>JAWNOY010000434.1:0-119767 GCA_035045545.1 Drosophila gaucha
GTTTCTCCATCCAGTATTCCCTCTAAGCATCTTATGTCCCACGATAAGGCCTTGACAACTCGACTTACTCTTAGGTATCTTATGTAATTTAAAGGTAATGGGACAATGAGTTAACATTTTTAGTTCTTCAATTTCAAAGATTCGAACTTTAATTTATAAAATTACGTTTCCAATAGTCTATATAAATGTACATTACATATTATTGTTTTATTTTGTTTATTTTCTGATTATTTTCTCTGTTTCCTCAATTGATAGTATGAACTTGGGGATTATGTTAAGTTTTGTTAACAGGATACTTTCTAGTATGTTGCTTAAATGATTATACAAATCATCTATGTTTTATCTAATTCTATTTATGTATTAAATAACATGTATTTCATTGTGTTCGTCATTGAGTTCTTTATAGATCTCACTTTTATAGTTCTTGATGAAGTTATATCTTATAGTTTGTTCTTTATTAATATGTTCGGTTGTATTTCCGAACCTTACAATTATTTCATTGTTAACCATAGTTTGGTCATTTATATTTTTTGTTAGATCATTCATGTTTTTTTGTATGAGCTTAAACTCCATATCTATCTCGTATGATTCTTCTACATCCATATTTCCATTAATTGCTTTTATGATGTTGCCTAACCCATTTACATCTCCTCTCTTCTGTCTTTGTTTGGGTACAAATATATTTTTTTTCTTTTAGTTGCCCTAGCTTAATAGCTCTATAGCTTCGCCTGAAAATTTAATTGTCTTTAAATTTTTTAATGATTTTTCAAATTGATCAACATTATTAATATATTCTTGTATGTGGACAAAGTGTGCTAATATCTTATAGGTATGCATAATTTTAATAGGTCCTAATTCTTGTTTAACTAACGGGGTTCCTTGATGTAATTGTTGAAAATTAACATATTGTCCGGTAGTATTAGAGAACCTGTAAATATTTATATGTATTATTTACATTAATATATGTATAGCATTTTTTTTTTTAAATGCTTAATTGTCTCTCATATGGTTTTTTTGTTAAGTGCTTTATTTTAGATTTGTGAATTTTTTGATTCTTTGCCAAAATGAACATAGGTAGGTCCACTGTCTTCAAGAACTCTTGGAAATGTGTAAAACGGGGTGTAAGTTTATTTCTTCTATTTTCTATTCGAAAAATAATTTCGTTAGTTTCTAATTTTGGTGGGTACGTTCTATCCTCGTTTAAATTAGCTGTACGTCTTTGTAGTTTTTCCTTTAATTTCTGAACTACCCCTGGATATAGCTTTTTCTGGAATTCATTAAGATCTTGCAAATAATCGTGTTCGTTAGTAAAACTCGCTATCCTTTGGAACAAGTGTGTTCTGCCTGACAACAATTCGAATGGTGTATTTATTACTAAATGAAGAGCGTTGTTGTAAGTTGTAAATCATCGTGAATGCATGATGAATTTTCCTTTTTGATATTGTCGAATATAATTCTATAAATTTCTGTTAGTGATGAGTAAAACCTTTCTACTGGGGAGTTGCTTGACGACTATTGAAATGATGTGACATGCCTGTTAATACCGTATTATTTACAAAAGTCTATAAGCAGATTCCCTGCAAATTATGCACCCTGCTCGTATACAATTTTGTTGGAAACTCCAAACGTACATAGAAAATGTTTAACCGATTTAAAACAACCTAGATAATTTATCGATTATAGTCAATACATTATTATGGTTAATTATATATATGTCCATGTGTATAATATGAAGTGATTTATTAGGCATTTCTGTTTCTTGGAATGGAACCTTTTGTGGTTGTCGATCATATTTCATAGTTTGACAAATGTCACAATTATTAATGGTTTGCCTGATTTTTTCATGTGAGTAAAGTAATCTTTTTAAGGAGCTAAGGTCTCATCTATCCTCTATGATTGTTATTCACGTGGTACTCTCTAATTTCTTGCTGTTTATCTTCGGGAGATCCTGATTCTCTGATTCTATATATGTCTTTTTGCTCTAAGATAATTTGTATATTAAAATCATTAGGACTTTTTCTGAAATTCGAATGAATTGTTTAACATCTTCCTGTGTAATTGTATTGTGTCCCTACAAGTTGCCTCGATTGATTCCGTATCGTTCATGTTTACGTCCAGTATTTTCCTGCTTAAAGCGTCGGCAATAACGTATTTCTAACCTTGTTTGTATATGTCATACTCTAACAACCTGAGTTTCCACCTTACTAATTTGGAAGTTGGTTCTTTAAAACACATTTACCAATTTAGTGGGTTGTGATCTGCAATTATTTTAAATTTTTGCCAAATAGCTATGGTCGAAAATACTTTATTGCTTAAATTATGGCAAGCATTTCTCTTTCGACAGTTGAATAATTTGCTTCTGTGTCAGTTAGTGTTCTACTGGCAAATAACACAGGCTTATCAGATCCTAAATTTCCCTGTGATAATACTGCTCCTAAAGCGACATTGCTCGTGCGTGTAGTTAATATAAAATGTTTCGTGAAGTCGGGGTACATCAAGATTGGTTCGTTACATAAAAGTGTTTTAAAATGTTCGAATGTTGTTGTAAATTCTACGTGACGGCTTAGACATCGTCGGAGATGGAGGGAACAACACCAGCAGCGGGGGCAACGATACGCTCGAAGGATGGGCGACGCCGCAGTCTGATGACGAAGGATGGGCGACGCCAGCGTCGCCATATATGCCGGACAGTGCGACAGACAAAGGCTGGCCGATGCCACAGTCCGAGGACGAGATATGGGCACCGGCAGCCACGCCATACGTGTCAGATTGGGAAGCGGACGGACACTGCATGAAAAACGGCAGATACTCGCCGCTGTCCACGTGGGAGCCGGCACGGCCTCCCACGCCCTATCGTACCGAAGCGGCGTACAGCGACGAAACCATCATCAGCGACACCGAGGACGAGGATGAACAGGGAGCAGCGGAGGCGGCAGAGGAGTACGACGTGATCGTCATCTCGTCGGACTCAGAAGAGGAGGGGGAACCGGAGCCACCAACGGTCGCGTGGCGACAAAGGTCGAGGGTGCGGGATGGCTTTCTGTGCCACGAGCTACAAGTGGAGGTATGTTAGCGAGAGGCGGTCGAAAAATGGCCACCAGGTTTCTCGCTGGAGGAGCAGCCGACGCAGATTCAGCAGCAGCCGACGCATCAGCAGTAGCAACAGCTGACGCAGCAGCACTACAACGGCAGCAGTCGGAACCGACGGCCCCGCGACCATTACAGAGGCAGACGTCGTGGCCAGAAGACGGGCCGACAGGGGCATTTAAGGAGATAGAGGAGGACGAGTGGCCTAGGGAGGTGGTGGAGCACCTCCAACGGACGAGAGCTCCTCAGGGCCGAACAGCGCGGATCATATGGACAGACGAGTGCCGATACCGCGTGCGCTTCTCACGCACGGGCCGCCGTGTGTACAAAAAAATATGGGGAGAGGAAGGGGAAGGAGAGAAAAAGAAAGAGAATAGATTAAAAAATTGAAAAGGAATATACTTCATGTACTCACTGCGGGGTGAAAGAAGCTTGGCGGCGAAGCTGAAAAATAGAAAAGCGAATAAAGGGTAATATTTTGATCATAACAACAGAGGATCGCTGGATCACGTTTAACAACACTAAGTGCGGTTAACAGCAGAAGCAGGAATGCCGTTAACAGAACGGTAATGTGAGCCGAGCGCCGACATACGACACAGCACTGCTTGCCGTTTACAGCAGGCGCAGAAGTTAGTCACAGCCCGGCTTGCTGTGAACAGCAGGCACAGAGATGCATCACGGCACTGCTTGCAAACGGACGCTGGTGCCAGATGTTGGCGCGAAAATTTAAAACACGAAGGAATCGTGTTCTTCCCGAAGGAAGAGGGGAGTGTGAGGAGCAAGATATTGGACCAAGAAGTATATATATATATTTAGGCATATATATAAGGGCCCAGCTACTCACATCAAACTCTTTAACGACATAGACACACAGGAGTGGCTCTCTGTCGCACGCAGCTATTCAGCAATGGGCTCGTGTGGCACACACAGGCAAACGGTTAGCCGAAGTGCCGTTCGCGTCTGCGCAGCGATAGCCGATACAGTCGCGCATAAGCCAGACAAACGAAGGCGCCAAGATAACGGGGCTTCGGCGAATGGACTGTTCGAGAACATCACGCGACGGCACCGTTAAGTGGACACGAGCACCATAAGCAGTCCCCGGTCCAGCGCGAAGCAGGGCCTGCCGCTTGCATATAAAAGGGAGAGGCAGCTGACGGCGAGGAGGATTTAACAATATACGAGTGCAAGTGAACAATATACGTGAGAGTGCAAACAAAGGCAAAGTGCCCAGGATAAAAGCGACCAACGAAGGACATCAAAGGACACCCAAGGACATCGAGGGATAAGCAAGGACATCGAGGGACCTGAAAGGATCATACAGGACATCACACCCAAGAGTCCCTTCAGCAACTACCGCCATCAAGACAGGAAATTGGTGGACAGAATTCCCAGAATAGGCAGCTTTTAGCAAATCTTGGAGTGTGTGAGTGCTAGTTACAGGGTAGCCGTGCGGACTCAGAGTGAGTACACTGTCGTTTGCGAATGCGTAGGAGTGCTCGAAGGTAAGCCAGCGAGTAGGAGAGCCTGTATGGAATCCGTGCGGAGCGCCGGAGTATACAGCAGCAAATCCTGGCGATAAGCCTATCGAACCCAGAGCGAATCCTTTACGCGCAAGACAGACGCACACTCGGAAGGCCGGAGTGCCTTCGAAGGCAGCGAATCACACAGCCAAGTGTGCCCATAGGAGGCGAGTCCTTGCGGATAGCAGGAGTTTCTCAGGCAGGATACAAAAATTGTGAAATTACATGATCATAAGCACCACGAAGTGCAAAATATATAACTTAAACTTGAAACCATAAAAGACTTATTATTATCGCCAGGTGCCTACAAATATAAATATTGTTGGCACGAACACACAGTCGACTGAAACTCAGCCCGGCTGGAACTCGTATAAACGAAGGTTCGTTACAATTTTGATATTTTAAGGCATGTGCAAGTTGTTATAAAGTGGTTTGCTGTTATCCTTTAAATGTTGAGAACCCGGTTCTGGCTCTTAATATTGTCTAGGTGTAATCTTTGAAGATTTAATTCTTCGATTGTATTGTTTATTTCATTTCCTTTAAGCCATGGTATTCTAGTCCTAATACTGTCATTTTGTTTAAATTCTACATCATCATAATTTAGACCGACACCCGTTATTGAGCAATTGTTGTAGGTTAGCAATGCAGATACATTAACCTCAAGCGATTTGGCGCAATTTGGAGTTACATTTGTATATATTCCATTTAATTCAACGATAAATCCCCTTTCAGGCTCTGATATTTGTTATCAATCTCCAGATTCTAATACGTCAGATGTTGCTGTTTCTCCATCCAGTATTCCCTCTAAGCATCTTATGTCCCACGATAAGGCCTTGACAACTCGACTTTTACAAATGCATTGTTACAGTTTTCTTTAAATGGCTTAATATTATCTTTATTATAAGCAATACATTCTGGTACTCTTAGGTATCTTATGTAATTTAAAGGTAATGGGACAATGTGTTAACATTTTTAGTTCTTCAATTTCAAAGATTCGAACTTTAATTTATAAAATTACGTTTCCAATAGTCTATATAAATGTACATTACATATTATTGTTTTATTTTGTTTATTTTCTGATTATTTTCTCTGTTTCCTCAATTGATAGTATGAACTTGGGGATTATGTTAAGTTTTGTTAACAGGATACTTTCTAGTATGTTGCTTAAATGATTATTCAAATCATCTATGTTTTATCTAATTCTATTTATGTATTAAATAACATGTATTTCATTGTGTTCGTCATTGAGTTCTTTATAGATCTCACTTTTATAGTTCTTGATGAAGTTATATCTTATAGTTTGTTCTTTATTAATATGTTCGGTTGTATTTCCGAACCATACAATTATTTCATTGTTAACCATAGTTTGGTCATTTATATTTTTTGTTAGATCATTCATGTTTTTTTGTATGAGCTTAAACTCCATATCTATCTTGTATGATTCTTCTACATCCATATTTCCATTAATTGCTTTTATGATGTTGCCTAACCCATTTACATCTCCTCTCTTCTGTCTTTGTTTGGGTACAAATATATTTTTTTTCTTTTAGTTGCCCTAGCTTAATAGCTCTGTAGCTTCGCCTGAAAATTTAATTGTCTTTAAATTGTTTAATGATTTTTCAAATTGATCAACATTATCAATATATTCTTGGACAACGTGTGCTAATATCTCATAGGTATGCATAATTTTAGTAGGTCCTAATTCTTGTTTAACTAACGGGGTTCCTTGATGTAATTGTTATTTATTTATTTATTTATGTTGACTATACGTGTGCAACAGAAGGTAACAAAAAAAATAACAATATATGAATTTACATAAGAATATTATTTAATAATAAGATAGCCTATATAAGATTACATAAAATACCCTAATAATATCACCGACACGTTGGGGGAATTTTATTTGCCCGACCGGCTAGCTATGCCCCAGATCACAGCTAAAAGTAGTCAGTGATATTACTGGGATCTATAAAAATTAGTACGTATTAAACTTAGTAGTGTAAGTAAATAGAAATAAAAAGTAGATAGTAATTTCAGTTGGGAAATCACTGACCACGATGGGGGTAATTTTTGCCAGTCCGGCCGGCTATGCCCCTACTCATAGCTAGGTACTGTCAGTGATTTCCAGAAGATGAACTGAAAGCAAGGATTTTATTATAGGAAGAGAGAGTTCAGATGAGAAGACGTTTTAAAAATGATTATAATTCTGACAAAGCACATATAAAGCATTATGCAGAGAGTAATCTGTTGTGCACTGTGATAAATGTAAAGGACGGAAATAGCTGGTTGGTCTCCCAGGCACAGAGAACTTGAGACGCCCTAAAAGAAAGATGGAGTCGATATCACCAATAATCAACTTATGTAGAAAGATAACACCAAGGGAAGTTCTACGGTTGATTAATGATGGAAGATCAAGGAGCAGAAGTCTACTGCGGTAAGAGGGCAAACGTTGAATGGGGTCCCAATTCAAACCTCGTAAGGCAAAGATTAAAAACTGCTTTTGGACAGACTCGATGCGATCCTGTTTAATCTTATGCTGAGGAGACCATATACAAGTGTTAAAAGTTATTGTTTATAATATATGAACGGAAGTTTATTGAGTAAGAAACTGATTAATCGTAACAATGTGTGTATGTATAAACTAGCGATCTTTCCAAAGCCGCGCACAAGAGAGAAGTGAGGTCGTACAAGCGAAATGTAAAGAAGTTTGGTTATAAAAGGATCATTAAACTCTTTTGACTAACGTTTAATGAACCCTAAAACACCTTTGGCTTCATTTACAATAGTACAAATATGATTGTTAAAACATAGTTTTGAGTCAAAGAGTACACCAAGATCTTTGATTTCAAAAATACGCTTTAAAGAAGTATTGTTAATTGAATAGTTAACAAATTGAGGTTTTGAACGACTAAAGGTCATAACCATACATTTAGAGCAATTTAAATGTAAATGATTATCATCACACCATAATTGCATAGAATTAAAGTCCTGTTGCAGATGTAGGTGATGGGAAGAATCAGCATAAGACAGGAAAAGCTTCACATCATCAGCATACATAAGTAGTATGTACATCTCTCTGATTCTCTATATGTCTTTTTGCTCTAAGATAATTTGTATATTAAAATCATTAGGACTTTTTCTGAAATTCGAATGAATTGTTTAAAATTTTCCTGTGTAATTGTATTGTGTCCCTACAAGTTGCCTCGATTGATTCCGTATCGTTCATGTTTACGTCCAGTATTTTCCTGCTTAAAGCGTCGGCAATAACGTATTTCTAACCTTGTTTGTATATGTCATACTCTAACAACCTGAGTTTCCACCTTACTAATTTGGAATTTGGTTCTTTAAAACACATTTACCAATTTAGTGGGTTGTGATCTGCAATTATTTTAAATTTTTGCCAAATAGCTATGGTCGAAAATACTTTATTGCTTAAATTATGGCAAGCATTTCTCTTTCGACAGTTGAATAATTTGCTTCTGTGTCAGTTAGTGTTCTACTGGCAAATAACACAGGCTTATCAGATCCTAAATTTCCCTGTGATAATACTGCTCCTAAAGCGACATATAAAATGTTTCGTGAAGTCGGGGTACATCAAGATTGGTTCGTTACATAAAAGTGTTTTAAAATGTTCGAATGTTGTTGTAAATTCTTCGTCTGTATTAACTTTAGCTTTGTCCTGTAGTTTTGATATTCTTGAAAAATCTTTAATAAACTTTCTGTAATTACCGATTAGTCCCAAGAAAGATTTAATCTCTTTCTGAGTTTTGGGTAAAGGAAATTTTTTGATTGCTTCTATTTTTAACGGGTTTGGTTTAACCCCTGGCGTTGCTATATATCCTAAGTATTCTGTTGAGCTAATGAGCTTTTTCATTAGCTTTGTATTTTATAATTTTGAATTATAAGTCACTTTGTCGTAGTTAATGTCTTTATTGAATTAAGTTAACACTGTGTGAAAGCGACCAAAGTATCGTGCCATCAGCAAAGATAACAATTGCTATTACTAAACACTGTATGCAACCGAGCGAATGTCGTGCGACTAGCCAAGAATAGTTTAGCACTCAATAGTTAGTTAACAAATGCAAGCAAGCTACCAAGGTCTCGTGCTGTACGCCAAATATGTATTATGATAATGCTAGCAAGCTATCAAATGTCGTGTTGTCCGCCAACGAACAATTAAATGACTTAAAGTTATTAAACAAATGCGAGAAAGCGACCAAATGTCTTACTGTCCGCCACAGATCAATTTATGCACTGTAAATATATGCAAGCTTAGCAATTCGGCTGCACTGATAGTGCGAACTAGGACAAAAGAGGGGAGCATGAAAAGCAGAGATTAGCTTAAGAAAGAGCAGGAGCCACATGAACAGCTGCTCTTCCAATTGTTTTACTCTCTTTAAGCTGACATACGCCCCCCGTTGAAATCATACATTTCAACAGATTACTCCGTTGGCAGCAGACACAGTTTGTTGATGGTCCGTCTCATCTCTCCAGTAGCCCTTTTCATGACAGCTACTCGGGCGTCGGCATCCTTTCCAGGAATGAGCTCCATCACTCTAGCCAATGGTCATTTCAGCGGCGGCAGATTCTCATCCTTAATGAGAACTACGTCATTGATTGTCAATCCAGGTTGAGAAGTTGGGCATTTCGGTCGCTGTTGAAGAAGAGTCAAGTATTCCCCTTTCTATCGCGACCAGAAGACCTGCTGAAGATAACTCATGCGTTGCCACCCATCCAATCGGTTTTCTGAAATTGAAACTAAGGGTCTTGAATTAATGATTGCAGTGATGTGGCAGACCAGTGTGCACAGTTCATCATATGCCAGGATGGAGGGTCCAACAGATCGGGATTTTCGGTCTTCACTGCTGCTTCGCATAATCCACCGAAGTAGGGGGACCTTGGAGGGATGAAGCGTCAGTCGATAGAGTCAGCCAGGAAGAAATTCATTACCGCACTTTGATGAGCATCTGACAGGAATAGGCGCTCTAACTCCTGAAGATCATTGCGGGCTCCAACAAAGTTTGTGGCATTGTCAGACCAAATCTGACTTGGCTTTCCTCCTGGCCAGTACTGGGACCGAACCAAAGCTAGAACAGCCTGAGGACCAGCGTGCAAGTTTCGCGTCACCCAATACTTCTGGGTCAAGATGATTGGATGGTGGCTTTCAAAATCCAACGAATAAACCATTTTTATCAAAAAATGGAGACAGGGGGGCAAGGCAGCTAGTTGGCTGCACCTTGCCCTTAGTTTGAATGCCGAGTACTGCCTCCTTAGATCTGGTGAACGATTCAGCTTGCGCTCCAAATGACAAAATCTGCGCCTGTTGATACGATTCTCCGAGCAGCTTACAATTGGTAGTCGATTGACTTTCTTTACAAAGTGTGTCTCGGAGTCCAATTCTGCCTTGTTGGCCTTTACGACGGACTCACTACAGCTCTCGACCTCCCAGACTCGTCGCACGAGACGAGTAAGTTGATCTTCACATGTAGACTCTTGATCCGGCTCTGAAGTCACATTCGATGTTAGAAGAACTGCATTTTTTCGTATATCGTCGCCTCCAGAGACAACCCAACCAAGCCGCGTCTTTTGAACTACTGATAATCCAGGCATCACTTTGATATGACCCACGCATAGCAGCTTTTAAAACAAGCTGGATCCAATGAGAAAATCTATCCGCTGTGACTTGTGGAATGCTGGATCAGACAAAGTTATGTTGGATAGTATGTTCCAATTGCTTGTGTTCACATTGACGGTTGGCTGTCTGCCAGTTATGCTGGACGCTACCATGGCCGTGATATTGGTTGCAAACTCCGAAACATGACCCCGAAGACTGAGGTGAACAGTGTGGCCGTCAGTAGAAATCCTGCTGTCGCCAAGACCGCAAACAATCGAAGACGACCTTTTCCTTTTTAGTTGCGGTTGGTTGGCAAATGTGGCAGTAATAAGATGCAGCTGAGAACCGGAATCCAAAAGGGCACGACATGGAACGTAAGGTGCCAGATGAATTCCTGACCAGAACCACTGCGTTGGCCATTAGCACACCCTCAGAATTGAGATCTTGGGTGACGAGAGTATTAGATGCGTTTTCGAAAGAGTTTGATGTTTTATGCAGTGCCAATCGCGAAGTGCTGGAGCTGTTGAGGTGGAGTAACGTATGATGCTTGGCTCCACAAACAAGCCAAGATTGATGGCCGACCTTTAGGCAATTCAAACATAGTCCAGCCTTCCGGGCTTTTTTTAGCCGAAGAGCAGGCGACGAATTTGCAAATCTTGTGCAGTGGTATACGGTATGCTGACGATCATCAGAAAACATGCATTTCTGCACCCCGTTAGTCGTTGCGACCATCGCTGACTTTTATGGAATGCCTTTGCGGCTGTGGCTTATTTTCTCGCTCGAAACGTAGCCTGCCATCGCAAAATTCCGTCATTTCTAAAGCACGGCAGCGGACCTCAAGAAATGCGGAGACTTCTTCATGTGTTGGTATATGGTCTGTCATCTCTGACCTATCCAATTGCTCATCCCACTTAGCTTGCGATGCCATATCGAGCAATTGCAGCAGCACTTGAACTATCAAAGCGCTCGCTATATGCTCGGTGGTGCCTAGGCTGCTGAGCGCACGAATATGCACATTAAATTGTCAGACAGCTCTCTCAACTTGCTGATAGATCCATTTTCTACCTTCCGCATTCCCAAGATCTCAACTAAGTGTGCCTGAAATGTTAAACGTCGGTAATCAAATCGTTTTTTCAATAAATGTATAGCCTTGGTATAGTTTTCGTGTGAGATTTCCAACGACTGAATTGTGTCTAACGCTGCACCATTTAAACAGGATCGTAAGTGATGCAGCATCTCTATGCTGCTGAGGTCGGGATGTCTATCAATGCTCGTTGCAAACATTGAATAAAAGGAGTCCCATTTTCCATAACCGCCACTAAACGTAGGCAGTCTTAGTGGTGGCAGTGCTGGAACTGGACGCAGCTTCGATTGATTGAGTGTGGAAGTAAATGGAACTTGAGCTTCTCGGACTTTCATTTCTGACAGAGCTGATGATTAAACAGACATTATCAACTCATCAAAGTTCGTGCGCAGATCGCAGTTCATTTCGAACACATCTAGCTCTTCTAGGCCGTCATGAGCCACATCGAATGATTGGCTTTATTTGTTAATGCGATCCAAAAACACCGCCAAGTTGAATTCACTTTGTTCGGCCAACGAGTCAGAATCCAGCTTTGCTTGCAGATTCTTTTGATTCTTTGCGTTTGTAAAATGCCACTCGCTCATCGGGCGCAACTGTACTGTCTTTAGTTGCCCTGTCGCGAAAAGATGTAACGCACAAGCAAATTACCGATAGAGATCGCGTGATACCGTGTCCATGCAACTTAAGTATGTGCGCGTATGCTAATGCTTGTAACGGCAATACTATGTATTTGAGAATGTGCGTGTTTACCGTTGATCAGGCGATACTATATTGCAAGCGAGACGAGAAAGAATGCAAGCTGAAAATGCGCAAACGAAAGTTAGACCAAATTGTGCAGATCACTGCATATGCACATTCATATATTTAAATATTTGAATGTGCGCGCACGCGCTGAACGACAATGCCTCAATGGCATTGAGTCACTTTATGTTATTCAATATTGGTTACGTCCGTTCAGTTTATTTGAAAGCAGGAAAATTGTCACAAAATTCACTTTATATATGTGGAACTGATGGTTTAACACGCACTGGTCGTTGCTTGACGCGCGCCACTGTATTGCGAACAGTGATAAAGAGAGAGAACTGATAGCGTAACAGCGAACGAAACTGCACAGCTGAAGCAATCATGGCTTATGTTCATGTAGAATAACATATGTATGTATGTATCGAATTACATATGTATGTATGTTAGTTTATGCAATTTATGATAAATATTAATTTTATATATATATATATATATATAAGTTATTCTAGTCTGCATCCACTCCTTTCTCAGGCCACGTGGGTAGTCAAGGTCCAGCGATGGATGTAGTTGTGAGTTGGTCGATGGCGTTCAAAGATGCTAGTGTTCGCTTCTTACAGTCTTGCGACTTGTTGCAATTATCTGTCGGCTCTGCCGGAAGATGTATTTAGACAATGTGCTTGCTGCCTGACTGTTACGTCTAGGGCGCTATATAATTGTACGTGTTTCTCCGTTGAGGTTCAATTAGATAAGAGACAGACTTTCGGTGCTCTGTACAGGAAGTGGCTTAACACGATATTTTTAGAGTTGCATGTCGAGCTTATCGTTGTGGACATTAAGCCTAGCTTAATCACTACCCTTTACAGCGCATTCGAAACAGTGGCAATGGAACACTTAAGAATAACAACTAATTAATACTATAACAGTTTGTATTGTTAACTGTTCTCCCCTTGAGATCGTTGCCGTCCTCGGCGATGCCTAACCCTTTCACCAACGCCTGCAGCTTTGGTTGCGGATTTCCTTGGTGTCAGCATTGCCGCTGTGCGTTCGCACGTGATGAGGCGTGTGCGTCTTGCTGTAGTCGTGGGTCCGTCATCCAACCCGCCTCTCGCCGACTGCTCGTCGACGATGATTATTGTGAGCAGTTCGCGTAACTAGTTGTGTGCGGCGTGATGCCGAACCTCCTGTACTCTGCTGGTGCAAACGTCGTGCGTCGATTTTTTGCGGCCCTCGCGTCGTTGGTGGTAGCGTATTTTGCTATTGTCATAACTCCGTTGTCGCATTCAGCTGCTGTGTCCTTATGACTGTGCAGTGCGGATTTGTTGTGGCCCACAGGACATATCATGCTCTTCTTACGCTAGCTCTGACCCTTGAATATTCAATCAACATGAGTTGCATTATCTAAACATTTTAAATTGGATACTTCCATTAACTGACTATCGGGACCTGTGAGCTGTTCGTTAAAAATTAACTCTGAATTATCATAATGCGGATTGTGGGACATATTGTAATTGAATTGGCGAGCGCGACCGTGAGTGTAAGGCTTTGTGTTTTTGTAATTATGTTTGGTTCGTGCAAGTGGATTTTAATATAAACGATTGCGATTATTTCAAGTTGTCCTTATGGACTACCCTCCCCTTAACAAGTACGGACGTTCCCAGGTCCGCTTGTATGGCGCCTTCTGTGCACAGCGGAGATAATTTGTTGCCTAGCCTTTTGTTATTTTTAAGGTAGACTCTTTCTCCTACCTCGAACACCCTGTTCTGCCTGCTTGCGTTGCATCTGGCTAGCTGGTCCTGCTGGGCTTTTTCTAGTCTATTTTTGATTTTTTCTCGAAACTCTTCTGGGACTGCGTGTATTACATCGAGCGGCTTTTGCTCCGTTACTGAGTGGATAGTCTTGTTATATTCTATTGTCGCCCTCATGATTGCCTGAACCGTGTTGCTAATTTTCCTATCTATTTTCAAACACCTAGCAATCTCTATTAACGTGCTGTGGAAACGTTCCACCTGACCGTTTGAACAGCTATGTAGTGGGGGGGCGTTAACGACGTCTATGTTATACTGGTTTTTCAACAACGAAGTAATCGTTTCAGAATTTAATGATGGTTCATTGTCACAGTAGATTGTCTTTGTACTGGGAAAAGTGTTGACAATCATTAGAATAGGGCTGATAACATCTGTTGTCGCCCTTGATGCTAACGGCTGAACGATAGCGTATTTTGAAAACTTATCGATGCAAGACAAAAAGTGTTTTTGATCGGTGGAAAATATGTCGATGTGCAATCTTTCACCTGCATATGACGGAATCGGTGTCCATCCGAGTTCTTGCTTCTTCGAATGCCGGTCGTATTTGGCAGCAGCGCACACTTTGCAGTTTAGTACCACCTCGTTAGCTAACTTGGTCATCCTTGGGAAATAGTAATCCCGGAGTACTTGTTTCACATTTTCTTGTGCTGCTCTATGAGCGCGATTATGCTCGGTGTTGACTATTTCTACCTGTTCGCCTTTGTTGGTGATGTCTGCGACTATATTCTTGCAGTGCAGGAACTTAGTTGTCGGGAACAACGAAACTAACTCGTGCTGGAAGGCGGCTAAAGTCGGGAGACTACAATAGAACGCGTTTACCACATCGGGGTTCACTACAAGTTTTAACGCCTTTATAAGATCACCTTTGTCTGTAAATTGAATTAAGTGGCGAGTCTTTCTACCGAACAGTATAAGCTTTCGGTGCAACGTATAGCGTGACTCTTCTAAGGTCACTTGATTCCTATAACAGTTTAAGGGTCTATCCGTTGTCTCAATGGTGTACGTTAGGGAAACCTCACTGTGAACGGTGGCTACGTCAGAGTGTGGCTCGTTCTGAAAGGTGTTAATCTCTTGCCTGGATAAGGCGTCTGCAACAAAGTTCTCCTTTCCTGGCTTATAGTGCAATTTGGCATTGTGCTCTTCAATAAAAGCCTTCCACCTTTTTATTTTCGCGTTAGTATTTTTTTCAGACACTGCGAATGTGAGAGGTTGATGGTCTGTGAAGATGTGCAACTCCCTAGTACCATACAGATAGTTTTGCAACTTGCCGAGGGCCCATACAATGGCCAACAACTCTCTTTCATTGGTAGCGTAGTGAGATTCGCATGTTTTCAACGTTCGGGAGATCATGGTAATTGGTCTCCCCCCTTGGGATAATACTGCTCCGATGCCCCTTGCAGAAGCGTCAGTGGTTAAGTCGAATGGTTTTTTGAAGTTCGGGTACATAAGCATGACATCTTCCGATGCTAGTATGTTTCTAAGTCGGTTGAAAGCGTCACGCTGAGATTCGTTAAAATCGACAGCTACTTTTCTGGACATGTGTCTGCTCACAATTCCATTTTCGCCCTTTAGTATGCTGGTCAAAGGCCTTGCTATGGATGCAAAGTCCTTGATAAACACCCTATAGTAGCTGGCTAGGCCTAGAAAGGATCTCAGCGCATACAAGTTTTTTGGCTCGGCGTATTCCTGGATCGCCTTGACCTTTTCTGGGTCGGTTCTTGCTCCTTCGTTAGTGACGATGAAACCTAGATATTCGACGCTCTCTTTGAAGAACCTTGTCTTCTCTTTAGATACCTTCATGTTAGCGTCGCAGAGTCTCTGGAGTACTGTGTCGATATGGCGGACATGGTCAGTGGCATTTTCAGAGAAAATGATTACGTCGTCGACATAAACATAGCATATCTTGCCAATCTGCTCTCGCAGGACGTCGTCGATTGCTCTCTGAAAGATACTTCCCGCGTTTTTTAACCCAAAGGGCAATCGGCAGAACTCATACTTTCCGCCGTTCACTGAGAAGGATGTTTTTTCGCGATCGTTCTCGGCTAGGTATATCTGGTGGTACCCGGATTTAAGATCCAACGTGGTGAAGAACTTTGCCCTCCCAAGGTTCGCTAAAATCATCTGGATGCTTGGCATTGGGTACCGGTCGGCAATTGTTTTTTCATTTAACTTTCTGAAGTCAATGACAAGGCGTTTGTTTTTGTTGCCATTAGCGTCTGTCCCCTTTTTGTCAACAACCCAAGCAGGGCTGTTGTACGCAGATTTTGATGGTCTTATGATGCCATCATTTAACAGCTGTGTGATCTCATTGTTCACAAACTCTGCTACACCTATGGGGTACGGATAAAGCTTTGAGTATATTGGCTCTCTATTCTCGGTGCGGATTGTGGCGACAACCGAAGTACTAAAAGGCAGTGCCTCGTTAGAGGTCGAAAATGCACTTAGTCTCTTTAAAATCATTTTTTTAAACTCTTCTTTTACTGACTCTGGGACTACGATGTCATCGACTCGTGTGAAGTTCACATTGTCGCAGGGATGGTGTTTGAGTTCCTCCGAAGTACCATCGTAGCTTATGCTGCTCCCCAATAAGTCTATCGTCGCCCCCGCCTGCTTTAGCAGATCGCAGCCTATGATGGCATCAAAGGTGTCCAGGGTATCTAATATGAAGAATGTGGCAATTTTCTTAAAAATTACCATGGGACATTTCTGTTTAATTTCACTGGACCCGTGAATGGAGTTCACCGTGAATGGGGTGTCGACTGGTGTTACGTTTTTTAACTCCTTCATAGGTTTAACGTAATTTTTTGCCGCCCCGGTGTCGATGAGGATCTTCAGTGTCTTGCCAGCCAACCGTCGCTCGACGAACGGCAGTTGGGAGCGTTCACTAAAAAATTCAGCTGATCACTTTCCTCGTCGACTTCTGCGCTCATAGCCTCGGCTACGCATTCATAGTCCTCATTTTGGTAATGGGCTTGTTGGGAAATGTTATTGATTTTTTGGCGTCTATAGCCTGATGCACGCTCTGACGTATTGTGCCTTTTCTGCGTCTCGCCCTGTGCGGTGCTAATTTGTGGCTTTCCCCAATTGGTCTGTTGTTTAAATCTGGCCGTTGATGGATCGACGTCCATGGGTTGGGCCTGGGCTATTAATTGAGTTTCTTTGTCAGTGTTTAACGCTGCCTTAGGGTCACCTTGTTGTGCCCTGTTTTGGCCCTGACTTCCAACGAAATGTGGGTTCTTTACTTGGCCCCTAACCTGCCTAGCTGGGTTGCGATTGCCGAACCTATTGCTGTCATTCTTCTGGTTTCTCTCTTCAACCACCTTGGCATAGGATGCAGCGAATGCGCTCCTCTCGATGCTGTTTTCAGCCTCCTGAGCCGTTGCTAAGGCAGATGGCAAATCTATGGGCTTTGCTGGGATAACTAGGGCTTTCAGGGACTTTTTGAGTCCTGCCATGAAAGCATGAAGGGCGTCATCTCTGATCTCCGCACAGAGAATAGCCGCAGCTCGTTCGTCCCGAGTCATTACTATTTTATTTGTTACGAGGGTGAGTTTCTTCTCTACCTCATCGTAATACTCCATCAACTCTAAATCACCTTGCCTAACAAGCTCTAATTGTTGTCTCAGTACCCGTAATGACGTCTTGTCTGCGTATGTGCAGTCGAGCCTGCCAATTATCGCATCAAAGTTAAGCACCGTATTGTGCGACGTTAGTACAGCACGCGCTGGTCCACCGACTTTGTTTTTTAAGATGGCCACGGCTTCATAGTGCGCCTCGCTACCTACGTACATTTTGAAAATCTCGTACGCATCTACAGCTGCTTGCCTCCAAGACACATACTCTTCGTGCTCTCCGTTGAAATTAGGCACTGACTTAACAATGTCCAATCTCACTTCACACCTCACGCTAGGGTCAATGGTCACTCTCCGATATACTTCCACCTGTGGGGATTCTATTCTCAGGGCACTAACCTGACCTCTAACTGCTTCAAGCTCCGCTCGGAACTCATCCTTTAGCCGCCTCTCTTGTTCGATGAGGGCGCTATTCACTGCACTGTCTACCATTGCTTTCAATGTTGCTGGATCCATTTCTACTTGGTTAATTGCTTCTGGAATAAATCCTACCTCCCTATCTTCGTCACTGTCGTACTCGATTTTTACTTCTCTATAAGTCCAACTCATGAGCAATAGGTGAAGCAGAATTAAATATTATTCTGATTTATTCTTATTCTTTTTTGTCCTTAAAATGTACTTGCAACGACTTTAAAGGAAAGGAAATTTTTTACTTGCCGCAACGCTCATTACGCGCTGCCAATTCATTTAACTTTTCAAAAATGTTTTCTTTATATTTTCTTATTTTTCACACAAAAAAAAAATATTTTCTTTTTATTTAAAATTTTAAAAAAAAGTTTAATTTTTTTCGAACAGTCACTTACATGTGTTTATGGGGACGTGGATTCTCCTATCTCAATAATAAACCCGTTGGGGTGTTCTACTTCGATATTAATCCTGTTGGGCGCCAGTTATTCTAGTCTGCATCCACTCCTTTCTCAGGCCACGTGGGTAGTCAAGGTCCAGCGATGGATGTAGTTGTGAGTTGGTCGATGGCGTTCAAAGATGCTAGTGTTCGCTTCTTACAGTCTTGCGACTTGTTGCAATTATCTGTCGGCTCTGCCGGAAGATGTATTTAGACAATGTGCTTGCTGCCTGACTGTTACGTCTAGGGCGCTATATAATTGTACGTGTTTCTCCGTTGAGGTTCAATTAGATAAGAGACAGACTTTCGGTGCTCTGTACAGGAAGTGGCTTAACACGATATTTTTAGAGTTGCATGTCGAGCTTATCGTTGTGGACATTAAGCCTAGCTTAATCACTACCCTTTACAGCGCATTCGAAACAGTGGCAATGGAACACTTAAGAATAACAACTAATTAATACTATAACAGTTTGTATTGTTAACTTATATATATATATATATATATATATATATATATATATATATATATATATTATTGCATATATATATTTATATTGCAAAGATCACGTCGGAGTCACCAAATGGTGAGGCAGTAAGCTTTTTCATTAGCTTTGTATTTTACAATTTTGAATTATAAGTCACTTATAAATATAGAAATAGTGATCTGCACACAAACTTTTTACTTAGCTCCACACTCCAGGACTGCCACCACCAAGACTGCCTACGTTTAGTGGCGGATATGGGAAATGGGTCTCGTTTTATTCAATGTTTGGAACGGTCATTCATAGTCATACCGACCTCAACAGCATAGAGAAGCTGCAGCACTTACGATCCGGTTTAGGTGGTGCACCGTTGAACACAATTCAGTCATTGAAAATCTCACACGACAATTATACCACAGCTATACATATATTAAAAAAACGATTTGATTACCGACGTTTAACATTTCAGGCATACTTAGTTGAGATCTTGGGAATGCGGAAGGTAGAAAATGGATCTATCAGCAAGTTGAGAGAGCTGTCTGACAATTTAATGTGCATATTCGTGCGCTCAGCAGCCTAGGCACCACCGAGCATATAGCGAGCGCTTTGATAGTTCAAGTGCTGCTGCAATTGCTCGATATGGCATCGCAAGCTAAGTGGGATGAGCAATTGGATAGGTCAGAGATGACAGACCATATACCAACACATGAAGAGCTCTCCGCATTTCTTGAGCGCCGTTGCCGGGCTTTAGAGTCCATGGAATTTGCGATGGCAGCCTACATTTCGAGCGAGAAAATGAGCCACAGCCGCAAAGGCATTCCAAAGAAATCAGCGCTGGTCACAACGACTAAAGGGGTGCAGAGTTGCATGTTTTGTGATGATCGTCAGCATACCATATACCGCTGCACAAGATTTGCAAATTCGTCGCCTGCTCTTCGGCTAAAGGAAGCCAGGTCTTCGGGGTCATGTTTCGGAGTTTGCAACCAATATCACGGCCATGGTACCGTCCAGCATAACTGGCAGACAGCCAACCGTCAATGTGAACACAAGCAATTGGAACATACTATCCAACATAACTTTGTCTGATCCAGCATTCCACAAGTCACAGCGGATAGATTTTCTCATTGGATCCAGCTTGTTTTAAAAGCTGCTATGCGTGGATCAAATCAAACTGATGAATGGATTATCAGTAGTTCAAAAAACGCGGCTTGGTTGGGTTGTCTCTGGAGGCGACGATATACGACAGAATGCTGTTCTTCTAACATCAAATGTGACTTCAGAGCGAGAGTCCACAGTCTACATGTGAAGATCAACTTAGTCGACTCGTGCGACGAGTCTGGGAGGTCGAGAGCGTCGTAAAGGCCAACAAGAAAGAATTGGACTCCGAGACACACTTTGTAAAGATCGTCAATCGACTACCAATTGTGAGCTGCTCGGAGAAATGGAACCAAGGGGCGCAGATTTTGTCATTTGGAGCGCAAGCTGAATCGTTCGCCAGATCAACGGAGTTAGTACTCGGCATTCATCAAGGAGCTTCAAACTAAGGACAAGGTGTAGCCAACTAGCTGCCTTGCCTCCCTGTGGCCATTTTTTTATAAAAATGGTTTGCTACGTGTAGACGGTCGTCTCAAAAACTCTTCGTTGGATTTTGATAGCCGCCATCCAATCATCTTGCCCAGGAAGCCTTCGGTGACACGTGCCATCCTCACGCATTTCCATTAAAAAAACTTGCACGCTGGCCCTCAGACTGTTCTAGCTTTGGTTCTGTCCCAGTCCCAACAATGGTATTAATGTTTTTATATATATTATATATTCACAACTTATTTTATATTAATTAACTATAGGTAGTATACTTAGGTGCGTGTTCACGTGTCGGCTTTTACAAGGCAAGTGAAGTGTTGATTTGGAGCTAAGAACAGCTGTTTAAGTTAAGCAGCGGTTGAGCGCATTAGTTAAAGAAACCACAAATAGATGGCGCCATACATATTTTATTTTAGTATAGATTATAGTATTTAACCATAATATTCAACACTTACTAGCCTGACGTGCGAAGCAGGTCTCCAGTGAAATGCTACATCTGCATTTTCGTTTGCTGCGCTACTAAGGCAGTTTGGTTGGATCCAGTCAAGGACTTGAGTACAGCTTCATTTGTATTGGCTCTCCAGCAATTTATATGTATGCGAGGAAAGCCAAGTCAGATTTGGTCTGACAATGCCATAATCTTTGCTGGAGCCCGCAATGAGCTTCAGGAGTAAAACCGGCTATGTCTGTCAGATGCTCATCAAAGTGCGGTAATGAATTTCTGCCTGGCAGAATCTATCGACTGGCGATTCATCCCTCCAAGGTCCCCACACTTTATTGGATTATGGGAAGCTGTTGGACCCTCCATCCTGTCATATGATGAGCTGCGCACACTTGTCTGACACATTACTGCTGTCATTAATTGTTAACATGTTTTAGTGAGCCTCACATAACGAAGCTATACTTCAACCGATTAGATGGGTGGCAACACATGAGCTATCTTCAGCAGGTCTTCTGGTCGCTATGGAAAAGATAATACTTAACTCTTCTTCAATAGCGATCAAAATGGCAAGCTTCTCAACCTGGATTGACAATCAACGACGTAGTTCTCATTAAGGATGAGAATCTGCCGCCGCTGAAATGGCCATTGGTGGTGGAGTGATGGAGCTCATCCCTGGAAAGGATGCCGGACTGCACGACATTTGGTCGCCTTCTCGCATTTGTTTAATAACTTAAGTCTATTAATTGTTCTTTGGCGGACAGCACGACATTTGGTCGCTTGCTCGCATTGTCATAATTCGTCGACGATGTGATACTATTTTCCGAAAATGCCGCCGACCACATCCGCCACATCCACATGGTACTCCAGCGACTTTGCGACGCTAACATGAGGGTCTCTCTGAACCAACAAATTTATATGCTCTAAGATGTTTTTTAGGCCTAGCTAGTTATTACAGAGTGTTCATTAAAGACTTTGCGTCCATAGCAAGACCTTTAAGAAACATATTGAAAGGATTGAAAGAATGGCACTGTAGGTGGGCACATTTCCAGAAAAGTAGTTATAGAGTTAGACTGACCTCAACGCGACGCTTTTGACAGACTAAAAAACATACTGGCTTCGAAAGACGTTATGCTCATGTGCTCGGTCTTTGAAAATCTGTTTGACTTGACCACTGACGCTTCAGCAAACGGCATCGGAGCTGTACTGTCTCAAGGGGGAGACCAATCACGATGATCTCCAGGATTTTAAAGGCATGTGAAGTTCACTACGCTACCAACGAGAGGGAACTACTGGCCATTGTTTGGGCCCTGGGAAAATTGCAAAACTACCATGCAAAACGACCATCAACGCCTCACGTTCGCGGTGTCTGAGAAAAACACTTAATCAACAATCAAAAGGTAGAAGGCTTTCATTGAAGAGCACAATGCCAAACTACATTATAACCCAGGGAAAGAGAACCTCGTTGCGGACGCTACTGTAGTCTCCCGACACTATCCGCCTTCCAACACGAATTAGTGACTATGTTTCCGACGAGTAAATTCCTACATTTCAAAAATTTGATTACAGACATTACTAGCAAGAACGAACAGATAGAGATAGTGACTACCGAACATAATCGTGCGCACAGATCGGCGCAAGAAAACGTAAGGCAGATACTCCGAGACTATTATTTCCCCAAAATGATCAAGGTAGCGAATGAACTCTTGATGAATTACAAAGTGTGCACCGCGGCCAAGTATGATTGACATCCAAAATAAGCAAGAGATCGGAGCAACACCAATCCCATCAACTGCGGGAGAAATGTTGCATATAGACATTTTCTCTACCGATCAGAAATCTTTCCTGTCATGTATTGACAAATTCTCCCAATTTGCCATAGTGCAACCTTTAGCATCTCGGGCAATATCGGGCAATATAACCCCATCCTATTGGCTGCTTTCAATTCTTTCCCCAACACCAAGACCGTTAACGCCTCCCCACTGCATAGCTGTTCGAATGAGCAGGTGGAGCACAAGGGCCCAAGGGAAGGTTCGAGCATCGTCACAAGTCATCACTGGATGCATTCGCGTACCCAACCTACAGGGATACACTGATGGAAGAGCGCGATATGCGTAGCATAGCCCTCAGCCCCACGCCGATAAACGTCATGGTCCAGCATCAGTGCCAGGAAAGTCCTCTTATCCAACTAAAGGCAGTTGTAGAGGATTCAGGCGTCACCGAGGACGGCATCGATCTTAAGGGGAGAGCAGTTAACAAATAATTAAGTTTCCTATGCCACTGTCCCGAATGTGTTGTAAAATGTAACAAGTACTATGTGCGTACTGGTTACAACACAATCAGTTACATATGCAACCCTGTACGTAATAAGCTCGGCTTCATGTACAGAGCACATGATAAAGCTCTCTTCTTTGTTCGAGGCTCAAGCCGACAAGACTGAAAACAAAACAACTTTCGAATAAAGAGTTGCATATATGCATTAACTTAAGCACTTGAAGTTATTACGTGCAGAGCTCTGAATACAAACTCGTTGTTCCTACGATAAGTTATATCTATCACTGAATTAATTTTGTTTTTGTTTTTTTCAGTTTCACTTCATATATCTCCGTTTCTAAATGTAGCGTGTTATCGATGATTCTGTTATTATTTGAAATGTTAAAGTATTAGGATTTTTTATAAAAAAATGTTTAAAAATTAAACTGAAATGTATATGTTAATATAATTTTTTTTAGAGTTTATCCAGATCATTGGCGCTGCTGAAGAAGTTTTTCTTTATACATCCATTGTGCAACTTATAGAGCTTTGTTAATGTGTTTGCCAGTAGCAAAACAATAATTACTATGATCAAGACTGTTATTAACTTTAAACGATTAAAGCAGTTTCGACATTGTTAATAGCATTTGCGGTTGAGTCCGCTACTTTGGACTGATGGACCAACATTTCTAATTCTAACTTTTTCACATTTAATATAACATTTCTAACTATCCTTCTTTAGATAGATAGAGTTTGAAAGCATAAAATAAATTTCTTATATATTATTTTTTCAGCTTTGTGAATGTGTAATTAAGTAATTATAAAAGAATTATATAAATATATATTATTTCAAAAATTATTTTTTTAGACTTTGTCCAGATCATTGGCTCTGCCCAAGAATTTTTTCTTTATGCATCAATTGTGCAACTTATAGAGCTTTGTGAATGTGTTTGCCAGTAGCAAAACAATAATTATTATGATCAGGACTGTTATTAACTTTAAATCGATTAAAGCAGTTTCGACATTGTTAATAGCATTTGCGGTTGAGTCCGCTACTTTGGACTGATGGACCAACATTTCTAATTCTAACTTTTTCACATTTAATATAACATTTCTAACTATCCTTCTTTAGATAGATAGAGTTTGAAAGCATAAAATAAATTTCTTATATATTATTTTTTCAGCTTTGTGAATGTGTAATTAAGTAATTATAAAAGAATTATATAAATATATATTATTTCAAAAATTATTTTTTTAGACTTTGTCCAGATCATTGGCTCTGCCCAAGAATTTTTTCTTTATGCATCAATTGTGCAACTTATAGAGCTTTGTGAATGTGTTTGCCAGTAGCAAAACAATAATTATTATGATCAGGACTGTTATTAACTTTAAATCGATTAAAGCAGTTTCGACATTGTTAATAGCATTTGCGGTTGAGTCCGCTACTTTGGACTGATGGTCCAACATTTCTCCTACTGCTACTAAATTATCCTCCTTTAGGATAGAGTTTGAAAGCATGAAATATTATTTTATTTCTTTTATACACTGAACCCATTAAAAATCGGAATTCAGTGTACAATGGTTTTGTGACAATGTATGTAACAGGCAGAAGGAGGCGTGGCAGATCCCATGAAGTATAATTATAAATATTCTTCATCAATACGACGAGCTGAGTCGATATAGCCCTGTCCGTCTGTCCGTCTGTCCCTATGTCTGTCTGTCCAAAAGCTAGAAATTTGAAATTTGATATATATTTGATATATTTGATATATATTCTTGTTTTTTATTTTGATAACTCATGCTATTTCCCTATTATCGAAAACAATCAATATTTTGACTTTGCATTTAAGCTATAACATGAAGACCATAATAGCTAAGAGACAGCAAAATTGATTATGTAGGTTTGTGTGATGAAAATACAGATAATAAATATTTAAAATTTTGGTTACCTCCCCCATTAGCCACAAAAGTAAAAAAAAACTTATTTCAAGTACTAGGGATTTGGGATTTCGCATACATACACCTTTGGTTGTCAATAGTAAGTCTAGAAAATTTTATTCAGCAAGTAGATGTAGAGCCGAACTTATTTAACAATCAATTTCTCATAAAACTGCCCAGAACGCTCGAGTTACCTTATCAGTCACGCCACCAGCCAAACCACCAAGATCCAATATATAAAACATATATGCACATACGTGCATATATAACAACTCTGTACATGAGATATATGAGTACAAACATATACAGACATATGTACAGATCAACAACACATAGATCCACTTAAGTTCAGAGTACATTGTACTACATTACATACGTGTATGTGTATATATATATACATGAACAATATACATATATATACATATATATACATATATATATGTATATATGTATATATATATATATATATATATATATATGTATAACGACCAATAATACATGACCCCACGCAGACGCAGAGTACATTGTAACACTTTGTATCCATCGAGCAGCGTCAGCACTTGTGCATATTTGTGCGCTCGGCAGCCTGGGCACCACCGAGCATATAGCGAGCGCTTTGATAGTTCAAGTGCTGCTGCAAAGGCTCGATATTGCATCGCAAGCTAAGTGGGATGAGCAATTGGATAGGTCAGAGATGACAGACCATATACCAACACATGAAGAACTCTCCGCATTTCTTGAGCGCCGTTGCCGTGCTTTAGAGTCGATGGAATTTGCGATGGCAGGCTACATTTCGAGCGAGAAAATGAGCCACAGCCGCAAAGGCATTCCAAAGAAATCAGCGCTGGTCGCAACGACTAAAGGGGTGCAGAGCTGCATGTTTTGTGATGATCGTCAGCATACCATATACCACTGCACAAGATTTGCAAATTTGTCGCCTGCTCTTCGGCTAAAGGAAACCAGGAAGGCTGGACTATGTTTGAATTGCTGAAAGCTCGGGCCTCAATCTTAGCACTGTAGCTCCACCTGCTGTCGTGTTTGTGGAGCCAAGCATCATACGTTACTCCACCTCAACAGCTCCAGCACTTCGCGATTGGCACTGCATAAAACATCAAACTCTTCCGAAAACGTAACTAATATTATCGTTGCCCAAGATGCCAATTCTGAGGTGCTCCTGGCCACCGCAGTACTTCTGGTCAGGAATTCTTCTGGCACCTTACGTTCCATGTCGTGCCCTTTTGGATTCCGGTTCTCAGCTGCATCTTATTACTGCCACATTTGCCAACCAACTGCAACTAAAAAGGACAAGGTCGTCTTCGATTGTTTGCGGTCTTGGCGACAGCAGGATTTCTACTGACGGCCACACTGTTCACCTCAGTCTTCGGGCTCATGCTTCGGAGTTTGCAACCAATATCACGGCCATGGTAGCGTCCAGCATAACTGGCAGACAGCCAAGCGTCAATGTGGACACAAGCAATTGGAACATACCATCCAACATAACTTTGGCTGATCCAGCATTCCACAAGTCACAGCGGATAGATTTGCTCATTGGATCCAGCTTGTTTTAAAAGCTGCTATGCGTGGGTCAAATCAAACTGATGCCTGGATTATCAGTAGTTCAAAAGACGCGGCTTGGTTGGGTTGTCTCTGGAGGCGACGATATACTTCAGAATGCTGTTCTTCTAACATCAAATGTGACTTCAGAGCCAGATCCAGAGTCTACATGTGAAGATCAACTTACTCGTCTCGTGCGACGAGTCTGGGAGGTCGAGCTGAGTCCGTCGTACAGGCCAACAGGAAAGAATTGGACTGCGAGACACACTTTGTAAAGATCGTCAATCGACTACCCACTGGCCAATACTCAGTTCGCAGATTTCGTCATTTGGAGCTCAAGCTGAATCGTTCGCCAGATCAACGGAGTTAGTACTCGGCAAGGAGCTTCAAACTAAGGACAAGGTGCAGCCAACTAGCTGCCTTGCTTCCTGTGGCCATTTTTTGATAAAAATGGTTTGCCACGTGTAGACGGTCGTCTCAAAAACTCTTCGTTGGATTTTGATAGCCGCCATCCAATCATCTTGCCCAGGAAGCCTCCGGTGACACGTGCCATCATCACGCATTTCCATTAAAAAAAACTTGCACGCTGGCCCTCAGACTGTTCTAGCTTTGATTCTGTCCCAGTACTGGCCAATTTGTGGAAGAAATGCGTTTTGGTACAAGCCTGACGTGCGAAGCAGGTCTAAAGTGAAATGCTACATCTGCATTTTCGTTTGCTTCGCTACGAAGGCAGTCTGGTTGGAGCTAGTCAAGGACTTGACTACAGCTGCATTTTTATTGGCTCTCAAGCGATTTATATGTACGCGAGGAAAGCCAAGTCAGATTTGGTCTGACAATGCCATAATCTTTGCTGGAGCCCGCAATGAGCTTCAGGAGTTAAACCGGCTATTCCTGTCAGATGCTCATCAAAGTGCGGTAATGAATTTCTGCCTGGCAGACTCTATCGACTGGCGATTCATCCCTCCAAGGTCCCCATACTTTGGTGGATTATGGGAAGCTGTTGGACCCTCTATCCTGGCATATGATGAGCTGCGCACACTTGTCTGACACATTACTGCTGTCATTAATTCAAGGCCCTTAGTTTCAATTTCAGAAAATCCTAAGCTTATTTCTTAAATGGCGGTCCTCCTACATGTTTAAGTGAGCCTCACATAACGAAGCTAAACTTCAACCGATTGGATGGGTGACAACACGTGAGCTATCTTCAGCAGGTCTTCTGGTCGTGATGAAAAAGATAATACTTAACTCTTCTTCAACAGCGATCAAAATGGCGAACTTCGACGAATTAGCATAGCCCTCAGCCCCCCGCCGATAAACGTCATGGTCCAGCATCAGTGCCAGGAAAGTCCTCTTATCCAACTAAAGGCAGTTGTATGAGGATTCAGGCGTCACCGAGGACGGCATCGATCTTAAGGGGGAGAGCAGTTAACAAATAATTAAGTTTCTGTTCCTATGCCACTGTTCCGAATGTGTTGTACAATGTAACAAGTACTTTGTGCGTACTTGTTACAACACAATCAGTTACATATGCAACCGTGTAGGTAATAGGCTCGGCTTCATGTACAGAGCACATGATAAAGCTCTCTTCTTTGTTCGAGGCTCAAGCCGACAACACTGAAAACAAAACAACTTTCGAATAAAGAGTTGCATATATGCATTAACGTAAGCACTTGTACTTAGTACGTGAAGAGCTCTGAATACAAACTCACTGAACTAATTATACCCTGAACCCATTGAAAATGGGAAATCAGGGTATAATGGTTTTGTCAAAAAGTATGTAACAGGCAGAAGGAGGCGTGGCAGACCCCATAAAGTATATATATTCTTGATCAGGGTGACGAGCTGAGTCGATCTAGCCATGTCCGTCTGTCCGTCTGTCCGTCCGTCCGTCTGTCCGTCCGTATGAACGCAGTGATCTCGTAAACCACAAAAGCTAGAGATTTGAGATTTTAGATATATATTCTTGTATACCATACGCAGTACAAGTTTATTTTTTTTTTTGATAACTCATCCTATTTCCTTATTATCAATAACAATCGATATTTTGACTTTGTTTTTAAGCTATAACTTTTAGACCATAATACCTAGAGACACCAAATTGACTATGTAGGTTGCTGTGATGTAAATACAGATAATAAACTTTTTAAATTTTGGATACCTCCCCCCATTAGCCCCATAAGTGGAAACAACGTATTTCAAATACTAGGGAGTTGCGATTTCGTATATATACACCTCTAGATGTCAATATTATGTCCTGAAAATTTCATTAAGAAAGTAGATCTAGAACCGAAGTTATTCAACAATGAATTTCTCATAATGCTGCCCAGGAGAATGCGCCCAAGCGCAGCCGCTATATCATCTACGCAGTAAGCGGCGCGCGTGCTTGTGTATGTATATGTGTGCGTGTGTGTGTGCACGCAGAGGGTAATATGTACCGGTAAAAGATATAAGCTAGATTGTTTAAAACACCGCCTCGGACTTGGTTCAGGGGATCTCGTAGTCGGGCAGACCCGACTAGAACGTTCTTACTTGTTTTCTTTAGCTTCACTTCATATATCTCCGTTTCTAAATGTAGCGTGTTATCGATGATTCTGTTATTATTTGAAATGTTAAAGTAATTATTAGGATTTTTTATAAAAAAATGTTTAAAAATTAAACTGAAATGTATATGTTAATATAATTTTTTTAGAGTTTATCCAGATCATTGGCTCTGCTCAAGAAGTTTTTATTTATACATCCATTGTGCAACTTATAGAGCTTTGTTAATGTGTTTGCCAGTAGCAAAACAATAATTATTATGATCAGGACTGTTATTAACTTTAAATCGATTAAAGCAGTTTCGACATTGTTAATAGCATTTGCGGTTGAGTCCGCTACTTTGGACTGATGGACCAACATTTCTCCTACTGCTACTAAATTATCCTCCTTTAGGATAGAGTTTGAAAGCATGAAATATTATTTTATTTCTTTATACACTGAACCCATTAAAAATCGGAATTCAGTGTACAATGGTTTTGTGACAATGTATGTAACAGGCAGAAGGACGCGTGGCAGATCCCATGAAGTATATATATTCTTGATCAATACGACGAGCTGAGTCGATATAGCCGTGTCCGTCTGTCGGTATGTCCGTCTGTCCATCCGTATAAAAGCAATGATCTCGTAAACCACAAAAGCTAGAGATTTGAAATTTGAAATATATATTCTTGTATACCATATGCAGTACAAGTTTATTTTTTGTTTTGATAAGTCATCCTATTTCCCTATTATCGATAACAATCAATACTTTGACTTTGCATTTAAGCTATAACATGAAGACCATAATAGCTAGAGACACCAAATTGACTATGTAGGTTTGTGTGATGAAAATACAGATAATAAATATTTAAAATTTTGGTTACCTTCCCCCATTAGCCCCAAAAGTGAAAAAAACTTATTACACTTACAAGTACTAGGGATTTCGCATACATACACCTTTGGTTGTCAATTTTATGTCTAGAAAATTTTATTCAGCAAGAAGATCTAGAACCGAACTGATTTAACAATCAATTTCTCATAAAACTGCCCAGAACGCTCGAATTACCTTATCAGTCACGCCACCAGCCAAACCACCAAGATCCAATATACAAAACATATATTCACATAAGTGCATATATAACAACTCTGTATATGAGTACAAACATATACAGACATACGTACAGATCAACAACACATAGATCCACTTAAGTTCAGAGTACATTGTACTACATTGTATACATGAACAATATGCATATATACATATATATATATAAGTATATATATGTATATGTATACCGACCAATAATACATGACCCCACGCAGACGCAGAGTACATTGTAACACTTTGTATCCATCGAGCAGCGTCAGCACTTGAACAGGATGCAGAACCTAAACATAAGCAGTAACGGGAGAAGATCAGCCACAAAGGGCTTCGCAACCGTCACTGGACATTTTACTTATATATATACTCTATTGTATTTGGCTAGTTTCGAATGCCACTTGGCAGAATAAAATCAGATTCATATTGAGAGTCAAACAGACCATACGTATATTTGTTCTTAATCAAAATCACAAATCTCCACATGCAAAAACCTAAAACAGTGGCAAGAAATCACCAACACCATCTCCAAACGAGCTACCAACTTGTAACTCGCGCGTGCTAGAGGGTCCGCAGAGGGTAATATTTAAAGATGAAAGATGTAAGCTAGGTTGTTTAAAACACCACCGCGGACTTGGCTCAGGAGATCTCGTAGTCGGGCAGACCCGACTCATTCTACCTTGTAAGACTCTGTTCCCAAAGGGAAAAAGAGTCTATTGGATTTGTGCAATCTCCGTCTTGCTGTCTGTCCGTCTGTCCGTCTGTCTGTATGAAAGCTCAGCATTTGGACACTATAGAAGCTAGAGACTTGTAATTTTGAATATATACTCATGTGTATCCGCGTCAGATCAAGTTTGAGTATTATTTCGATACGCCCACAGGGGGCGTGGCAAATCGGGAAATGCTATATCTATTAAGACTAAAACACTGTTTTTTCGTCAATATTGCAGTCTAAGAAATGGGATTTAGAATATATATTCGTGTACACCACGCGGACGTTTTAAGATATAGATTATGTATCTACGCCCATTGTGGGCGTGGCAAATCGGATAAAACTATATCTTCTACAGTTTTGAAGCTAAAGCATCCAAATTTTGCATGTGGGATACTGTTGACCTCCTATTAAGATAAATTAAAAATTATGTATCCACGTTTTCTGGGGGCGTGGCAAATCGGGAATTACTATATCTTTTACTAAAACCTTGTTAATTTCGGCAATATTTCCGTCAAAGAGTTGGGATTTGGAATATAGATACTAGTATCCTCAACGCCTCTACCTCTACCAAAAAAGATATGTTATATATAGCTACGCCCATTTGGGGTGTGGCAAGTAGTTTAAAAGTGTATCTCCTACAGTCTTAGACGTAGAGCATCCAAATTTGACATGTGGGTTACTGTTCATCAAATTTTTTTTTATGAAAAAAAAAATAAAATAATAATTACAATGTAAGCCACCGTAAAACAAATTCTAGTTGACCTAACTGGGGATTGAACCTGGGTCTTCGCTACCACAACGCAAGTCTGTTTAACCAAATCATCACACCACCAACACATATATTCAATTTCGCGCATCTTGGTGAAAGAGACACCGTGGTGTACTGGGTAGAGTCGGTGGCATGCGAAGCGTGTGACACAGGTTCGGTTCCCATCGCTGCCGCATGATATTATCATTTAATAATATGTTTTTTTTTTTATTTTTTTATAACTTCTATGTTACTTAATGGATTTTGATAAAATTTTCAGCATAAATCCTTATATTTTATTAAAAATACGGTTTTACCTAAAAAATAAATAAAAAATGTAAATGTGGCTTTATTTGCAACTGAACTTATATTAAATTGATTTTGTGAAATGTGGAGCCGGTATCCAAAATATATAAAAACCAAAATAGTATTTTATTTTAAAAAAGCTATATGTAAAATTTGATGAGTGTAGCTAAATTGATGTAACAGACATGCTCAAGAAAGGAATCTCGATAATCTCGCGTTCAAACATACGGACAGAAGGACGGACGGTCTACACATTTATTGAGCCTACACACCTTTAACAGGAACAGAGTCTCACGCAGTCTGTGGCGCCCGACTGCAACGTTCTTACTTGTTTTTTATATAATTTGTTTTTATCTTTTTTTTTTTTTTTTTTTGAATTTGTTTAAATTGAACGAATGAAAATATTTATTAAACTGCTGAGTAAAATACTCAGCACCAGAGACGTGGAAAAGTTATTTGTTAGTTGTACGATTGGCTCACAATAATTAATTAAATATAAAACAACAACCAATCGTATGTGGTAGTAGAGAAAGCCTATCAGATGTCAGTTTTTCTGAAGCAGCATTTGAAAATGCACCGGCTTGATAGTTGAAGTTTAAATTGTAGCAAAGAGGGGAATTGGCATTTGAATACAACCCTTTTGCGTTACTTCGCACTTTGACGAAGTTCCTTTTCCATTGCTTGTACACGCTCTTTGCAGCGTTGCCAGTCTTCCTCGGCGTATTTGTTCAGCATTTCCTTCTCCAGGCGGCGTTGCTGAAGTAAACGCTCTACGTCTAGTTTGTGGTTTCACCTTCTTCGGCTGCTGTGCCCTGTAACTGGGCGTGGTCCCGAGTTTGATACCCTTCCAAAGCTTCTTGAAGCGTTGGCGCATCCCTTTGCCCGACAGGAGCAGAACATACCAGCTGTATTTCCTTAGCGCATATTTATATCTTCGTTTGTTGGTGTTTTACTTGGGGGTTTTTTCCATTTTTTTCACATTTTACACTGGCATTTAATGTTTTGTTTATTTTGCGGATCTTGTAGCATAGCTGTTATACAAAATTACATCAATTAGTTTTATTCATATGATGTTTTAGTTGTTCTTGTATGTTATTGTTTTTTTTTTAGTTTGTTGAGAGACTGGCTCTCATTTTCTTGCCAGTGGTCGTTATTATTAATTATTTTATACTGGATTGCAGTTTTCGTGAATCTGTCACGGTCGCCATGTAATATGTCTCGATTAGATGTTTAATACGGAGATGTAATGTCTTTAATAAATTGAAGACAGAGAAGCATGCGCTTCACTGTATAGTATGTGATCGAATGATCTTATTCTTTATTTATATATATTGCTTTGCCTAAATTACATAGTCTTCTTATATATATAATACTCTGTCGCTAAGGGCGGCGACAGGGCAAGAGCATGTATTATGTATAAATGTATATGCATTAGACATATACATAAATCATATACATAAGGCAATCACTGGCTCGCTAAGCGGCAAAGTGCATGCACCTTGGTCGGTCCACTTAAAAGGGGCCGATCGGATTACAATTGCACTGGATGATTATATGTTGCGTTATTTTGGGCTTATGTCAGTACAATATCAAACATGCTACATGGGGTGCGATTCATGAGTACATATTCCTATCTACTGTCGCAGCGTGTAGTACGACTTGATGTGCCCATATTCCTGGCAAATTCTTTAGTACAACTTGAAGGTCTTTGGAGCTTTTGAGTTGATGTGTATAAAAGCTTGAACCTTTATTTATGTATTCGGTCACTTTTCGGCTCCTTCTATTGATTCAGTTTGCTGATCAGGATGAGGATCAGCATCTGCCAGTAGGGCTTATCTAATTCGATTCGGTGTCTTAATGGTTTCGCCACTATTATTGCCACGGGTGATTTTAAGTTTATTTTCAGCTTTTCAATTTTGTTGGCTGAGAATAGCGTATGCCATTCTGCACAGCCGAACTCCGTTTTTATACCCTGAACCCATTGAAAATGGGAAATCAGGGCATAATGGTTTTGAAAAAAGTATGTAACAGGCAGAAGGAGGCGTGGCAGACTCCATAAAGTATATATACTCTTGATCAGGGCGACGAGCTGAGTCGATATGGCCCTGTCCGTCTGTCCGTCTGTCTGTCTGTCCGTCTGTCCGTCTGTCCGTATGTATGAACGCGTCGATCTCAGAACATATAAGAGCTAGAGACTTCAAATTTTGCATGATGGTCTGTGTATACAGTGAAAATATCGAGTTTGTTTTAGATATTCGATAAATTTTTCCGTTTCAATGATATCGATTTAAAACGTTATAAAGATTCACTTTTTGACCATATCTTTTACATATTTTTAGCTACAGCTACCAAATTTTGTTTTTAGCTTTTTGTAAATAAAATACATTTTCTATTTTTTCATATTTTGGATACCGGCTCCACATTTCACAAAAAATTTATTAGAAAAATAAAATGATAAGTCACAATTTAATTTTTACAAATATTTTAGTGAAAACCGTATTTTCAATAAATTAATAGCATTCAATGCAGAAAATTGCATTCAAATCCGTTAAGTAATACAGAAGTTATTAAAGGAAACAGTGTAAAAGCACGCGGCAGCAGCCTGTACGTGTGCACACATACATTCAAATCAACTACGCAGTAATCGTCGCTCGTGCTTCTGTGTGCATTGTATGTATTTGTGTGCATATGTATACAAATGTGTGCATGTGTATATGTGTGCATGTGTATATGTGTGCACGTGTATATGTGTGCATGTGTATATGAGCGCAGATTTAATTTGTATAGATAAAATATGTAAGCTAGGTTGTTTAAAACATCAGCTCGGACTTGGTTCAGGGGATCTCGTAGTCGGGCAGACCCGACTAGAGCTTTCTTACTTGTTTGGTTTTGTTTTTGTTTGTTGGCTTGCATGTTTTTATTGTTGCCGAAAAATGCACAGGAGATTTTACTTGATGTTTGAATTGTGTGCTAACGCAGTAGAAATTGAGAACGGAGTTGTAATCGCGTTGTTTCCGTGTCTCTTGTGATACGGTGGACAGAGGGAAGGCAAGAACATGCTCTCTGGGCTTCAGTATTCAAAACAGCTGAGTTGCTCCTTGTTGTTGTATTTTTTGTTTCGGTTTCATGGGTTGAAGAGTATGACTAGAACATACTTCTTTGATTTGATGAAGCTTCTACGCTCTTTATTCTAAGCGTTGGTCATTCGTGCGATTTATGTATGGCACTGGGCTGCATTCTAGACAGTATTATGAGAAATTGATTGTTAAATAGCTTCGGTTCTAGATCTACGTTCAGAATGAAATTTTCAGGACATAATATTGACAACCAAAGATATATATGCGAAATCCCAACTCCCTAGTATTTGAAATAAGTTTTTTCCACTTTTGGGGCTAATGGGGGAGGTATCCACAATTTTAATTTTTTCTCTAGCTATGATGGTATTCATGTTATAGCTTAAAAACAAAATCAAGATATCGATTGTTATCGATAACGGAAATAGCATGAGTTATCGAAAAACAAATAAACTCGTACTGCGTATGGTAAACATGAATATATATCTAAAATTTCAAATCTCTAGCTTTGGTGGTTTTCGAGATCACTGCGTTCATTCGGACGGACAGACGAACGGACGGACAGACGGACATGGCTATCTCGACGCAGCTCGTCGTCCCGGATTTGGAATATATATTCGTGTACACCACGCGGACGTTTTTAGATATAGTTTATATATCTACGCCCATTGTGGGCGTGGCAAATCGGATAAAACTATATCTTCTACAGTTTTGAAGCTAGAGCATCCAAATTTGGCATGTGGGTTACTGTTGACCTGCGCTTAAGATAGCTCACAAAGTCATATACCCACGCTCCCTGGGGGCGTGCCAAATCGGGAATATATATATAGCGATTTGTAGAAATCCTATAATATTTTGAGCGTTATAAGAATACATGTGCAAGTAGATTACCCGGAATTAAAAATATATATTATAGATATTTACGCCCATTGAGGGCGTGGAAAATCGGATAAAACTGTATATCAAGGATTCGTTCAAAAGAAAATTATGAAAAAAAGTTTAAACGTTTCATTAACTGGTCTGATCAACCAACAAAAAAAAAAAAAAATTTTTTTTTATAAATTACAATAACAAAATGGAAATACACATATATATATTAAAATTGCTAGTACTGAATTGAAAATAAAAAAATAATTAAAATTTTTTTTATCAATTACAATAAACTTTACAAAAGGAAAATACACATATATATATTAAAATTGCTGGTACTTAATTAAAATAAAAATTTTTTTTCTGCCTTTTATACAGTTTTATTTAAAGCCAAAAAAATTAGTTTGTGGGTATGTTCACGATTTTTTTTCTGTTGTATACAATATTTTTAGATGCTTTGCATTTGGATATAATTTTGGCTTATTTTCAATATTACTTTTCTTAGAATATATTACTTGTTCATAATGTGATACTTTATCAGGATCGTCTTGTTTACTTTTTTTTAACATTTTTATTTCTATTCTCTTGATATTAAATGTAACATAGGTAATAATTGTTAATATAACGTAAATAAGGAAAATTATTATGAAGATATTATATGTTTTGTTTTCTTGTTTATTTAGCCAAATAGCTTCTTTCACTTAAATCTAAGGAATAGGTTTAATTTTAGTTATGTCATTTTGTGAATTTAAAATCCTAGTATAATCTGCCTGAAAATTAGACATTGACATATCTAATAGTTCTACTTTGCATTTATAAATTTTCAGCATTTTGTTCCGTACTATGTTTATTAAATTTTGTTCTCAATTTTGAACTAAATTAGTTGTCACTAGTTTCTATGTAATCATATCATTTCGTTCAATGAATTTTATGAAGTATAGAGATCTTATTTTGTTATACATGCACTCAGCAGATTTTTGGTTGATTATATTAGTTAGGCATTTATTCGTTTCCTTCTTTTTATACCCTTGCAAAAAGGGTATATTAATGTTGGTCAGAAGTTTGAAACGCAGAGAAGGAAGCATCTCCGACTATATAAAGTATATATATTCTTGAGACGAGCTGAGTTGATATAGCCATGTCCGTCTGTCCGTCTGTATGTCTGTCTGGATCAACGCAATCTCCTCCGAGACTATTAAAGCTACAGATCTGAAATTTTTCACATAGGTTCCAATCTCCTGCAGGCATTGTATATTTCGGAATCATCAGGATCGGACGAATCATAGCTATAGCTCCATAGATCGTTTTCAAGAAATATATTAGTGGGATAACTTCGGCGCTATTGAAGTCTTAGACTTGAAATTTGGAATATATACACGTGAGTCGCCCTACCATACAAAAAGATATAGAATTTATAGCTACGCCTTTTGGGGGCGTGGCAAATCGGGTAAAACTATCTTTTACAGTTTTAGAGCTAGAACATCCAAATTTGGAAAGTAATATAAAGCATATATATCTACGCCCATTATTCAAATCGGAAAAAACTGTATCTTCTACTGTTGAGCCAAAGAGCTTTTTCATTAGCTTTGTATTTTATAATTTTGAATTAAAAGTCACTTTCTTGTAGTTAATGTCTTTATTGAATTATGTTAACACTGTGTGCAAGAGACTAAAATGTCGTGCGATCAGCCAAGATAATAATTGCTCTTACTAAACACTGTATGCAAGCGGCCGAATGTCGAGCGACTAGCCAAGAATAATATAGCACTCAATAGTTAGTTAACAAAAGCGAGCAAGCGACTAAGGTGTCGTGCTGTCCGCCAAATATCAATTATGATAATACTGTCCGCCAAACATCAATTTAAAGACTAAAATATATGCAGGCTTAGCAATGCGGCTGCACTGAGAGTGCGAATTAGGACATAATAGGGGAGTATGAAAGGCAGCGATTAGCTTAAGAGAGAGCAGCAGCCACATCCAATTGTTTTGCTCTCTTTAAGGTGACCGCTCATCTGTGCTGCTGGTGCTGCGCCAACATACTCCCCCGTTTAAATCCTAATTTTCAACAGATTACTCCGTTGGCAGCAGACACGCCTCGTTCATGGCCCGACTCGTCTCTCCAGTAGCCGTTTTCAGGACAGCTTCTCGGGCGATGGCATCCTTTTCAGGGATGAGCTCCATCACTCTACCCAATGGCCATTTCAGCGGCGGTAGATTCTCATCTTTAATGATCAATCAATCCACGTTGATAAGTTCGCCATTAGATCGGTAGAAGTGATGCTTTGCGGTCTTCACTGCTGCTTCCCATAATCCACCGAAGTGGAAGACTTTGGAGGGATGAATCGTCAGTCGATAGAATCAGCCAGGCAGAAATTCATTACCGCACTTTTATGAGCATCTGACAGAAAAAGCCGCTTTAACTCCTGAAGATCATTGCGGGCTATAGCAAAGATTTTGGCATTGTCAGACCAAATCTGACTTGGCTTTCCTCGCGTACATATAAATTGCTTCAGAGCCAATAAAAATGCTGCTGTAGTCAAATCCTTGACTAGCTCCAACCAGACTGCCTTAGTAGCGAAGCAAACGAAAATGCTGATGTAGCATTTCACTGGAGAACTGCTTCGCACGTCAGGTTTGTACTAAAACGCATTTCTTCCACAAATTGGCCAGTACTGGGACAGAACCAAAGCTAGAACAGTCTGAGGGCCAGCGTGCAAGTTTTTTTTAATGGAAATGCGTGATGATGGCACGCGTCACCGGATGCTTCCGGGGCAAGATGATTGGATGGCGGCTATCAAAATAAAATGACCGTCTACACGTAATGAACCATTTTTATCCAAAAATGCCGACAGGGAGGCAAGGCAGCTAGTTGGCTGCACCTTGCCCTTAGTTTGAAGCTCCTTAATGAATGCCGTGAACTGGCTCCGTAGATCTGGCGAACGATTCAGCTTGCGGTCCAAATGACAAAATCTGCGCCGTGCCTGTTGATACGATTTTCCCAACAGCAATCGAACCGAGTATTGAGTGGGTAGCCGATTGACGTTCTTTATAAAGTGTGTCTCGCAGTCTAATTCTTCCTTGTTGGCCATTACGACGGACTCAGTACAGCTCTCGATCTCCCCGACTCGTCGCACGAGACGAGTAAGTTGACCTTCACAGCCAGACTCCGGATCCGGCTCTAAAGTCACATTTGATGTTAGAAGAATAGAATTATGTCGTATATTGTCGCCTCCAGAGACAACCCAACCAAGCCGCGTAATTTGAATTAGTGGTAATCAAGGCATCAGTTTGATTTGACCCACGCATAGCAGCTCATAAAACAAGCTGGATCCAATGAGCAAACCTGTGACTTGTCAAATGCTGGATCAAGCAAAGTTATGTTGGACGGTATATTCCAATTGCTTGTGTCCAGATTGCTGTCGGCAATACCGCAAACAATCGAAGACGACCTTGTCGTTTTTAGTTGCAGTTGGTTGGCAAATGTGGCAGTAATGAGATGCAGCTGAGAACCGGAATCCAAAAGGGCACGACATGGAGCGTAAGGTGCCAGAAGAATTCCTGACCAGAACCACTGCGGTGACCAGGAGCACACCCTCAAAATTGATATCTTGGGTGACGAGAGTATTAGATATTTTTTCGAAAGAGTTTGATGTTTTATGCGGTGGCAATCGCGATGTGTTGGAGCTGTTGAGGTTAAGTAACGTATGATGCTTGGCTCCACAAACACGACAGCAGGTCGAGCTACAGTGCCAAGATTGATGCGCGACACTTAGGCAATTCAAACATAGTCCAGCCTTCCTGGCTTCCTTTAGCCGAAGAGCAGGCGACGAATTTGCAAATCTTGTGCAGCGGTATACGGTATGCTGACGATCATCACAAAACATGCAACTCTGCACCCCTTTAGTCGTTGCGACCAGCGCTGATTTCTTTGGAATGCCTTTGCGGCTGTGGCTCATTTTCTCGCTCGAAACGTAGCTTGCGATCGCAAATTCCATTGACTCTAAAGTACGGAACGTCGCTCAAGAAATGCGCAGACTTCTTCATGTGTTGTTATATGGTCTATCATATCTGACCTATCCAATTGCTCCTCCCACTTAGCTTGCGATGCCATATCAAGCCTTTGCAGCAGCACTTGAGCTATCAAAGCACTCGCTATCTGCTCGGTGGTGCCTAAGCTGCCGAGCGCACGAATAAGCACATTAAATTTGTCAGACAGCTCTCGCAACTGGCTGATAGATCTATTTTCTACCTTTCGCAGCACCAAGATTTCAACTATGTTTGTTTGAAATGTTGAACGTCGGTTATCAAATCGTTTTTTCAATAAATGTATAGCCAATGATTGAATTGTGTCCAACGCTGTACCATCTAAGCAGGATCGTATGTGCTGCAGCTTCTCCATGCTGTTGAGGTCGGGATGACTATCAATGACCGTTGCAAACATTGAATAAAACGAGACCCATATCCGCCACTAAACGTAGGCAGTCTTAGTGGTGGCAGTCCTGGAGTGTGGCAGAACTGACAGAACTGATGATTGAACAGACATTATCAACTCATCAAAGTTCGTGCCAAGATCACTATTCATTTCGCCCACGTCTAGCTCTTCCAGGCAGTCATGAATTTTGAGTTTGTAAGATGCCACCCGGTCATCGCGTGATACCGTTTCTATGCAACTTAAGTATGTGTGCGTATGCAAATGCCGATAACTGCAACACTTTGTATTTGAGAATGTGTGTTGACCGTTGATCAGGTATATTGCAAGCGATACGAGAAAGAATGCAAACCGAAAATGCGCAAACGAAAGTTACACCAAATTGTGCAGATTAACACGCACTGGTCATTGCTATACGCGCGCCACTGTATTTTGCGAACAGTGATGAAGAGAGCGAACTGATACCGTAACGGCGAACGAAACTGCACAACTTAAGCAATCACGGCTTATGTTCATAAAGAGTTCCATATGTATGTATGTATGTATAGAATTACATATGTATGTATGTTAGTTTATGCAATTTATGATATAAATTAATTTGTATACCCTGAACCCATGGAAATTGGGAAATCAGGGTATAATGGTTTTGCAAAAAGTATGTAACAGCCAGAATGAGGAGTGACAGACCCCACAAAGTATATATATTCTTGATCAGGGCGACGACCTGAGTCGACTTGAACTTGTCCGTCTGCCTGTCTGTCTGTCCGTCTGTCCGTATGTATGAACGCGTCGATCTCAAAACATATGAGAGCTAGAGATTTCCAATTCACGATGGTCTGTGTATACAGCGCGCATATCGAGTTTGTTTTAGATATTCGATAAATTTTCCCGTTTCAATGATATCTATTTAAAACCTTATCGAAATTCGGTTTTTTGAACATATTTTTTACGTCTTTTAAGTTACGGTTACCTAATTTTACGTTTTACAAAATCTTTTTTTTTTTGAGAAAATGATCGAAGTTAAATTTTTTTTATACGGCAAAACCGAATTTTTTTTTAAATAAAAGCATTTATTGCAAAGTATTTGATCATAATACGTATAATAATACAGAAGTTATTAAAGAAAACATTTTGTCAATTGCCAAAAGCACGCGGCAGCAGCCTGTACATGTGCACACATACATTCAAATCAACTACGCAGTAATCGTCGCGCGTGCTTCTGTGTGCATTGTATGTATATGTGTGCGTGTGTATGTGTGCGCACAGGGTAATATGTAAAGATAAAAGATGTAAGCTAGGTTGTTTAAGACACCACCTCGGACTTGGTTCAGGGGATCTCGTAGTCGGGCAGACCCGACTAGAGCGTTCTTACTTGTTATATATATATATATATATAAATTACAGAGATCACGTCGGGGTCACCAAATGTTTAGGCGATGAGCTTTTTCATTAGCTTTGTATTTTATAATTTTGATTTATAAGTCACTTTGTTGTAGTATATGTCTTTATTGAATTATGTTAAGACTGTGTGCAAGCGACCAAAGGGTCGTGCGATCAGCCAAGGTAACAATTGCTATTACTAAACACTGTATGCAAGCGACCGAATGTCGTGCGACTAGCCAAGAATAGTATAGCACTCAATAGTTAGTTAACAAATGCGAGCAAGCGACCAAGGTGTCGTGCTGTCCGCCAAAGAACAATTAAAAGACATAAAGTTATTTAACAAATCCGCGCAAGCGACCAAATATCGTGCTGTCCGTCAAATATGAATTTGTACATCTAAATATATGCCGGCTTAGCAATGCGACTGCACTGTGAGTGCAAATTAGGACGAAAGAGGGGAGCATGAAAGACAGCTCTCTTTAAGCTGACCGCTCATCTGTGCTGCTGGTACTGCGCCTAACATCTACAATTATAAAACTTGAGTTCCAAAAATTGACAAGAACGTTAGGCTTTACCGACAAAATAATGAAATAGGATATATATCCGGCCTCTTTGGGACGTGGAAAATCGGAGAAAGCTATATCTCCCAAAGTCTTAGAGGTACAGCTTCAAAATTTGATAAATATATTTATGTTTCCCTACTTAATAGATCTCCCAAAAATTATGTATATACACTAGTTGGGGGCGTGACAAATCAGAAAAAACTATATCTATATCCTTTACAATTGTTAGGGTATTATCAAACTTCGGCCAAAGTTAGCCCATCTCTCTAGTTATTAATACTAGTGTGAGGAGCAATATGAGGGCCCAGTTGGATATATAACTACAAAGAGGTAGATATATATATGTTGGCTCAGCTCCACACAGCAAGCTCCATACCTCCATAAGAAACGCGACTCACACACACACAGAAATGGGTCTCTGTCGCACTCGGCTATTCAGAAACGAACCGTTAGCCGAGATGCCGTTCGCCCACGCCAAACAAGCAGTGGCGCCACGATAACGGGGCTTCTGCGGATGGAATTTTCTGGACGATCACGCGATGACACCGTTAAGTGGGCACCGGTCCGGCACGAAGCAGGGCCTGCCGCTTGCATATAAAAGGAGAAAGGCAGCCCACTGAGAGGGAGAGTGAAATTACAAGTGAAAGTGAACGGACGTAAAAGTACAAGTCAACGCGAGTGGCATTGAAAAGAGAGCATCCAGCGACATCGAGGGATATACAAGGACATCGAAGGACGTCGAGGGACATCAAAGGACACCCCAGGACCTCACACAAAAGAGCATGCAGCAACAGCTGCCACCAAGACAGGACACTGGTGGGCAACTTTAGCAGATAGGTAACTTTTTCAAATCTTGGAGTGTGTGAGAGCTATTTGCGGTGTGGCCGTACGTACTCAGAATGAGTACGCTGTCTCTTGCGAATACGTAGGAGTGTTCGAGGGGAAGCCAGCCAGTAGGAGAGCGTGTATGAAATCCGTGCAGATCGCCGAAGTATACAGAAGCTTATCCTAGCGATAACCAGGAGTTCCTCTTTCGAATCCTTTACGTCCAAGAGAAACGTATTGCACTCGGACTTCCAACACCATAGTGAATATCTTTTCCTACTCTAATTCATATAAGAATAAGAATTACTTTCACCACTATACCAAAGCAGCATATGAGCTATAATATTAATGTAAATATTTCGGCCAAACTGGAACATAAACATAAAAAACTACCGGCCAAATTCTAATTCAGAAACAAATCGAATGTATAAACATATTTGTCCATTTGTTTAATAGTCACGTAAACCATTCTTATTTATGATAAATAGAGTATAATCGACAATTGTAATTCAGTCGTGAGAGTTGCGCGCGATAGGCATCAGTCTTGAACCTAACTGAACATACACGCAAACAAATTATATTTTGCTTTAAGTAAAACTGTAAAAGAATAATTTTTTTTTATTTTCAATTAAGAAGTACTTGCACTTTTAATATATATAATATCAGCTCGCCGATCTATTGGCATATGTTGTTCGGCCATACCAATTCCGCAGCCAAACGGACCTTATGTTGCTGGCCGATGAATTCGAGCAGCTCGAAAAGGATCGAGAAAAGATGCTCCGGAAAAATCGGACCAATAAGAAGTGATTTATGGCCAGCCATGGATGCTGGCAGATCCCGATGGAAAAATCCAGCAGGCTACTGACTGCATTCACAGTCCCAGCGAAAGAGCTGTTCCAGTGGAAAGTGATGCCGTTTGGACTTCATTCGGCACCAGCCGAAACGCGTGAACTGGCTCAACTCCATTGAGAGGCTATCAGGAAGGATAGAAAAGTAAATTTGAACGTAGTGGCAGACGCATTATCGCAGCAGCCACTGAACGTGGAGATATATCATGTATTAGTGAGCACTGAGGGGCAGGCGAGAGACCAGTCTCCATGAAGCTGCGGCGGGTGCTGGAATTGAAGCCCCAGAAATTCCCGGACTATTTCAAAGAAGCTGGAGAAATTTATCGGCATATGACTCATTAGGCCGGGTACGAGGATGTGGCAGCATTGAAACCATGCGTACCAAAATTCAAACGAGCACAAGTTCTGAAGAGAACCACAACGCAGCTGCGCCTTCTGGGAAACCTCAAAACATTAGCACGAGTGGCAGCTCCCTATAACTGGCCCGGACTGTTCAGGGATGTGAGCGCATATGTGTAGCAGTGCCAGCTGTGCCAGCGCTATAAGCCGAGCCAACTACAGGCGGCAGGCAAGATGCTGACACGGCACCATATACGCCGCAACAGAACTCGACTGAGCGTGCAAACCGAACAGTCACGACAATGATTGCAATTTACTGGAAACAACCAGCGATGCTGGGATGATACGCTGCCGGAGTTGACGTTGGCAGTCAACATCAGTGTCTCAGCATCAATTGCAATCATTCAATTGCGGCATTACAACCTGCGACGGTGGCCATGGAAACCAGCCATTGGTGTGGACAAAGGAACGACAGCTGTCGAATGCTGCAGACGGCTTCGCAGTGAAACTGGCACCGCGATATACAGTGGTCAGCTTCGTCTCGCCGGTGATTTGTAAAATCGGATCAAGACCAGATAAGCGAACGAAGACTGCCCACAAAGCCATGCAAGGCAACAGATGAACAAAATGCCAATCAACAAGTTGTTTAAAAAAAAGGGAGGACGAACACTCAAGCAGAAACATCAGCTTGAGTAAATAAAAACAACTGAGGAAAATTAAAATTTTTTTAAAATAAATTTAAATTTTGATAAGTGCGATGATAAAAGCTTAGTCCCAACATAGTTGTAGTAACCCTCGCGCTGTTCGCAAGCATTGGCAATAACAAAGCCTAGGGCGCTTGGCAATGCTAGCAAGAGCCAAATGCGCGTGGCAATACACGCGCAAACGCAGAGAAAAAAGCAAACATTCAAGACGAGCAGCAAAATAAGAGGGCAACGAACTCAATCGCATGCGAAAGGCAATACACAACACGGACAACAACAAATGCACTTACCTCTACTCGCGCAATTGCATGCAAAAAGGGCAGCATATAAAAGGGGAATAACAAGGCTGACCGAAGAGTCCGACCATTAAAAGAGAAGGCTAAGAGGAACCGCTAGACGCCAACACCCACACACACAGCCGCGCTGCAGCCAAAGGGTATAAAAGGGGCCCGCAGGCACGCTCGGTCTATTTGAGCGAAAAGAGATACAAAGCACATAACACCCTAACGCCAGGCAGCAGGGGCCGGTGCCCAGAACTACGGCGTCGGTAAGGTTCACCCGGCCGATCCTCGCGCGCCGGCACGTGGTGCGACTACATCCGTTACACCCAAGGAGGGTGCAGCAGCAGCTTCAGCAGCAAAAGCATCAGAAGCCGCAGAAGCAACGACAAAGAAGATACACATATTAAAAGTATATTGGAAAATACTTCATGCTGAGTCGGCATAGGGAGGGCGCATGCTAAAAAGGGTACGATGGAAAAGGATGTAATATTTTTAACGTGGAGTGGAAAATATGGAACAACACTTACCTTTTGCCTCAGTAGATCACGGTTAACAGCGGGTCGCTACGAGAGCGCCAGAATGCGTCATGGCACTGCTTGCTGCTAACGGATGGCGCAGAAATGTATCACTGCACTGCTGACAAGCGGACTCGCTTCGTTGGCGCGAAAGTTTAAACACGAAGGGATCGTGATTTTCCGAAGCAAGGGGGGAGTGTGAAGAGCCATATGAGAGCCCATTTGGATATTTAACTACAAACAGGTAGATATATATCACAACAAACTCCAAAACTGTTGATGCAACCTACGCAACGACAAACGCGACTCACACACAGAAGTGACTCTCTGTCGCAGTCGGCCACGAGCCGTTAGCCGACGTGCCATTCACCGCTGTGCACCGATAGCTGATGCAGTCGCGCCGACGCCAGGCGTTCCAGCACGAAACAGGGCTGTTGCTTTAAATTGATGTGCGGTTGTCTTCTTAAGAGCTGACCATAACGAATTTTATATTAAACTGCTTGTGCTAAACAGCAATTGAACTTCCATAAAACAGCTCTGAAGGCTGTTTAATTGCGAAACAGGCTGCCAAACAAATATGCGGTTGTGTTTTAAAAAAGTGATATCATTGAACTCTGCTATTAAACTGCTTGTGTTAAGCAGGATATTGAATTGCTATCAAACAGCTCTCAAAGCTGCTTAATTGGGATTAACTGGCTGTCAAGGTGATGTGCCGTTGTGTTTTAAATGCCGGTTTTATAGAACTCTGCAAATAAAGTGCATGTGTAAAATATCCATTGAACTGCTATAAAATAGCTATCGATTCTGTCTAATTGATATCAAGACTGTTAAACTATGTTCGGTTGTGTTCTAAGGAGCTGATTAACAGAAATCTGCTATTAAAAGCTATTGAACTGTTTTCAAAAAGCTCTCAAGGTTGTTTAATTGCTATCAATGCTGTCAAAGTAATGGGCTTTTGTGTTTTAAAGAGCTGATCTAATAGAAATCTTCCATTAAACTTCTTGTGTTAAACAGCTATTGAACTGCTACCAAACAGATATCGCGGCTGTTTAACTCTTATAAAGTCAGCTAAACTAATGTGCGATTGTCATCTACAGAACTGATTTAAATAAAATAACTTTGCTACATACAGCTCTCAACTTTGCTTAGCTGCAATATAGGCTTTTAACCTAATGTATCGTTCTATTCTAAAGAGGTGGTTTAAACAGTTATTGAAATTATATAATATTGAAATTCATTTCAACAGCCCATAAGGCTGTATCACTGCTATCAAGGCTATTAAACTGATGAGCGGTTATGTTCTGAAGAGCTGATCTTAAAGATTCATGCTATAATTTTGATATAAAGAGCTGTGCTAAAAGAAATGTGCTGGTGGGGCGCAGCGCCAGCAGCACAGATGAGCGGTCAGCTTAATGAGATCAAAGCAATTGGAAGAGCAGCTGTTCATGTGGCTGCTGCTCTCTCTTAAGCTAATCGCTGCCTTTCATGCTCCCCTAATTCCACTGTCCTAATTCGCACTCTCAGTGCAGCCGCATTGCTAAACCGGCATTTATTTTAGTCTATTAATTGATATTTGGCGGACAGCACGACAAATTGGTCGCATGCTCGCGTTTGTTTAATATTAATTAAGTGCTATTTTATTCTTGGCTGATCGCACGACATTCGGTCGCTTGCATACAGTGTTTAATAATAGCAATTGTTATCATGGCTGATCGCACGACACTTTGGTCGGTTGCACACAGTGTTAACATGTGTGTGGCTTATAATTCAAAATTATAATTTACAAAGCCATTGAAAAAGCTCATTGGCTCAACATTTGGTGACCCCGACGTGATCTTTGTAATTTATATATAGATAAAATTAATATATATCATAAATTGCATAACTTAACATACATACATATGTAATTCTATACATACAATAATTCTATATGAACATAAGTCGTGATTGCTTAAGCTGTGCAGTTTCGTTCGAAGCTACGCTATCAGTTCGCTCTCTTTATCACTGTTCGCAATAAAGTGGCGTGCGTAAAACAACGACCAGTGCGTGTTAAACCATCAGATGCACATATATAAATTTGTAGAAATTTTCGGGCTTCAAAATAAATTGAAAGGACATAAAAAATATGCATATGCATATGCAGTGGTCTGCACAACTTTGTGTAATTTTCGTTTGCGCATCTTTGTTTTGCATTCTCTTCGCACGCACGCATTTAAATACAAAGTGTAGCCAATACGAGCATTTGCATACGCACACATATACTTAAGTTGCATAGAAATGGTATCACGCGATCTCTATCGGTAACTTTCTTGTGCTTTACATCTTCTCGCGAGATGACAACTATTTTACAAATGCAAATTGCAATCGGTATACAAACGCTTAAAGACTCTGCCAGCAAAGCTGGATTGTGACTCGTTGGCCGAACAAAATAAGAGCTGCTTGGCGGTGTTTTTGGATCATATTAACAAATTAAGCCAATCGTTCGATGTGACACATGACGGCCTAGAAGAGCTACATGTGGGCGAAATGAATGATCTGCGCACGAACTTTGGTGAGTTGACAATGTCTGTTCAATCATCAGTTCTGTCAGAAACGAAAGTCCGAGCAGTTCAAGTGCCATTTAGCTCCACACTCAATCAATCGAAGGTGCGTCCGGTTCCAGCACTGCCACTACTAAGACTGCCTTAACTTCAACACGTCGCGATTGGAACCACATAAAACATCAAACTCTTCCGTAAACTTAGCTAATACTCTCGACACCCAATATCTCAATTCTGAGGGTGTGCTCCTGACCACTGCAGTGGTTCTGGTCAGGAATTCTTCTGGCACCTTACGTTCCATGTCGTGTCCTTTTGGATTCCGGTTATTACTGCCAGATTCGCCAACCAACTGCAGCTAAAAAGAACGAGGTCGTCTTCAATTCTTTGCGGTATTGGCGACAGCAGGATTTCCACGGCTGGACACACTGTTCACCTCAGTCTTCGGGGTCATGCTTTGGAGCATGCAGCCAATATCACGGCCATGGTAGCGTCCAGCATAACTGGCAGACAGCCAAGCGTCAATGTCGACACAAGCAATTGGAACATACCATCAAACATAACCTTGGCTGATCCAGCATTCTACAAGTCACAGCGGATAGATTTGCTCATTAGATCCAGCTTGTTTTATGAGCTGCTATTCGTTGGTCAAATCAAACTGATGCCTGGACTATCACTAATTCAAAAGACGCGGCTGGTTGGGTTGTCTCTTGATTCGACGATCGACGTCAGATTGAAGTTCTGTTAACATCAAATGTGACTTCAGAGCCGGATCCAGAGTCTGGCTGTGAAGATCAACTTACTCGTCTCATGAGATAATTCTTGTAGGTCGAGAGCTGCAGTGAGTCCGTCGTAAAGGCCAACAAGGAAGAATTGAACTGCGAGACACACTTTGTAAAGAAGGTCAATCGACTACCCACTGGCCAATACTCGGTTCGCTTGCCTATAAAGCACAATTGTGAGCTGCTGGGAGAATCGTATCTGGAGCGCAAGCTGAATTCCTCGCCAGATCTACGGAGCCAGTACTCGGCATTCATCAAGGAGCTTAAAACTAAGGGCAAGGTGCAGCCAACTAGCTACCTTGCCTCCCTGTCGCTATTTTTTGATAGAAATGGTTTGTTACGTGTAGACGGTCGTCTCAAAAATTCTTCGTTGGATTTTGATAGCCGCCATCCAATCATCATCTATCAATCAAACTTGCACGCTGGTCCTCATGCTGTTCTAGCTTTGATTCGGTCCCAGTACTGGCCAATTGGTGAAAGAAAAACTGTGGCCAATGTGATCCGGCTATTAAGGCTGTCAAACTAATGTGCTTTCGTGTTTTAAATAGCTTAAATTAAAGAGCTCTGATATTAAACTACTTGTGCTACACAGCTATTTTACTGCTATTAAACAGCTCTCAAGGCTGTTAAGCTAATATACAGATGGGTTATAAAGAGCAAAAAAAATCTGCTATTAAACTGATTGTGTTAAGTATATACTTACTTACTTTCTACTGATAAGTAGACAATGATCTTAAAATACCATGCTATTAAACTGTTTGCGGTACCAGGTGAACAGCAAGGAGGTATCGAACTGCTATCAAACAGTTTTCAAAGCTGTTAAAGTGGTATTAGAGATGTAAAATTCATGTGCGGTAGTGCTTTAAATAGCTGATTTAAGCGAAGTCTGCTGTTAAACTGCTGGTGTTAAATGAATGTTGAACTGCTATCAAACAGCTCTCAAGCCTGTTTATTCAGATTATTTTTTAAAGAGCTGATTTAAAAGAAATCTGATATTTAACTCTTTGTGTTAAGTACTACCAAACAGCTCTGAACGATGTTTAAAGTCTATAAAGACTGAAAGGCTGATGTGCGGTAGTGTTTTAAAAAGCTGATCTAAAAAAGTCTGCCATTAAAATGTTTTTGTTAGTCAGCTATTCAACTGCTATTAAAGCTCTCAAGGCTATTCAACTGCTATCAAGGCTGTTAAACTAATATTCGGTTGTGTTCTAAAGAGCATAAAAGCTATTGAGCTACTATCAAACAGCTCTCAAGGCTGTTAAAGCCTATTAAAGACCTAATCTAGAACAACTCTGCTAATAAACTGCTTTCAGACATCTTGTTTAGCTGCTATCAAGGCTGTTAAACAGTTGTGAGATTGTGTTTTAAAGAGCTGATCTAAAATAACTCTGCTATTCAAATGATTGGTAACCAGGTATTGAACTGCTATCATACAGTTCTCAAGTCATCTTAACTGCTATCAAGACAGTTAAAACAGATGTGCCGTAGGGTAGTAAAGAGCTGATCTAAATTAACTCTATTAAACTGCTTTTGTTAAACACGTAATCTGTAGTTCAGTAGCTCTCAAGGGTGTTAAAGTCAAACAGCTCTTAAGGCTCAAAACTAATGTGCGGTTGAGTTTTAAACAAGTGATTTAATATAACTCTGCTGCTAAACTAATTTTGTTAAACAGCTACTGAACTGATATCATTATTATTTAGCTGCTATCAAGGCTGTTAAACAGTTGTGCGGTTGTGTTTTAAAGAGCTGATCTAAAATAAGTCTGAAATTTTGAAAAGTTAAACTGATTGGTAACCAGGTATTAAACTGCTATTAAACTGCTTTCAAGGCTATTTAAGGCTGTCAAACAAATGTGTGGTAGTGTTTTAAATAGCTAACCTAAAAGACCTGCTATTTAATTACTTGTGTTAAAAAGCTATTAACAACTACCAAACAGCTCTCAGCAATTTTTAAAGCCCATCAAGACTAAAAGACTGATGTACGCTGGAGTTTTAAAGAGGTTATTTAAAAGAACTTTGCTATTGAACTGCTTTTGTTAAACAGCTATTGATCTGCGATAGTGTTGTAAAAAGTTTATCTAAAATAACTCTGCTAATAAACTGCATTTGTTAATGAGCTATTGAACTGCTATCAAACAATTTAAACTTTCAAGGCTGTTAAAATAAAATTCGCTTGTGTTCTAAACAGTTAAAAGAAATATTCTATTAAGCTGCTTGTATTAAGCATCTATTGAACTGGTATCATACAACTCGCAAGGTTGTTTATCTGCTATCAACGCTGTTAAACAGTTGTGCGGTTGTGTTTTAAAGAATTGATCTAAAATAACTCTGCTATTAAATTGATGGGTAACCAGGTGTTGAACTGCTATCAAACAGCAAACAGTCAAACAAATGTGTGGTACTGTTTTAAATAGCTGACCTAAAAGATCTGCTATTTAACTACTTGTGTTAATAAGCTATTGAACTATTACTAAACAGCTCTCAACGATGTTTAAAGCCAATCAAGACTGAAACACTGGTGTACGGTGGAGTTTTAAAGAGCTTATTTAAAAGAACTCTGCTATTGAACTGCTTTAGCTAAACAGCTATTGATCTGCGGTGGTGTTGTAAAAAGCTTTTTCCAGGTATTGAACTACTATCAAAAATCTCCCAATGCTGTTTTAGTGCTAATAACGCCGTCAAACTAATGTGAGCCTGTGTTTTAAAGAACTGATTTCAAAGAACTGTGCTATTAAGTTTTTTGCGTTAAAAAGCTACATAACTTCTATCAAACAGCTCTCAAAGCTGTTTAAAGCCTATCAAGACTAATAGACTGATATGCGGTGGGATTTGAAAGAGCAGATCTAAAAGAACTCTGCTATTAAACTGCTTTTGTTAAACAGCTATTGAGCTGCTATCAATCAGCTCTCAACGCAAGCAGCTCTCAAGTCTGTTTAAATGCTATCAAAGCTGCTAAACTGAATTTTGATTGTGTTCTTAAGATCTCACCAAAAAGAACTCTGATATTAAACTGCTTGTGTTAAACTGCTATTGAGCTTCAATCAATAGCTCTTAAGGCTGTTTCAGTGCTATCAAGGCTATCAAACTAATGTGCGGTTGACTTTGTGTGGAGCCATATGAGAGCCCAGTAGGATATATAGCTACAATACATACAGGTGGATATATCTGTGGGCTCAGCTCCTCACAGCAAGCTTCATAACAGAAGTGGCTCTCTGTCGCACTCGGCTATTTAGCAATGGGCTCGTGTCGCACACACGGACGAGACACAACCCTTAGGCGAGATGCCGCAGCGATAGCTGACGCAGCGATAGCTGACGCAGCGATAGCTGGGGTCTTCGGCGATTGGAATGTTCTGGACTATCGATGGCACCGTTAAGTGGCACGAGCACCATAAGCAGGCCCCGGTCTGGCACGAAGCAGGGCCTGCCGCTGGTAAATAAAAGAAGAAAGGCAGCCGACTGAAAAGGAGAGGTAAATTACAAGTGAAAGTGAGCTGAGTGCTCGAGGTGAATCCAGCAGTAGCAGAGCCTGTATGATATCCGTGCGGATCGCCGGATTATACAGAAGCGGATCTTGGCGATAACCTGGAGTACCCAGAGCGAATCCTTTGAGTGCAAGAGAGACGTATCGGACTCGGAAAGCCGCAAATAGTGAATAGGCGAAAATAGGCGAACACACGAACACACAGTCAACTGATCTCAGCCCGGCTTAAGCTCGGGATAACCGAAGGTTCGTTACAACTGGCGCTTGGTAACTTGGGGCCCTGCGATATTAAAAAATTAGAAACACCAAAAGATTTAAAAATGGTAAGAGCATGGGTATATAACCTAAAAAAAGAGGAGGTGCTGATATATGGCTGTGAGTTTGGCGTAAGACTGTCAGGCACAATCGACGCGATGCGGTGACAGTTTGGCGAATGGGTGATGAGTAATCAGGGGCGAATCCCATACTCACTCCTGATCGCCGAGCTCGCCAACCTACATGGGCGTATTCCGCCGACCAGAGAAGAAGTGTCAACGGTAGCAGGAGAAGAAGATGGCGAGGAAACAGACGACATTGACAACATCGACAAGTGCGGCCACGTGCCTACAGGATAGACGACAAGGACTCTGGAGTGCCACCTCGACACCACAGCCTGAGGTGAGAACGGCACTCGAATACCCAAAAGTGGCTAAGAGTGGGGCTTCTGGTTCGATGAATCGACGAAGCCGGTGAAGTTTTTGCAGCAGGTTTAATGGTCGGTAGAGACATACGGCGCCGAGCTGGATCTGGTCCCGAGAGCGATGCCTGAGATGCTGAAAGGCATAACAACAGGCATTGGACGTCATGGTCGACATTCGTCGCAAATTTTTAAGAGTATTTTCTACCAAGAGATTACTTTTAAAATTTGAAAGACGAAAGGACTCGGAGGCGACAGGCTATTGATATATAAGGTGGAGATGCAGACAGTAATGCGCCCACTACTCTATGCCGCGGAGCGATAGCTCAAGTTTACCTACAACAACAGCCTGCCCGATCTACGTGCATACGCTCGGCCGTACCAATTCCGCAGCCTGACGGAGCTGATGGTGCTCGCCGATGAATTCGAAGAGCTCGAAAGGGATCGAGAGAAGCTGCGCCAGCAAAATCGGCCAAATAGGACTTGATTTATGGCCATGGACGACGCTGTGAGTGGTAGCATGGGAGGCACACACCAACCCAGCGCCGTATATCGTATGCCAGCAGAACACTCAATATACCAAAATACTAGATACCAGTTCATCGTGATAAAGGATCACATGTCTTTCAAATGGCTCAACTCCATTGAGAGCCCCTCAGGAAGGTTTTCCAGATGGACACTGGAGCTGCAGCAGTTTGACTTTGAGGTCAAGTAAAGAAAAGGCAACTTGAACGTCGTGGCAGACGCATTATTGCGTCAGCGTTGGGTGCTATTGGACACTGAGGGGCAGGCGAGTTACCCGTGTTCCAGATCCAGAAGGATCCAGAAGCTGCGGTGGGATCTGGAATTGAAGCCCTAAAAATTTCCGGACTATATCAAAGAAGCTGAAGAAATTTATCGGCATATCCCACATCAGGCCGGTCCCGAAGATGTAGCTGCTTGGAAACTGTGCGTCTCAAAAGGCAAGCGAGCACAAGTACTGAAAGAGAATGCGGCGGGACACCTGGGGAGTCGAAAGACAATAGCACGGGTGGCAGTTCGCTACTATTGGCCCGGGCTGTACAGGGATGTGCGTACATATGTGCCACAGTGCGAGCTGTGCCAGCGTTATAAGCCGGCCAACTCCAGGTGGCAGGCAAGATGCTGACACAGATCCCCGAGGAGCCATGGGCCACCGTCTGCGTCGTTTTTTTGGGTCCGCTGCCGAGGTCTAAGCATGGTATCACCACGCTGTTAGTGTTCATCGACCGGTTCTCCAAGTGGACAGAGATGGTGCCAATATGAAGTGCGAGCACAGCGACGCTGCAGAAGGGATTCCGGTAGCGGATCTTGGCCAGGTTTGGAGCACGGAAGGTACTCATCACGGACAATGGTAGGCAGTTCACCAGTCGGGCGTTCAAAAGGTTTCGGGAGGAGCTTGGGGTAAAACATTTGCTGACGGCACCATGCACGCCGCAAGAGAACCCGACGGAGCGTGCAAACAGAACAGTCAAGACAATGATTGCACAATTTACTGGAAACAACCAGCGATGCTGGGATGACGGAGTTGACGTTGGCAGTCAACAGCAGTGTCTCAGCATGGCAGTGTCTCAACTGGGTATAGCGTGGCATTCTTGACATAGGGACGCTAACCAAGGCTGCCCAAAACACTTTTCGACGGAGTGACAGTGGGCACCGGACAGGTCACGCAAAGTCCAACGGAGAGAGCGACCTCGTTGGCAGAGGTGTTCCAGGTCATGAGGCGCAGCTTAGAGAAAGCTGCACAGGATCAGGCGAGGCACTATAATCTGCGGCTGCGGCCATGGAAACCGGCTATTGGTGACCAGGTGTGGGCAAATGAGCGGCATGTATCCAATGCTGCAGACGGCTTCGCGGCGAAACTGGCACCGTGACATGAAGGGCCGTACACAGTGATCAGCTTCATCTGGTGATTGCAAAAGCGCAGCAGGAGCGGACAAGCGAACGATAGGGTAGTTGTTCCAACCGAAATAAGAGGGCAACAAACTGCCGAATGCAGCGCCGCTCGTAAGCGTTAGCAATAACAAAGCTCGAAGCGCAGGAGAATGTAGAAGGTGTGAAGTGCACGCACCACTACAGGCACAAGTGCAACACGCAAAACGGACAACAACAAATGCACACATCTCAACTCGCGCGAATGTATGCAATAAGGATAGCATGCAAAACGGGCAACAACAACGTGTGAGGTGGCGATCTATTGCACGTAATTAGTGATCGAACAAAATGCAAGGGTAAAATTAAACCGACAGTTCGGCGAACATAGAAATAGTCGATTCAGCTGTAAGAAGAGTGCGACTGCTAGATAAAGAAAGCGTCGAGGAACCGCAAGACGCCATCGACGCCTACACAGACGGCCGCGCTGCTCCCGAAAGGTATAAAAAGGGGCCTCAGGCACGAGCACGGTCTATTCGATCAAAAAATGGAGAACGCAAAACAGGAAGCAGCTGCCGGCGCCACGAACTACGACGTCGGAAAGGTTCACCGGCCGAATCCTCCTGTTGGCCAGCGATTCTACTGGAGCTGCAGGCAGACAAGGAGAAGGTCGGGTAGCCGAACCGACGTCGGAGCGTCGGGCACGTCGGCAAGTGGTGCGACGACCACCAGTGCGCCTCCTGTTTCACCCCAGTACGACGTGATCGTTATCTCGTCGGACTAAGTACGCTGTCTCTTACGAATACGTAGGAGGGCTCGAGGTGAATCCAGCAGAAGGAGAGCTTGTATGAAATCCGCGCTGATCGCCGGAGTATACAGAAGCGTACCCTGGCGATAGCCTCGAGTACCCAGAGCGAATCCTTTACGTGCAAGAGAGACGTATCGCACTTGGAAAGTCGGAGTGCCTCGCAATCAGCGAATCACACAGTCAAGTGTACCCATAGCAACTGTAAACAATACACAAACATAAGCCAATCGAAGTACAAAATATACCGCTAAAATTTAAACATATGCAAGACTTACTATTATCGCAGGGGCCTACAATTAAAAATATTATTGGCACGAACACACAGTCGACTGATCTCAGCCCGGCTTAAACCCAGCAATACCGAAGGTTCGTTACAAGTTTTAAAGAACTGATTTAAAAGAACTCTGCTGTTAAACTGATTGTGTTAAATAGTTATTGAACTGCTTTCAAGGTTGTTTAGCTGCTATACAGGCTGTTAAACAGTTGTGCGGTTGTGTTTTAAAGAGCTGATCTAAAATAAATCTGATATTTAACTGATTGGAAACCAGGTGTTGTACTGCTATTAAACAGCTTTCAAGGCTGCTTAACCCTGTCATACAAATGTGCGGTAGTGTTTTAAATATCTAACCTAATAGATCTGCTACTTAACTACTTGTGTTAAAAAGCTATCGAAATACTACCAAACAGTTCTCAACGAAGTTCAATGCCTATCAAGACTGAACGGTTGATGTCCGGTGGAGTTTTAAACAGCTTATTTTAAATGTTATGTTCAATAGATTTAATTAAGCTGTTAAACTGATGAGCTGTTGTGTTCTAAACAGCTAATATAAATGAGCCCTGCTATTAAACTGTTTGTGGTAAACAGCTATTGAACTGCTGTTAATCAGCTATTGCTATTTAACTATCTATAGAGCTGATTAAAAAGAACTCTGCTCTTAAACTGCTTGTGAATAAGCTATCAAAATACCACCAAACAGCTCTCAACGCTGTTCAAAAGGTATTAAAACTGAAAGACTGATGTGCGCTTGTGTACTAAAGAGCTGATCCAAAAGAACTATAATATTAAACTATTTGTGTTAAGCATCTATTGATGCTGCTATCAAACAGCTCTCAAGGGAAATTCGTCAGCCTTGGCATAGTTATAGGTGGAATTTTGATCTTAGGTGGAAATGGGGGACGAAGATCGTTAGCATGGTTATGAGCTGTTGCAGCATTGGGCTCGCCTTGCTTTTTGGGGTGACCTCGGAGGCGCTGCTCTATATCACTGTGCAGCGATTTCAAAGAGTTGTTTGTCTGCAGCGGAGTCTTCGTAATCGGAGTCGCTGCTCAATGCGTTGAACTTGTTGTGGCAGTTATTACCCAATGTAGGTAGAGCAGCAGCAGAGTTGAGCGGTCAGCTTAAAGAGAGCAAAACAATTGGAGCAGCTGTTCATGTGGCTGCTGCTCTCTCTCTCTTAAGCTAATCGTTTCCTTTCATGCTCCCCTCTTTCGACCTCTTTCGCACTCTCAGTGCAGCCGCATTGCTAAGCCTGCATATATTTTAGTCTATTAATTGATCTGTGGTGGACAGCACGACAATTTGGTCCCTTGCTCACATTTGATTAACTAATTAAGTCTTTTAATTGTTCTTTGGCGGACAGCACGACCTTTGATCGCTTGCTGGGATTATCATAATTCATATTTGGTGTACAGCACGACACCTTGGTCGCTTGCTCGCATTTGTTAACTAGCTATTGAGTGCTATATTACTCTTGGCTGATCGCAGTCGGTCGCTCGCATACAGTGTTTTGTAATAGCAATTGTAATATGGCTGATCGCACGACACTTTGGTCGGTTGCACACAGTGTTAATATTTAACTCAATAAAAGCATAAACTAACTACAACAAAGTGACTTATAATTCAAATTATAAAATACAAAGTCAATGAAAAAGCTCGTTGGCTCAACATTTGATGACTCCGACGTGATCGTTGTATCTTATATATATCTAAATTTAATATATATCATAAATTGCATAAACTAACATACATACATATATAATTCTATACATACATACATATGTAACTCTATATGAACATAAGACGCGATTGCTTAAGCTGTGCAGTTTCGCTCGCAGTTACGGTAACAGTTCGCTTTCTTTATCACTGTTTGCAATACAGTGGCTCGCATAAAGCAACGATCAGTGTTAAGCCATCAGCTGCTCACATATATAAAGCGAATTCTGTGGCAATTTTTGGGGCTTTAAATAAATTGGGGCTCATAAATAATATTAAATAACCTGAAGTGAGCAATGCAAAATTGAGGCATTGTCGTTCAGCGCATGCGCGCACAAATATTTAAATATATGCATTTGCATATTCAGTGATCTGCCCAATTTGGTGTAGCTTTCGTTTGCGCATTTTCGGTTTGCAATCTTTCTCGTCTCACTTGCAATATAGGGGCGCCCAATCAACGGTCCAAACACACATTCTCAAATACAAAATGTTGCCGTTACAAGCATTTCCATACGCCCACATACTTAAGTTACATAGAAAAGATATCACGCGATCTCTATCGGTAATTCGCTTGTGCGTTACATCTTTTCGCGACATGGCAACTAAAGACAGGACAGTTGCGCCCGATGAGCGAACGCTTAAAGACTCTGCCAGCAAAGCTGGATTCTGTCTCGCTAACCGAACAAATTGAGAGCTGCTTGGCGGTGCTTTTGGATCATATTAACAAGTTAAGCCAATCGTTCTATGTGGCACATGACGGCCTGGAAGGACTAGACGTGGGCGAAATAAACAGTGATCTGCGCACGAACTTTGATGAGTTGGTAATGTCTGTTTAATCATCAGTTCTGTCAGAAATGAAAGTCCGAGCAGTTCAAGTGCCATTTAGCTCCACACTCAATCAATCGAAGTTGCGTCCAGTTCCAGCACTGACACCACTAAGACTGCCTACGTTTAGTGGCGGATATGGAAACTCCAACATAAAACATCAAACTCTGCCGAAAACGTAGCTAATATACTCTCGTCACTCAAAATCTCAATTCTGAGGGTGTGCTCTTGGCCACCGCAGTGGTTCTGGTCGGGAATCTTTCGTTCCATGTCGTGTCCTTTTGGATTCCGGTTCTCAGCTTCATGTCATTACTGCCAGATTTGCCAACCAACTGCAACTCAAAAGAACAAGGTCGTCTTCGATTGTTTGCGGTATTGGCGATAGCAGGATTTCTACTGACGGCCACACTGTTCACATCAGTCTTAGGGCACATGCTTCGGAGTTTGCAGTCAATGTCACGGCCGTGGTAGCGTCTAGCATAATTGGCAGACAGCCAAGTGTCAATGTGGACACAAGCAATTGGAACATACCATCAAACATTACTTTGGCTGGTCCAGCATTCTACAAGTCACAGCGGATAGATTTGCTCAATGGATCCAGCTTGTTTTATTAGCTTATTTGGGCTGTCTGTGGAGGCGACGATAGATGACAGAATGCTGTTCTTCTAACATCAAATGTGACTTCAGAGCCGGATCCAGAGTCTGGCTGTGAAGATCAACTTACACGTCTCGTGCGACGAGTCTGGGAGGCAGAATTGGACTGCGAGACACACTTTGTAAAGAACGTCAATCGACTACTAATTGTGAGCTGCTCGGAGAATCGAACCGACAGGCACGGCGCAGATCAGTGTCATTTGTCGGTCTGTCCGTCTGTCCGTCTGTCTGTCTGTCCGTCTGTCTGGATCAACGCAATCTCCTCCGAGACTATAAGCGCTACAGAACTGAAAATTTTGCACATAGGCTGGAATGTGCTGCAGGCATTGTATATCTCGGAATCATCCGGATCGGATGACTATATCCTATAGCTCCCATAGGACAGATCGGTTTTAAGAAATGTTTTAGTCGGATAACTTCGACCTTATTAAAGGCAGACACTTAAAATTTGGAATATATACTGCTGAGTTGCACCCAAATACAAAACTATATAGATTATATATCTACGCCCTTTGGGGGCGTGGCAAATCGGATAAAACTATATCTTCTACTTTTGAAGCTAGAGCATCCAAATTTCGAAAGTAATATACTTTTGGCCTCCCCTTCAGATGATCAAAAAATTATATATCCACGCCTACTTGGGGCGTGGCAAATCGGGAAAGTCTATATAGTGCTTAACATAAATATTCCAATATTTTGGATGCTGTTAAAGCCAGAGACTTGAAAATTAAAACATATATTTGTATCAACCACCCCTAGAAAAAAAGATAAAGAATATATATCTACGCCCATTAGGGGCGTGGCAAATCGGATAAAACTATATCTTCTACAATTTTACACCTAGAGCTCCACAAATTGACACAGACGTTAGGCTTGACCGTTTCGTCAAAATTATAAAAATCATATATATCCGCCTCTTGGGGGCGTGGCAAATCGGAGAAAACTATATCTTCCAAAGTCTTATAGGTAGAGCTTCAAAATTTGATATATAGGTTACTGTTGCCCTGCTTAATAGATTGCCCAAAAATTATATATATCCAATTGTTGGGGGCGTGGCAAATCAGAAAAAACTGTATCTATATCCTTTACAATTGCAAGGGTATTACCAAACTTCGGCATGGCCGACGTTAGCCCATCCCTCTAGTTTTAATAAAAATGTTTTATTATGTGTAGACGGTCGTCTCAAAAAATCTTCGTTGGATTTTGATTGCCGCCATCCAATCATCTTCCCCGGAAGCATCCGGTGACGCATGCCATCATCAAGCATTTCTATCAATGAAACTTGCATGCTGGTCCTCAGTCTGTTCTAGCTTTGGTTCGGTCCCAGTATTGGCCAATTGGTGGAAGAAAAACTGTGGCCAATGTGATCCAGAAATGCGTGATATGCTTTCGCGCCAAGCCTCGACAAATGGAACATATAATGGCGGATCTTCCCAAGGAGCGCGTTGAAGGCTGTCGTGTTTTTGGGATCACTGGAGTTGATTTTTGCGGGCCTTTTCGGTACAAGCCTGACGTGCGAAGCAAGTCTCCAGTAATATGCTACATCTGCATTTTCGTTTGCTTCGAAGGCAGTCTGGATGAAGTTAGTCAAGGACTTGACTACAGCTGCATTTTTGTTGGCTCTCAAGCGATTTATATCAACGCGAGGAAAGCCAAGTCAGATTTGGTCTGACAATACCACAAACTTTGTTGGAGCCCGCAATGATCAGGAGTTAAAGCTGCTATTCCTGTCAGATTGTCATCAAAATGCGGTAATGAATTTCTGCCTGGCTGAATATCGACTGGAGCTTTATCCCTCCAAGGTCCCCCCACTTTGGAGGATTATGGAAGGCAGCAGTAGTGACCGACAAGCATCACTTGGCAGCAGGGAAGACCGCCAAGCATCACTTCTACCGATCTGTTGGACCCTCCATCCTGGCATATGATGAGCATCGCACACTGGTCTGCCACATCACTGCTATCATTAATTCAAGGACTTTAGTTTCAATTTCAGAAAATCCAGCAGATTTAGACATATTGACCCCAGCTCATTTCTTGAATGGCGGTCCTCCTACATTTTTTAGTGAGCCTGACATAACTAAGCTAAACTTCAACCGATTGGATGGGTGGCAACGCGTGAACTATCTTCAGCAGGTCTTCTGGTCGCGATGGAAAAGGGAATACTTGACTCTTCTTCAACAGCGATCGAAATGGCGAACTTATCAACGTGGATAGACAATCAACGACGTAGTTCTCATTAAAGATGAGAATCTGCAGCCGCTGAAATGGCCATTGGCTAGAGTGATCGAGCTCATCCCTGGAAAGGATGGCGTCGCCCGATTAACTGTCCTAAAAACGGCTACTGGAGAGACGAGACGGGCCATCAACAAGCTATGTCTGCTGCCAACGGAGTAATCTGTTGAAATTATGATTTCAACGGGGGGCGTATGTTGGGCGCAGCACGAGCAGCACGGTTGAGCGGTCAGCTTAAAGAGAGCAAAACAATTGGAAGTGCAGCTGTTCATGAGTCTGCTGCTCTCTCTTAAGCTAATTGCTGCCTTTCATTCTCCCCTCTTTCATCCCAATTCGCACTCTCAGTGCAGCCGCATTGCCAAGCCTGCATATATTTTTGTCTTTAAATTGATATTTGGCGTAGAGCAGAACTAACTATTGAGTGCAATATTATTCTTTGGTCGCTTGCACACAGTCTTAACATAATTCAATAAAGGCATTAACTACAACAAAGTGACTTATAATTCAAATTATAAAATACAAAGCCAATGAAAAAGCTCGTAGGATCAACAGATAGTAATGATACTAGCAGAAAAGTTATACATGCAGTAACGCAAAATGATAATAAGGCAAAGTAAGGCAAAGATTGAAAACTGCTTTTGGACGGACTCGATGCGATCCTGTTTAACCTTATGGTGAGGAGACCATAAACAAGAGCAGTACTTAGGTATTGGTCGTACAAGCGAAATGTAAAGAAGTTTGGTTATAAAAGGATCATTAAACTCTTTTGACCAACGTTTAATGAATCCTAAGACACCTTTGGATTCATTAACAATAGTACAAATATGATTGTTCAAATATAGTTTTGACTCAGAGAGTACACCAAGATCTTTCATTTCAAAAATACGCTTCAAAGAAGTATTGTTATTGATTAGTTAACAAATTGTGGTTTTGAACGACTAAAGGTCAAACCATACATGAAGAGCAATTTAAATGTAAATGATTATCATCACACCACAATTGGATAGTGTAGTATGTTGTATGTCAAATAAGCTTATGCGCACAGTATTGTAGTCTATACAATATATCAAGCTGACATATGCCCATCTTAATGTAAGAGTATAATACTCATAACATAACGGCACTTTATTGCTTTGTTTATGCAATAACAAATATACATAAGTGCAGTAAGTATATGTGTGTATGTACATACGGACATACATATACATACTGCAACTCTTCATCTCTCTGCAGACCTTCTCAGCGGTAGAGCTCGCTTAAGAATATTCTATGTAATAAGCCTTACAATAAGACCTATTAATACTAACTTATCACGAACATGCTAAAAAATTAACATGTAACGTAACATGTAAAGCAGCAACGATAAAATTAAATATTTTTAAAGTGATTTAAAGTGAATAATAATGCCTCCAAAAATTATCAAAAAAGCGTGGTAAAGATCAGAAACAGCATCATAACTACAAAGGGGCAGCAGCAGCTTGAGATAAGTACTGACAACAATAACGTCGGCGATATAAACGGCAGCAGCAGCAGCAAAGCGGCATCATAAATAGCAACGAGGCCTGCGGCTGGAGATATGTACTGAGTGAGTAAAGGAGATGAGCAATGCCTAAAGTAAGGCGCAGTGGAGTTATAAAACGGCTAAAAAATAGAAAAGCCGAACTTTTAAAACTGCTATTTGCCCACAACACAACAATAAGTTAGGAAACAGGCAATAAAATTCAAGCTGAAATCAACAATATCGAGTCGATTCAGCAAGAATATAAAAGCTCAAACTCTACAAATAAAACATTCAAAAACAATATAAAAGTACTAAACTCTTATATATCCCAACCAGCGACGAAAAATAAGAAGGAAATAGCATTCAAACCGGAACCAACATGCCCATCGGACTGCCCTGGACCACTGGAGTCGGTGCATTGTAAATTCACATGGTACAAGAAGACCAGCACCGGCGCCCCAAACAGCCTGTGAGAAGACCAGCACCGGCACCGCCTAGCGTACCAATCTAGACCAACGGGATCTTCAAGGACCGACAGAATTATTTTATAAAACAAATGTAAAGAAATTTTTATACCCTTGCAAAAAGGGTATATTCATTTTGGTCAGGAGTTTGCAACGCAGAGAAGGAAGCATCTCCGACCATATAAAGTATATATATTCTTGATCAGCAAGACGAGCTGAGTTGATATAGCCATGTCCGTCTGTCCGTCTGTCCGTCTGTCCGTCTGTCTGGATCAACGCAATCTCCTCCGAGACTATAAGAGCTACAGAACTGAAATTTTGCACATAGGCTGGAATGTACGGATCGGATGACTATATCCTATAGCTCCCATAGGACTGATCGGTTTTAAGAAATGTTTTAGTGGGATAACTTCGACGTTATTAAAGTCAGAAACTTGAAGTTTGGAATATATACTTCTGATATGCACCCAAATACAAAAAGATATAGATTATATATCTACGCCCTTTGGGGGCGTGGCAAATCGGATAAAACTATATGTTCTACAGTTTTGAAGCTAGAATTATATATCCACGCCTACTTGGGGCGTGGCAAATCGGGAAAGTCTATATAGTGCTTAACATAAATATTCCAATATTTTGGATGCTGTTAAAGCCAGAAACTTAAAACATATATTTGTATCAACCACCCCTAGAAAAAAAAAAGAATATATATCTACGCCCATTAGGAGCGTGGCAAATCGGAAAAAACTATATCTTCTACAATTTTATACCTAGAGTTCCAAAAATTGACACAGACGTTAGGCTTGATCGTTTAGACAAAATTATGAAAAATCATATATATCCGCCTCTTGGGGGCGTGGCAAATCGGAGAAAACTATATCTTCCAAAGTCTTATAGGTAGAGCTTCAAAATTTAATATATAGGTTACTGTTGCCCTGCTTAATAGATTGCCCAAAAATGATATATATCCAATTGTTGGGGGCGTGGCAAATCAGAAAAAACTGTATCTATATCCTTTACAATTGCAAGGGCATGGCCGACGTTAGCCCATCCCTCTACTTTTAATACTGAGCAATAATTGCGTTCCTCGTAATAGAGTATGGCCCGTGAAGCCATACAAAACATTAGGCAGGAGATCACTGCGTTGATCGAATAGGAATATACTAATATTAAATACAAAGAAAATATTTTAAGTAATTACTAAAATACAAAATCAATCTGATAAAGAACAAAAATTTTTTTTTTAAAAAAGAAAATTATGAATTAATAATTAAATTTGATACAATATATATATTCTTAAAAAAAATAATCAGGAATTAAAATAAAGTGATTTCAAATTCTATCCCAAAAGACGATAATATAGCAGAAGTAAAAAATATGTTGGACCACGAGTCTAAAGTAGCGGACTCAACCGCAAACGTAGTTAACAATGTCGAAACTTCAATATTAACAATTAACCAAGTCAATGCTAAATTGACACAATAGCATAAAGATCAATGTCAGAAAATTATAAAATCTTTAAAAACAAGATTACATGATGTTGGTATTAGAAGGAATATTATAATAACAATACCAGAAAGCCCGGATATAATAGCAGAATTCGACGAGAACCAGCTAGAATATGTGAAGCAGGTTTCCTCTTCAGTCTCAGAATTTGATGGTAAAAAACTATCACTAAACAGATTCATAACTGCCTTGCGCATTGTGGAAAGAACCAAAGGCAACCAAGAGGATATAGCAGTTCAGGTTATTAAATCAAAAATAACCGCCACAATTTTGTACAAGCAACAAAGAAACTACTATATCCGCAATCATTAACAAGCTTAAAAGTAATTCAAAAGGAGAATCTTCTGACGTACTCAAAGCTATATATAACAGCAACAACAGAAACAGCAATATAGGTGGACAACGTTATAACAGAGGTAGGAATAAGTACAACCGAGGCAACAACCAATGACAATAACTATAACAATAATGTTCGAGTTACCCTAAATTCTTCGGAAAACTCCCAGACATCTCCAGATACTCAGGGTTAAATAATAAAATATATACTGTCAACTTAAGTTTCAACAATTTCGTATCATTCAAAAATTTTACAACAAATAAAAAGATAACAGTTTTCATTGATACAGGTGCAGATATTTCAATTATAAAAGAAAATTCTGATGTCTTTTATGACATCCAAAATAAAATTATAGACATTCGAGGCATAGGAGAAGGAGTAATAAACTCCAAAGGACTAGCCTCAATTGAAATACAAACAGACAAATACATTATTCCATACAAATTTCATCTACTTTATTCAGATTTCGCAATCCCTTGCGATGGAATAATAGGATTAGATTTCATAAAAAAATTTAATTGTCAATTAGATTACAATAGTTCTGAGGATTGGTTTATAATTAGACCACAACCTAACGTATCCTATCTATGTTCCAATAACATTTAGTTCTTGTACTAATTTAACACATCAACCGGCAAGATCCCAAGTGATACGCAAAATAGAGTTGTACTCAACAGAACAATTCATTTTAATTCCGAATCAGGAAATTAAACCGGGTGTTTATGTTGCAAACACGATTGCAACAGCCCAGAATGCTTTTGTTCGATTTTTGAATACTACAGATACATGCCAATTTGTAAGCATTAATAATTTAAAATTCGAATCACTTTCGAACTACGAGGTAGTTCAGAATTTCAAAGACAATAGAAAAGAGTCTGTAAATAATAAATTAAAGAAAAATTTTCCAACTTTGTTTTGTCCGCATAGCCAAATAGAAGAAATCCAGCATCAAGTTGGAAAGTTGATTGAACAAAATATAGTTGAACCGTCTGTTTCACCGTATAATAAATAGCTCACTTTTATTAGTCCCAAAGAAAGCCCTTTCGGACTCTAAAGAGAAAAGATGGCTATTAGTAATTGACTATCCCCAAATAAATAAAAAATTGCTGTCAGATAAATTTCCACTCCCCAGAATTGACAATATTCTTTTCATGCCTTGACAATTTGAGAGTGTCTAAGCTACTGGAGCCGAGCGCAAGCTTACGTTAGACCGCAAAGCTTGTTCTCAGATGGAGACGGAAAGCTCGCTCTAAGCGTCAGATCAGATCAGCTGATCTGGCTGATCAGCTGGGAGTCGCTGACGCGAACAACATGGATGATTTAATCGTTATTGGTTGTTCTGAACAACATATGATTAAAAATTTAACAGATATTTTCAAACTTTGTAGAAAACACAATTTGAAATTACATCCAGAAAAATATTCATTTTTTATGCACGAGGTGACGTTCTTAGGTTACAGATGCACAGAAAAAGGAATCTTACCAGATGACAAAAAATTTGAAGTCATCAATAATTATCTTGTCCCTACGGACGCAGACAGCGCTAGAAGATTTGTTGCAGTTTGAAATTATTATAGACGTTTTATACAAAACTTCGCCGAATATTCCCGGCACATAACATGATTATATAAAAAGAATGTTCGATTTGAATGGCCAGCGGAATGCGAAAAAGCATTCCAGTATCAAAAAAAATGCTCGCCCAACCAAATTTATTACAGTACCCAGATTTTAGCAAAGAATTTTGAATAATCACAGATGCAAGCAAACAAGCATGTGGAGCAGTTTTAGCTCAAAACTATAATGGACTCCAACTCCCAGGTGCATATGCATCAAGCATTCACTAAAGGTGAAAGCAATAAGAGTACTACAGAACAAGAACTAGCAGCAATACATTGGGCAATAACACATTTTCGACCATATATATATGGCAAACATTTTACAGTAAAACCAGATCACAGACTTTTAACATATTTATTTTCTATGGTAAGCCCAAGTTCAACGTTAACACTCAAGCGACTCGAGTCAAAAGAATATGATTTTACGGTAGAATATCTGAGAGGGAAAGATAATATCAACAACAATATCCGACCTAATTGGCATGAATACAAAACTCCTGAAAGTCACTACCAGGCAACAAAGTAGAGAAAACAATTTCTGCGCAGAAAATAAAGAAGAACTAATGCCAAGGCAAAGTCTTGAAAAAGCTTCTAAGCCCAACGTATACGAAGTCATCACAAATGACGAGGTACGAAAAGTAGTGACCTTGCGAATAACCGATTCCATATGTTTATTGAAACATGGAAGAACAGTTGTAGCAAGAATTGATGTTAGCTATTTATACTCCAATGGAATTGTCGACTTAGGTCAGTTTTTCCAAAGGCTTGAATGGCAAGCCAGTGTATCTAAAATCACCAAACTAAGGTCTTTGAATTAATTTCAATAAATACTTTTAAACAATTGGGCAATAAAAATTTAAAATCATTAAGAGTACCGCTACTCAAAGCCGGTGACCCAAATAAATAATGAAAAAGAGAAAGAAGCAATATTGTCTACATTCCATGACGATCGAATTCAAGGAGGTCATACAGGTATTAATAAAACATTGGCTAAAATAGACAGACAATATTATTGGAAAAACATGACTTATCATGTAAAAGAATACATAAATAATTGTCAAAAATGAATAACGTCGAAAACGACCAAACATACCAGATCCCCAATGATACTAACTGAAACAATACAATATGCTTTTAACAGAGTGATAGTAGATACAATTGGTCCACTACCACGTTCTGAAAATGGAAATGAATACGCAATTACTTTAATATGTGATTTGATAAAGTATTTAGTAGCAATTCCAGTTGCAAACAAAAGTGCAACAACTGTCGCAAAACTTTTATTCTGAAGTACGGTCCGGACATGGGAACAGAATACAAAAATACCATTATAACTGATTTGTGCAAATATTTAAAAATAGACCACATAACGTCTACAGCACACCACTACCAGACATTAGGTACCGTTGAAAGAAGTAATAGGACATTCAATGAGTAGATTCGTTCATATATCTCAGTAGATAAAACTGACTGGGACGTATGGTTACAGTATTTCGTGTATTGTTTTAAAACAACACCATCAGTAACTCATAATTATTGTCCATATGAACTAGTATTTGGAAGACAAAATAACTTACCAATACAATTTAACAGTAAAAATAATTTAGAACCTATATATATTTTATAGAAGATTATTCTAAAGAAGTAAAGTTTAGATTAGAAAACGCGTATAAGAGAGCTCGAATACTTTTAGAAAAACATAAAGTTAAACAGAAAGAAATAAATGATAAGAAAGTATTAGATTTTAAAATATAAATAGGAAACCAAGTTTACTTAAAAAATGAAACAGGTCATAAATTAAAACCTACTTATAAAGGAGCTTTTGAGGTTATTAGAAAACAATAATAATATAATTATAAAGAACAAGAAAAATAGGGAACAAAAAGTTCATAAGGATAGACTAAAAAAGATTAATAAGTAAAACAAAAATAAATATGTACAAATTCAAAATTAAAAAAAAAAAAATTTTTTTTTCAAGAAAAAATACAACATAATATATAAATATATAAAAATAATACTAATACTAATTTTTATATTAAATAACTACACAATGTTGCGTTATTTTTTTAAAAAGGGAGGTGTAGTATGTAATATGTCAAATAAGCATATGCTAACAGTATTGTAGTGTATACAATATATCAAGCTGACTTATGCCTAACTTAATGTAAGAGTATCATACTCATAACATAGTGGCATTTTGTTGCTTTGTTTATGCAATAACAAATATAAATAAGTGCAGTAATACGATCCGTCACATATGCGGACTGGCCGCAGCGTGGGATCGCTGACGTAAACACTTTCAACTATGTACAATCTGTACATATATATCTGTATATACATAACCACATACGTACATACATATACATACTGCAACTCACTCTCTGCAGATGTTCTTAGCGGCAGAGCTCGTTTAAGAATATTCTATGTAATAAGCCTTAGAATAAAACTGAATGAAGGATTATGTAATAAGCCTTAGAATAAAACTGAATAAAGGAGAGAAAACACTCTTAACAAAACCACCAAATGAACAAGACCTATTAATACTAACTTATCATAACAATAGAATTAAAGTATATATATATTTTCAAAGTAGAGTTTTTGTTTGAATTTTTTTTTTTTACTTATTTTTACTTACTTCATCAACACAGTCATATTTCCTGGGTAAAATTTTGTATAGCTTTACGGGCCATACTCTATAGCCGTGCAACTCAATTATTGCTCAGTTATACAATAATGTCCTAATTTTAATATATATTATTATTTTTTTTATTAATATCTATCTTTCTTAAATTATTTTAAATTTGTGCGTTCTTTGTAACGCAGTCGGTCTACCTTGGCTCATCTCAGCGGTGCCGGTGCTTCAGTTGCACAGGATGTTAATGTTGTGTTTTTTCTTGGTTGTTGGTGCTCATGGTGGCGTTGTCGGTGTTGATCTTCCCTGTACATGTGTACTTGTGTACATGTGTACACTTTCCAGTCTGCAGGGGAATTCTTTCAGGTTTTGGGAGCGGTTTCTTGGCAAAACAATGGCTTTTATTATGTGTCCATGATATTGCTTATTTTTGCTTTGAACTGACTGGATGTAGTCGAGTTCAGTTTACAATTTAGTTGTTGCCTTCCAACGTACTGGTTGCTTAGGGGCAAATAAAAACTTCAGAATTTCGGTTTATCTTTTTTTAAGCCTAATTCTTAGCCCACTTCTCTTAGTGGGTCTTTTCAAATCACTCATTATCTCTACTCACTCAGAAATCTTTTCGGTTTACTTTACTTTTCCTGCCATAGCGTTTGTATTGACGCTCAGAAGTTGAATATTCGAAGCTCACATCCATATTATTCATGTGCGAAGTCTTCTGTATTTTTAAGGCAAGCACTTGCTCGCTAAGCGGCATTTATATGGGATTACAATTGCACTGGATGTTTATGTATTTCCGTTATGTATGCATAGCAACAAAGTGTTACTATGTCATATTGTAGAATATTCTATATTATGTTGGGTGTATGCCAAACAGACTACAATATACATATATGTATATGTATATACAGTACTAAAGTCGGCTACACAACTCGAAACCAATAAAGAATTGGTTTTCGTTGATGCAATGCACATGCGCATTCGTCATTTGACAATCAACCCAAAAAATATATATGTACTATGTACTGTCAAGCAAGTTTGACAGACTTTATCTTTCTGTAATCTCTTTGTTGAGTTGTTATTCGACTATTTGCATTGACCAACAATTTTAGTTTGTCCACATCGGCTTCAAGAGGATAAGTTCAATAAGATCAGCTGTTGTCATAAAACGAAATTACTTAGTACGACCCCATATTTAGCTACGCCTTTTGGTGAGTTGGGTTAAACTATATCTTCTACAGTTTTATAACTAGAACATCCAAATTTGGAAAGTAATATGCTTTTGACCTCCCCTTCATATAGATTAAAAATATTTATATTCATGCCAACTAAAGGCGTGTCAAATTACGAAAATCTATACAGTGCTTAATATAAGAAATCCAATATTTAGTACGCTGTTAGAGCCAGAGACTTGAAACTTAAAACATACATATGTATCAGCCACCCCTAGAAAAAAAAGATATGGCCTATATAACTACGAACATTAGGGGCGTGGCAAACGGGAAAAAACTATATCTTCTATAATTTTACACATAGAGTCCCAAAAATTGTCAAAACTTTTAAGTTTGACTGTTTCGACAATATTATGAAAAATTATATATATCCCCCTTTTTGGAAATTGTTGTTATTAAGTTTCTATCTTCGATAGGGCACCAAATGAAAACGATTTCACAAAACCCAACAAAATTTTTTACATATAAGCTTTACTACATCAGCTCTTAAAATTTAAAGCGTTTAAGCGCGAAGTTGGATGCGAAAAAATTCAATAAGATTAGCTGTTGTGATGAAACGAAATTACTTAGTGATCAACCCAATATACAACGATCAATCCAAAATTTGTTTATGATGTAGCGAGCTGACTGGGATCACTCATGCAAGAATTTTATGAACCACTCAAAAAACAATCAATAACAATAGAAAATGTTACGCATGACGAATATGTCCACTGGATTACAATCCGCTGTAGATGCGTACGAGCTTTTCAGGACCTACATAGGCAGCAACGCCCACTACCAATCGGTTAATATTATAAGAAACTGAATTAAGGGTATAACACAGTTCTAAATTTTGATGCGATAATTGCGTCAACAGCTAGAGATGGTCCGACAGGGCGACTCTACGTTGATGCAGTATTATGACGAGGTCGAGCGTAAGCTAACTCTGGTGACGAATAAGGTAGTAATGACCCACGATCAAGATAGAGCAGTAATGCTAAATTAGGAGGTTAGGAACGGTGCAGTGCATGCGTTCATCTCAGGTCTGAAGAAGACTCTGAGCCTGCCTTCTGCTCTGGCTTTGGCCAGAGAGACAGAGGCTAGCATCGAGCCACGTATTCTAGAGCGTTGGAAGAAAAAACCCACGTAACCGAGAATAATAGGAACCAAAGACGCTTGTATGAGAAACAGGTTAAAAATAGTTTAGACATCAGATACAATAAGTAAGTGTCAGTCTAGTAACTCACAAGTCGAATGTGGACAAGCCCAAAAAATTGAAACGCTTACAGAGGAAACTCTTACACTAGCTTTCATTAAAAACAAACTTTTAGATTTTTTTTTTTTTATGGTTTGCATTTGCAATCTGTGTTCAGGGGATAATAAGCAAATTTTATAAGTTGTACATTAACAAAGTGTGACGCAGCTGCATCTTCAACAGGGGATGTGCAGCTCTTTCAGGTGGCGACGAATCACCAGTCCATCTCTGGTCTGAAGAGGAGGTCCAGGGGGTGGCATCTTTGTAGACGCCTGGTGTGTGTGCTGTTGTCCAGCAGGTTCAGTGCCAGTTGGTTCTTATGGATTTGAAGCCTTGATTGATGTCGAATACCATACTTAGGGATCTCGTTCTTGAACGACGGCAGATCAAACTTTTAGATTACGAAATAAAAATTAGAAACGATAGTGTTGGGCGCAGCACCAGCAGCACAGATGAGCGGTCACCTTAAAGAGAGAAAACAAATTGGAAGAGCAGCTTTTCATGTTGCTGCTGCTCTCTCTTAAGCTAATCGCTGCCTTTTATGCTCCCCTCTTTCGTCCTCATTCGCACTCCCAGTGCAGCTGCATTGCTAAGCCGGCATATATTTTAGTCTATTAATTGATATGTGGCGGACAGCACGACATTTGGTCGCTTGCTCGCATTATCATAATTCATATTTGGCGTACAGCACGACACCTTGGTCGCTTGCTTGCATTTGCTAACTAACTATTGGGTGCTATATTATTCTTGGCTGATTGCACGACATTCGGTCGTTTGCATACAGAGTTTGGAAGTACCAATTGTTATCTGGCACGACACTTTGGTCGCACGACACTTTTTTCGGTTGCACATAGTGTTAACATTTAACTCAATAAAAGCATTAACTAACTACAACAGTGATTTATAAATCAAATTATAAAATACAAAGCCAATGAAAAAGCTTGTTGGCTTAACAGTAGGCTTTTGTGTGGCAGAGTGGGCAGTCTTTTTGGGTTTACTGCTTGTAGGGCTGCTTGGGAGAAACGACAAGATTATTAAGTAAAAAACTACCCACGGCAAAAGAAGATGCAGTAATATTGGGAGAGTTATTCGCCTGTTCAGTGGTGTTTTGAATGACAGCATCTGACTGGATGGCATTATAGATAATTGATCCAATATCTTCAATAAGTTGATTTCTTTGCTCTGCAGCTGTAGCACCTGCTAATTGTATCATTTTATCCATTTCCGGCGGGTAATTTAGTGACTAAACCAGTTAGCTGGAGCCTCAGGAGGGGCAGGGAAAACTGCTATACCACCCCTCTTTTAATGTTGTTTGTTTTGTCCAGTTGGCGACACCGCGTGAAGCAGTGTCCAAAAGTTAGGATGTGTTCTAGTCTTAGCACACAAGAAAATGCACCGATCAAAACAAATAAGCGACTTAAACTCGAAAATAAAAGAAAAAATTTAATTTTTTATTAATTAAATTTTTTTACAGCGAAAATTTAGCACGTCTGTATTTGACAAATATTTCAACACTAAACTGTTTGTGTTAAACAGCTATTAAACTGTTATAAAGCAGCTCTCAAGTTTGTTTAACTGCTATCAGCGCTGTGCTGTGCGATTGTGTTCTAAGAATCTCACCAAAAAACTCTGATATTAAACTGATTGAGTTAAATAGCTATTGAACTGATATCAAGGGTGTTTAGCTGCAATCAAGGCTATTAAGCTGATAAGCCGTTGAGTTCTTAAGAATTGATCTTAAATAATTCTACTAGTAAACTGCTTGTGTTAAGCATCTATTGAATTGCTATCAAACAGCTCTCAAGTTAGTTTAACTGCTTTCAAGGCTGTTAAACTGATGTGCTGTGGTGTTATAACTCTGCTATAAAATTTATTTTGTAAACCAACTATTGAACTGCTATCCAACACCTCTCAAGGCACTTTACCTAAAAAGCTAAAAGAAATATGATATTAAATAGCTTGCTAACGAAGAATCGAACTGCTTTCAAAAAGCTCTCAAGGCTGATTAAGTGCTTTTAAAGCTGTCAAACTAATGTGATGTGTTTTAAAGAGCTGAATTAAAAGAACTAGTCTATTAAATTATTTTCGCTAAAAAGCTATTGAATTACTATCAAACAGATATCAAAAATTTTTAAAGCGTAATAGAGTGCTATTAAGGCTGTCAAACTAATGTGCTTTTGTGCTTTAAAGAGCTGATCTAAAAGAACTCTGATATTTATTTATTTTTTGCATAAATATTGACTTAACGTGTGTTAAGTAAAATGTAAATAGCAAAAATAAGATCTAACATGGAATGATTAGAAAGCCTACATAAATCAACATCAAAGATTATCCTAATAATATCACTGACACGTTGGAAGAACTTTATTTGCCAGACCGGCCAGCTATGCCCCAGATCACAGCCAAATGCAGTCAGTGATATTATAGGGCTATATCAATGAAATGTTTTTGTTCACGGAAAGAAACAAAATTATTATGTAGTGATATAAGTATTTGTAGTAAGGGAAATCACTAATAAAGATGGAGGAGATTTTTGCCCGTCCGGCGACTCTGCCCCTACTCATAGCTAGGTACTGTAACGAACCTTCGGTTATTCCGAGTCTAAGCCGGGCTGAGTTTCAGTCGACTGTGAGTTCGTGCCAACAATATTTATAATTGTAGGCACCTGCGATAGTAATAAGTCTTGTTATGGTTTGAGTTTGAGCGGTATATTTTGGACTTTGATTGGCTTATTTCTAAGTATTTGTACAACTGTTGTTTTCCTGCCTAAGGCACTCCTGCTATCCGCAAGGATTCGCCTCCTATGAACACACTTGGCTGCGTGATTCGCTATTTGCGAGGCACTCCGGCTTTCCGAGTGCGCTACGTCTCTCTTACACGCTCAGGATTCGCTCTGGGCACACCGGGTTATCGCCAGGATACGCTTCTGTATACTCCGGCGATCCGCACGGATTTCATACAGGCTCTCCTACTACCGGATTCACCTTAAGCACTCCGACGTATTCGTAAGAGACGGCGTACTCACTCCGAGTACGCACAGCTACGGCGCAAATAGCACACACTCACTCCAAGATTTGCCAAAGCTACCTAACTGCTAGAGCTGTCCACCAATGTCCTGTCTTGGTGGCAGTTGTTGCTGAATGTCCTTCGGCGTGAGGTCCTGTGGTGTTGTTCTGATGTCCTTCGATGTCCTTGCGTATCCCTCGATGTCCCTCGATGATCACTTTCACTGGCACTTGCGTTGACTGGCACTTTTACTTCTGTTCACTTTCACTTGTAATAATCTTCTCTCGTGTCGGCTGCATTTCTCCTTTTATATGCCATCGGCAGGCCCTGCTTCGTGCTGGAACGGGGCCTGCTGATGGTGCTCGTGTCCGCTTAACGGTGCCATCACGCGATCGTCCAGAACATTCCATTCGCCGTTGTCTGCGCGGCGGCGTCTGCTATCGCTGCGCAGTCGCGAACGGTACTTCGGCTAACGGCCCGTTGTTCGTCTGTGTGTGCGACACGAGCCCATTGCTGAATAGCCGAGTGCGACAGAGAGCCACTCCTGTGCGTCTGTGTCGCGTTCGGCGTAGCGGGGTTTACTCCAACCGTTATGGAGTTTGCTGTGAGGAGCAGCTGGGCCGTTATATATATATGCCTATATATATATATAACTCCCTGGCCCATCATATTGTTCCTCACACTCCCCTCTTCCTTCGGGAAAACACGATGCCTTCGTGTTTTAAACGTCCCGCCAAAGTGTCGCTTGCAAGCAGTGCAGGGATGCATTTCTTCACCTGTTAACAGCAAGCAGTGACGTATTTGGATGCCGTGCTGTTAGCTCGCGCCGCTGTTAATGGTGATCTGCTGTTAACAGTGATCTGTTGTTAACAGTGATCTGCTGTTAACAGCACGCAGGGTTGCATTTGGATGGTCGACTCACTTTTGCGTTAGCTAGTTGTGAGACGTTGTTTTGCGCACCCACGTTGTGTGCGAAAAAAAGAAAAAAAGGTAAGCCGGGTTCCATTATCTTCACTCCGCGTGAAAAATACTACCCCTTCTCTTTTTCTTTCTTTTTTTCAGCTGATGTTACTTCGCCCCTTTCACCCTGCCGTGAGTAAACGATATATCTGTGTCATTCCAATTTTAATACGCTCTCTCTCTCTCTCCTTCCCCTTCCCCTCCTCGTATATGCCTGTATACACGTCGGCCCCCGCGCGAGTGGCGCACACGGTATCGGCAACCGTCTGCCCACACAATTCGCGCTGCTCGGCCCTGTGGGGTTTTGGTGCGCCGTAGATGCTCCACCACCTCCATCGGCCACTCGTCTTCCGCCACCTTGGTCCACTCGCCGATCGGCCCGGCTTCTGGCCACGAAGCCTGCCGCTGCAGTGTGGGGCGCACCGTTCCCGGGGCCGTTGGTTCCGACTGCTGCCGCTGCAGCGTCGGACGGCCTGACAGCGGTAGCCGGATTGGCCTCCACTCCTCCTTGTCCTGCTGCTGCTGTTGAGGAGACTGCTGCTGCTGCTGTTGTTGTTGTTGCTGTGGCTGATGCTGCTGCTGTTGTTGTTGTTGCGGTGGCTGCTGCTGCTGCTGTTGTTGTTGTTGTTGCGGTGGCTGATGCTGCTGCTGCTGCGTCGGCTGATGCTGCTGCTGCTGCTCCTCCAGCGAAAAGCCTGGCGGCCACCCGCTGCCTCTCGCCAGCAAATCTCCACATGGACTTCGTGGCACACGAAGCCATCGCGGATCTTCGATCTTCGTCGCCACGCGACCGTCGGTGGCTCCGGTCCCACCTCTCCTTCGGAGTCCGACGAGATGACGATCACGTCGTCCTCTGCCGCTTCCGCTCCTGACTCCTCCGAATCGGAAATGACCACCGCCTCGCCGATGTCGGCCTCCTGGCTGCGGTATGGGGTGGGTGGCCGTGCCGGCTCCCACGTGGCCAGCGGCGAATACCTCCCATTTTTGATGCAGGGCCCATCACTTGCCCATCCCTCGTCCTCGGACCGGCGGCGTCGCCCATCCTCCGCTCGTTCCGCTGCTCTCTGAGCTTGCCGGCGCCAATGATCCCGGTGATGGCGCTGGCTCCTCCAGGTCCGGTGACGTCCACACCGTAAGGTAGGCTGGGCCTTCCGCGGGTGAAATGGCAGCCGCACAGGTGGTCGACGAACCAGTGCCGGCGTGCCCGACGCTGCGACACCGGTTCGGTTACCGGCCCTTCTCCTCGTCCGCCTGCAGCTCCAGCAATATCGCTGGCCAACAGGCGAGGATCGGCCGGGTGAACTTTACCGACGCCGTAGTTCGGGGCGCCGGCCGCTGTTTGCTGTGACTGCTCCTTGATGTGTTCCATATGGTTTGAAACGAGCTCGTGCCAGCGGCCCCTTTATACCCTTCGGGCGTGAGTGTGGGCGTCGGTGGCGTCTAGCGGTTCCTTTGTGCCCTCTCTTTTCTCGGTCGCACTCTTCTGACAGCCTCGCCTTATCGCTGAATCCGCTGTTGCTATGCGCGCCGCTCAGTCGGTTTTTCTCTTCGCTTGTCTTTTGTTGTTGCGCAATTCGGCTATTGCCTACTGTCTGCGCTTGCGCGTGTATATGTGTATGAATTTGTTGTTGCTTGTTTTGTTTGTGCTAACTTTGCAAATGCTGTGTGTCTATGCATTGCTAATGCTTGCAAATGTTTTTTTTTTTCCTTTTGCGCCTGTGCGAGTATTGGTGCGTGCAATTAGCTCTTGCTTGTGCTTTGTTTTTGCTAACTTTGCAAATGCTGTTTGTCTATGCATTGCTAATGCTTGCAAATGCTTTCCCCTTCTCAACTTATTAAAATTTTAATTTTTATATTGAAGAAGAAAAACAAATTTTAATTTCCCTCTGCCGTTGAGGCATTTTGCTCACCTGATGCCTTACATGGCTTCAGGTTGGCTATATGAGCCGTTCTCGTTCGCTTGCCCGTTCCTGCTTCCATCTTACAGATCACCGGCGAGATGAAACCAACCACGGTATATGGCCCTCCATAACGTGGAGCTAGTTTTGCTGCGAAGCCGTCTGCAGCATTGGATAGGTGTCGCTCCTTTGCCCACACCTGGTCCCCAATGGCCGGTTTCCATGGCCGCCGCCGTAGGTTGTAGTGTCTCGCCTGATCTTGCGCAGCTTTCTCCAAGCTGCGCCTTACAACCTGGAACACCTCTGCCATCTTGGTCGCTCTCTCCGTTGGGCTTTGCGTTGCTTGCCCGGTGCCCACTGTTACCACGTCGTACAGTGATTTGGGCAGCCTCGGCTCTCGTCCCTGCGTCAGGAAGGCTGCGCTGTAGCCAGTTGATGCTGAGACACTGCTGTTGCCTGCCAATGTCAACTCCGGCAGCGTCTCGTCCCAGCCCCGCTGGTTGCTCCCCGCAAACTGCGCAATCATCGTCTTCACTGTACGATTCGCTCGCTCCGTCGGGTTTTCTTGCGGCGTATATGGCGCCGTCAACTGATGCCTCACCCCAAGCTCCTCCAGAAAAGTTTTAAATGCTCGGCTAGTGAATTGTGTCCCATTATCAGTGATGAGCACCTTGGGTGCCCCGAATCGGGCCAAGATCCGCTCCCGAAATGCTTTTTGCAGCGTCGCTGTGTTAGCGCTTCGGAGGGGCACCATTTCCGTCCACTTGGAGAATCTGTCGACGAACACCACTAGCATGGTATTCCCATGCTTGGACCTAGGCAGAGGTCCCACGAAGTCGGCGCACACGGTGGCCCACGGCTCCTCAGGGATCTGTGTCAGCATCTTGCCCGCAGCCTGGAGTTGGCTCGGCTTATACCGCTGACACAGTTCGCATTTCTGCACATATGTGCGCACATCCCTGTACAGCCCGGGCCAATAGTAGCGAGCTGCCACTCGTGCAATCGTTTTCCGGCTTCCAAGGTGTCCCGCCGCCGTTGCGTCGTGGTTCTCCTTCAGCACCTGTGCTCGCTTGCCTTTTGGTACGCACAGTTTCCATGCTGCCACATCCTCGTGTCCGGCCTGATGTGGGATATGCCGGTACACTTCTCCCGCTTCTTCCACATAGTCTGGGAATTTCTGGGGCTTCATCTTCAGCTCCCGCCGCAGCTTCTGGATCCATGGACACTGGTCGCTTGTTTGCCCCTCAGTGTCCACTAGCACCCGACATGTCTCCTCTCGCATTGGCTGTCGCGATAATGCGTCTGCCACAACATTCAGATTGCCCTTCCGATATTTGACCTCAAAGTCAAATTGTTGCAGCTCCAGCGCCCATCTAGCAATCCTTCCTGATGGGCTCTCGATAGAGTTGAGCCACTTCAACGCCATGTGATCCGTTATCACGGTGAAGGATATCCCTCCAGATATGGCCTCATCTTCCGGATGCCCCAGATTATTGCCAGACACTCCTTCTCGGTGGCAGAATAATTCCGCTCCGCACTATTGAGTGTTCTGCTGGCATACGATATGATGCGCTCCCCATCCTCTGATGTTTGCGTCAATATCGCTCCAAGCCCATAGTTGCTTGCATCTGTTTTCAAACAAAATGTCTTGGAGAAATCTGGGCATGCCAGCACCGGAGCTTCTGTTAGTTTGGCTCTAACGGTCTCGAAAGCCTTTTGCCGTTCTTCTGTCCACTCCCACTTGGTGCCTTTCTTCAGTAACGCATTCAGGGGATGCACTGTTGTTGCAAAGTCTGGGACAAATCGGCGATACCATGACGCCACTCCGACATATTGCCTCAGCTCCTTAATGTTTGATGGTGGCTTTAATTCTGCGATCGCCGCTACTTTTTCTGGGTCAGTCCTGATTCCATTCTCCGTCACTTTGTGGCCCAGATATTTCAGCTCCTTCTTGAAGAAATCGCACTTGTCGATATTGATCTTCAATTTCGCTGCTCGTAGTCGTCGGAATACCTCACGCAGATTGTCCATATGCTCCTTTCGCGTTTTCCCAATCACAATGATGTCATCCAAATAGGCAAACGCATGCGGCATCATATCTGGGCCAATGACACGATCCAATGCCCTTTGAAATGTTGCTGGAGCCGAATGGAGTCCAAAAGGCATCACTTCCCACTGAAAGAGTCCCTTTCCTGGAACTGTGAATGCAGTCAGTGGCCGACTGGATTTCTCCATTGGGATCTGCCAGTATCCGTCCTTCAGATCCAAGCTTGATATGAACCGTGCCTCGCGCAATTGGTCCAGAATGTGATGCACCCGCGGCAGCGGGTAGGCATCTTTCACTGACCTGGCGTTGAGCTGACGGAAATCCACACATAGCCGCCATTTCCCGGTCTTCTTCTTGACCATTACTATCGGTGCGCTATGTGGGCTCTTCGAAGGCTCAATGCAGCCCTTCGCCAGCAGCTCATCTACCTTTGCGTTGATTTCGGCCTGCATCTTGGGATTCTTTGGGAAATACCTCTGCTTGATAGGTCGATCGTCGTGCATCGTGATCCGGTGTTCGGTGATATTCGAGGTTCCCTTGATGTGGTCGAAGGCTGCCAATTCTCTTTTGAGAAACTCGTCCACTTCCACATCCTCGTGGAGTGGCTCTCTGGGCGCCTTTTCCATCTCCTGGGTTGCCGTGTCCGAGATGCCGACTGCCACCGACAATCTCTCGTCCCGTTGTGTGTAATGTTGTGGATTCCTCGGCGCAATCTCCAGTTTCAGCCCGGCGCACTCTATTATGATGCCTATGCTGACTAAAAAGTCCCAGCCCAGCACTAAGTCGTCGATCACCCCGGGCAGGACCAGCAACGGTATCCTTGCTTCTCGCCTACCCAAGTGGACTGTCGCCTCCAGGAGTTTGTCCACTTGGGTGCAGCTTCCGTCTGCCAGTCGAATCCATCTTCGCGTGGTGCTCCACCGGCCCACGTCACCGAGCCTGTTAGCTAGCTGTTCACTAACAAAGCTGCTCGTCGCTCCGGTGTCGATCGTGGCCTTAAACTGTTCGGCGCCGATTTTAACCGTCGCCGAAAGTTGTGCACCCTCGTCGTAGATGTCGCCTACTGGCGTCTGGGGCCTCCTCGTTGCGGTTCCCGCTCGCCCCTGGATGGCGGGTGCCGCTGGTCGTTTCCCGACTGGCAACACGCGTGCGTCCTGACTCCAATCCGCCCACATTGCCAGCAAAACTCCAGCATGGCATTTCGGCACTCTATTGCCCAGTGGCCCTCTTGGCCACACACGCGGCATGCCCTCGCTGGGTTCTGGATGTGGGTCCTCGGGCCTTCCATTTGCCTTCTTGGAGCTGGCCTGGGCCTTGCCATTTCTGTCTCCCGGCTGGGGTGGTGTGTGCTTCCCATGCTACCACTCCCAGCGTCGTCCATGGCCCTAAACCTTGTTCTCTCTGGCTGCATTTGCTGGCGCAGCTTTTCTCGGTCTTTTTCGAGTTCTTCGAACTCATCGGCGAGCAGCATCAGCTCTGTCAGGCTGCGGAACTGGTACGGCCGCGCGTATGCACGTAAGTCGGGGAGGCTGTTATTGTATATATATTTGAGTTCGCGTTCCGCTGCGTAACGTAGTGGGCGCATTAGCGTCTGCATCTCCACCATATATATCTTAAACGGCTCTCCCATAGCCTGTCGCCTCCGAGTCACTTCGTCTTTCAAATTTTCGAAGTAATCTCGTGGTAAGAAATACTCCTGAAAATTTGCGACGAAGGTCGACCATGCTGTCCAATGTCTATTGTTGGCTATGTACCATTTTAACGCCATGCCTTTCAACAGCTCAGGCATGGCTCTCGGGACTAGGTCCAGCTCTAGGCCGTACGTCTCCGCCGACCATTCCACCTGCTCCAAAAATTCTAGTGGCTTCGTTGTTCCATCGAACCGGTAGCCCCACTCTCGCACCTGCTTAGCCACCTTTGGATATTCGGGTGCCGTTGGAATCGGACCCCGTGTCAGTGGCTGTGTTGCCGATCCTGGAGGCGCGTGGCCGCACTCGTCGATGGTACACTCAGTCTCGCGATGTTGTCCATGCCGTCTATCTCTTCGTCCTCTATTGCCACGGTTGGCACTTCTTCTCTTGCCGGCGAGATTTGGCCATGTAGGTTGGCGAGTTCGGCGATCCTCAGAGAGTATGGGATTCGTCCCTCGTTTGTCATCACCCACTCGCCAAACTGTCTCCGCATCACGGCGAGTGTGCCTGACAGGCTTATGCCAAACTCGCAGCCATATCGTAGCACATCCTCTTTTTTAAGGTTATATACCCACGCTCGTACCATTTTTCTAACTTTTATTAATATCGCAGGGACACAACGTTGGGCGCCAGTTGTAACGAACCTTCGGTTATTCCGAGTCTAAGCCGGGCTGAGTTTCAGTCGACTGTGTGTTCGTGCCAACAATATTTATAATTGTAGGCACCTGCGATAGTACTAAGTCTTGTTATGGTTTGAGTTTGAGCGGTATATTTTGGACTTTGATTGGCTTATTTCTAAGTATTTGTACAACTGTTGTTTTCCTGCCTAAGGCACTCCTGCTATCCGCAAGGATTCGCCTCCTATGAGCACACTTGGCTGTGTGATTCGCTATTTGCGAGGCACTCCGGCTTTCCGAGTGCGCTACGTCTCTCTTGCACGCACAGGATTCGCTCTGGGCACACCGGGTTATCGCCAGGATACGCTTCTGTATACTCCGGCGATCCGCACGGATTTCATACAGGCTCTCCTACTGCCGGATTCACCTTAAGCACTCCGACGTATTCGTAAGAGACGGGTTCACTGAAATAGCACACACTCACTCCAAGATTCGCCAAAGCTGCCTATCTGCTAGAGCTGCCCACCAATGTCCTGTCTTGGTGGCAGTTGTTGCTGAATGTCCTTCGGCGTGAGGTCCTGTGGTGTTGTTCTGATGTCCTTCGATGTCCTTGCGTATCCCTCGATGTCCCTCGATGATCACTTTCACTGGCACTTGCGTTGACTGGCACTTTTACTTCTGTTCACTTTCACTTGCAATAATCTTCTCCCCCTGTGTCGGCTGCATTTCTCCTTTTATATGCCATCGGCAGGCCCTGCTTCGTGCTGGAACGGGGCCTGCTGATGGTGCTCGTGTCCGCTTAACGGTGCCATCACGCGATCGTCCAGAACATTCCATTCGCCGTTGTCTGCGCGGCGGCGTCTGCTATCGCTGCGCAGTCGCGAACGGTACTTCGGCTAACGGCCCGTTGTTCGTCTGTGTGCGCGACACGAGCCCATTGCTGAATAGCCGAGTGCGACAGAGAGCCACTCCTGTGCGTCTGTGTCGCGTTCGGCGTAGCGGGGTTTACTCCAACCGTTATGGAGTTTGCTGTGAGGAGCTGGGCCGTTATATATATATGCCTATATATATATATAACTCCCTGGCCCATCATATTGCTCCTCACACTCCCCTCTTCCTTCGGGAAAACACGATGCCTTCGTGTTTTAAACGTCCCGCCAAAGTGTCGCTTGCAAGCAGTGCAGGGATGCATTTCTTCACCTGTTAACAGCAAGCAGTGACGTATTTGGATGCCGTGCTGTTAGCTCGCGCCGCTGTTAATGGTGATCTGCTGTTAACAGTGATCTGTTGTTAACAGTGATCTGCTGTTAACAGCACGCAGGGTTGCATTTGGATGGTCGACTCACTTTTGCGTTAGCTAGTTGTGAGACGTTGTTTTGCGCACCCACGTTGTGTGCGACAAAAAAAAAAAGGTAAGCCGGGTTCCATTATCTTCACTCCGCGTGAAAAATACTACCCCTTTTCTTTTTCTTTCTTTTTTTTCCAGCTGATGTTACTTCGCCCTTTTCACCCCGCCGTGAGTAAACGATATATCTGTGTCACTCCAATTTTACTTCGCTCTCTCTCTCTCTCCTTCCCCTTCCCCTCCTCGTATATGCCTGTATACACGTCGGCCCCCGCGCGAGTGGCGCACACGGTATCGGCAACCGTCTGCCCACACAATTCGCGCTGCTCGGCCCTGTGGGGTTTTGGTGCGCCGTAGATGCTCCACCACCTCCATCGGCCACTCGTCTTCCGCCACCTTGGTCCACTCGCCGATCGGCCCGGCTTCTGGCCACGAAGCCTGCCGCTGCAGTGTGGGGCGCACCGTTCCCGGGGCCGTTGGTTCCGACTGCTGCCGCTGCAGCGTCGGACGGCCTGACAGCGGTAGCCGGATTGGCCTCCACTCCTCCTTGTCCTGCTGCTGCTGTTGAGGAGACTGCTGCTGCTGCTGTTGTTGTTGTTGCGGTGGCTGATGCTGCTGCTGCTGCGTCGGCTGATGCTGCTGCTGCTGCTGCTCCTCCAGCGAAAAGCCTGGCGGCCACGCCTCGACCGCCTCTCGCCAGCAAATCTCCACATGTACTTCGTGGCACACGAAGCCATCGCGGATCTTCGACATTCGTCGCCACGCGACCGTCGGTGGCTCCGGTCCCACCTCTCCTTCGGAGTCCGACGAGATGACGATCACGTCGTCCTCTGCCGCTTCCGCTCCTGACTCCTCCGAATCGGAGATGACCACCGCCTCGCCGATGTCGGCCTCCTGGCTGCGGTATGGGGTGGGTGGCCGTGCCGGCTCCCACGTGGCCAGCGGCGAATACCTCCCATTCTTGATGCAGGGCCCATCCCTTTCCCAGTCCGGCAAGTATGTTGCGGCCGCCGGTGTCCCCACCTCGTCATCGGACTGAGGCGTCGCCCATCCTCTGCGCGTTTCGTCGCCCGGCCAGTATGGCGAGTCTGGCGTTGCCCATCCCTCGTCCTCGGACCGGGGCGTCGCCCATCCTCCGCCCGTTCCGCTGCTCCTTGAGCTTGCCGGCGCATGATCCCGGTGATGGCGCTGGCTCCTCCAGGTCCGGTGATGTCCACACCGTAAGGTCGGCTGGGTGCCGCCTTAATCTTCTCCCGGCCTTCCGCGGGTGAAATGGCAGCCGCACAGGTGGTCGACGGACCACGTGCCGGCGTGCCCGACGCTGCGACACCGGTTCAGTTACCGGCCCTTCTCCTCGTCCGCCTGCAGCTCCAGCAATATCGCTGGCCAACAGGCGAGGATCGGCCGGGTGAACTTTACCGACGCCGTAGTTCGGGGCGCCGGCCGCTGTTTGCTGTGACTGCTCCTTGTTGTGTTCCATATTGTTTTTGAATAGGCCGAGCTCGTGCCAGCGGCCCCTTTTATACCCTTCGGGCGTGAGTGTGGGCGTCGGTGGCGTCTAGCGGTTCCTTTGTGCCTTCTCTTTTCTCGGTCGCACTCTTCTAACAGCCTCGCCTTATCGCTGAATCCGCTGTTGCTATGCGCGCCGCTCAGTCGGATTTTCTCTTCGCCATTGTCTTTTGTTGTTGCGCAATTCGGCTATTGCCTACTGTCTGCGCTTGCGCGTGTATATGTGTATGCATTTTGTTGTTGCTTTTTTGCTTGTGCATACTTCCACGCTTGGGTGTTATGTGCGTGATTTGGGCACGCCGAGCGGGAGATTCGGAGTTGTGTTTCTTCGCTGTGTCTTGTCTGGGGGTGATTGTGGGAGGGGAGTGTGTGTTGTGTGTTTGTTGTTGTTTTTGTCTTTCAATTGTTTGTTTGGCCTGTGGAGTATTGGTGGTGAATTAGTTTGTTGGTTTGTTTTTGCTAACTTGAAATGCTGTTTGTCTAGATTGTAATGTTGCAAATGCTTTCCCTTCTCAACTTATTAAAATTTTAATTTTTATATTGAAGAAGAAAAACAAATTTTAATTTCCCTCTGCCGTTGAGGCATTTTGCTCACCTGATGCCTTACATGGCTTCAGGTCGGCTATATGACCCGTTCTCGTTCGCTTGCCCGTTCCTGCTTCCATTTTACAGATCACCGGCGAGATGAAACCAACCACGGTATATGCCCTCCATAACGTGGAGCTAGTTTTGCTGCGAAGCCGTCTGCAGCATTGGATAGGTGTCGCTCCTTTGCCCACACCTGGTCCCCAATGGCCGGTTTCCATGGCCGCCGCCGTAGGTTGTAGTGTCTCGCCTGATCTTGCGCAGCTTTCTCCAAGCTGCGCCTTACAACCTGGAACACCTCTGCCATCTTGGTCGCTCTCTCCGTTGGGCTTTGCGTTGCTTGCCCGGTGCCCACTGTTACCACGTCGTACAGTGCTTTGGGCAGCCTCGGCTCTCGTCCCTGCGTCAGGAAGGCTGCGCTGTAGCCAGTTGATGCTGAGACACTGCTGTTGACTGCCAATGTCAACTCCGGCAGCGTCTCGTCCCAGCCCCGCTGGTTGCTCCCCGCAAACTGCGCAATCATCGTCTTCACTGTACGATTTGCTCGCTCCGTCGGGTTTTCTTGCGGCGTATATGGCGCCGTCAACTGATGCCTCACCCCAAGCTCCTCCAGAAAAGTTTTAAATGCTCGGCTAGTGAATTGTGTCCCATTATCAGTGATGAGCACCTTGGGTGCCCCGAATCGGGCCAAGATCCGCTCCCGAAATGCTTTTTGCAGCGTCGCTGTGTTAGCGCTTCGGAGGGGCACCATTTCCGTCCACTTGGAGAATCTGTCGACGAACACCACTAGCATGGTATTCCCATGCTTGGACCTAGGCAGAGGTCCCACGAAGTCGGCGCACACGGTGGCCCACGGCTCCTCAGGGATCTGTGTCAGCATCTTGCCCGCAGCCTGGAGTTGGCTCGGCTTATACCGCTGACACAGTTCGCATTTCTGCACATATGTGCGCACATCCCTGTACAGCCCGGGCCAATAGTAGCGAGCTGCCACTCGTGCAATCGTTTTCCGGCTTCCAAGGTGTCCCGCCGCCGTTGCGTCGTGGTTCTCCTTCAGCACCTGTGCTCGCTTGCCTTTTGGTACGCACAGTTTCCATGCTGCCACATCCTCGTGTCCGGCCTGATGTGGGATATGCCGGTACACTTCTCCCGCTTCTTCCACATAGTCTGGGAATTTCTGGGGCTTCATCTTCAGCTCCCGCCGCAGCTTCTGGATCCATGGACACTGGTCGCTTGTTTGCCCCTCAGTGTCCACTAGCACCCGACATGTCTCCTCTCGCATTGGCTGTCGCGATAATGCGTCTGCCACAACATTCAGATTGCCCTTCCGATATTTGACCTCAAAGTCAAATTGTTGCAGCTCCAGCGCCCATCTAGCAATCCTTCCTGATGGGCTCTCGATAGAGTTGAGCCACTTCAACGCCATGTGATCCGTTATCACGGTGAAGTGATATCCCTCCAGATATGGCCTCATCTTCCGGATGCCCCAGATTATTGCCAGACACTCCTTCTCGGTGGCAGAATAATTCCGCTCCGCACTATTGAGTGTTCTGCTGGCATACGATATGACGCGCTCCCCATCCTCTGATGTTTGCGTCAATATCGCTCCAAGCCCATAGTTGCTTGCATCTGTTTGCAAACAAAATGTCTTGGAGAAATCTGGGCATGCCAGCACCGGAGCTTCTGTTAGTTTGGCTCTAACGGTCTCGAAAGCCTTTTGCCGTTCTTCTGTCCACTCCCACTTGGTGCCTTTCTTCAGTAACGCATTCAGGGGATGCACTGTTGTTGCAAAGTCTGGGACAAATCGGCGATACCATGACGCCACTCCGACATATTGCCTCAGCTCCTTAATGTTTGATGGTGGCTTTAATTCTGCGATCGCCGCTACTTTTTCTGGGTCAGTCCTGATTCCATTCTCCGTCACTTTGTGGCCCAGATATTTCAGCTCCTTCTTGAAGAAATCGCACTTGTCGATATTGATCTTCAATTTCGCTGCTCGTAGTCGTCGGAATACCTCACGCAGATTGTCCATATGCTCCTTTCGCGTTTTCCCAATCACAATGATGTCATCCAAATAGGCAAACGCATGCGGCATCATATCTGGGCCAATGACACGATCCAATGCCCTTTGAAATGTTGCTGGAGCCGAATGGAGTCCAAAAGGCATCACTTTCCACTGAAAGAGTCCCTTTCCTGGAACTGTGAATGCAGTCAGTGGCCGACTGGATTTCTCCATTGGGATCTGCCAGTATCCGTCCTTCAGATCCAAGCTTGATATGAACCGTGCCTCGCGCAATTGGTCCAGAATGTGATGCACCCGCGGCAGCGGGTAGGCATCTTTCACTGACCTGGCGTTGAGCTGACGGAAATCCACACATAGCCGCCATTTCCCGGTCTTCTTCTTGACCATTACTATCGGTGCGCTATGTGGGCTCTTCGAAGGCTCAATGCAGCCCTTCGCCAGCAGCTCATCTACCTTTGCGTTGATTTCGGCCTGCATCTTGGGATTCTTCGGGAAATACCTCTGCTTGATAGGTCGATCGTCATGCATCGTGATCCGGTGTTCGGTGATATTCGAGGTTCCCTTGGTGTGGTCGAAGGCTGCCAATTCTCTTTTGAGAAACTCGTCCACTTCCACATCCTCGTGGAGTGGCTCTCTGGGCGCCTTTTCCATCTCCTGGGTTGCCGTGTCCGAGATGCCGACTGCCACCGACAATCTCTCGTCCCGTTGTGTGTAATGTTGTGGATTCCTCGGCGCAATCTCCAGTTTCAGCCCGGCGCACTCTATTATGATGCCTATGCTGACTAAAAAGTCCCAGCCCAGCACTAAGTCGTCGATCACCCCGGGCAGGACCAGCAACGGTATCCTTGCTTCTCGCCTACCCAAGTGGACTGTCGCCTCCAGGAGTTTGTCCACTTGGGTGCAGCTTCCGTCTGCCAGTCGAATCCATCTTCGCGTGGTGCTCCACCGGCCCACGTCACCGAGCCTGTTAGCTAGCTGTTCACTAACAAAGCTGCTCGTCGCTCCGGTGTCGATCGTGGCCTTAAACTGTTCGGCGCCGATTTTAACCGTCGCCGAAAGTTGTGCACCCTCGTCGTAGATGTCGCCTACTGGCGTCTGGGGCCTCCTCGTTGCGGTTCCCGCTCGCCCCTGGATGGCGGGTGCCGCTGGTCGTTTCCCGACTGGCAACACGCGTGCGTCCTGACTCCAATCCGCCCACATTGCCAGCAAAACTCCAGCATGGCATTTCGGCACTCTATTGCCCAGTGGCCCTCTTGGCCACACACGCGGCATGCCCTCGCTGGGTTCTGGATGTGGGTCCTCGGGCCTTCCATTTGCCTTCTTGGAGCTGGCCTGGGCCTTGCCATTTCTGTCTCCCGGCTGGGGTGGTGTGTGCTTCCCATGCTACCACTCCCAGCGTCGTCCATGGCCCTAAACCTTGTTCTCTCTGGCTGCATTTGCTGGCGCAGCTTTTCTCGGTCTTTTTCGAGTTCTTCGAACTCATCGGCGAGCAGCATCAGCTCTGTCAGGCTGCGGAACTGGTACGGCCGCGCGTATGCACGTAAGTCGGGGAGGCTGTTATTGTATATATATTTGAGTTCGCGTTCCGCTGCGTAACGTAGTGGGCGCATTAGCGTCTGCATCTCCACCATATATATCTTAAACGGCTCTCCCATAGCCTGTCGCCTCCGAGTCACTTCGTCTTTCAAATTTTCGAAGTAATCTCGTGGTAAGAAATACTCCTGAAAATTTGCGACGAAGGTCGACCATGCTGTCCAATGTCTATTGTTGGCTATGTACCATTTTAACGCCATGCCTTTCAACAGCTCAGGCATGGCTCTCGGGACTAGGTCCAGCTCTAGGCCGTACGTCTCCGCCGACCATTCCACCTGCTCCAAAAATTCTAGTGGCTTCGTTGTTCCATCGAACCGGAAGCCCCACTCTCGCACCTGCTTAGCCACCTTTGGATATTCGGGTGCCGTTGGAATCGCCTCCCGTGTCCTCACCTCCGGCTGTGGTGTCGAGGTGGCTCCCCAGTGGCTCTGTTGCCGATCCTGGAGGCGCGTGGCCGCACTCGTCGATGGTACACTCAGTCTCGCGATGTTGTCCATGCCGTCTATCTCTTCGTCCTCTATTGCCACGGTTGGCACTTCTTCTCTTGCCGGCGAGATTTGGCCATGTAGGTTGGCGAGTTCGGCGATCCTCAGAGAGTATGGGATTCGTCCCTCGTTTGTCATCACCCACTCGCCAAACTGTCTCCGCATCACGGCGAGTGTGCCTGACAGGCTTATGCCAAACTCGCAGCCATATCGTAGCACATCCTCTTTTTTAAGGTTATATACCCACGCTCGTACCATTTTTCTAACTTTTATTAATATCGCAGGGACACAACGTTGGGCGCCAGTTGTAACGAACCTTCGGTTATTCCGAGTCTAAGCCGGGCTGAGTTTCAGTCGACTGTGTGTTCGTGCCAACAATATTTATAATTGTAGGCACCTGCGATAGTACTAAGTCTTGTTATGGTTTGAGTTTGAGCGGTATATTTTGGACTTTGATTGGCTTATTTCTAAGTATTTGTACAACTGTTGTTTTCCTGCCTAAGGCACTCCTGCTATCCGCAAGGATTCGCCTCCTATGAGCACACTTGGCTGTGTGATTCGCTATTTGCGAGGCACTCCGGCTTTCCGAGTGCGCTACGTCTCTCTTGCACGCACAGGATTCGCTCTGGGCACACCGGGTTATCGCCAGGATACGCTTCTGTATACTCCGGCGATCCGCACGGATTTCATACAGGCTCTCCTACTGCCGGATTCACCTTAAGCACTCCGACGTATTCGTAAGAGACGGCGTACTCACTCCGAGTACGCACGGCTACGTCGCAAATAGCACACACTCACTCCAAGATTCGCCAAAGCTGCCTAACTGCTAGAGCTGCCCACCAATGTCCTGTCTTGGTGGCAGCTGTTGCTGAATGTCCTTCGGCGTGAAGTCCTGTGGTGTTGTTCTGATGTCCTTCGATGTCCTTGCGTATCCCTCGATGTCCCTCGATGATCACTTTTCACTGGCACTTGCGTTGACTGGCACTTTTACTTCTGTTCACTTTCACTTGTAATAATCTTCTCTCTGTGTCGGCTGCATTTCTCCTTTTATATGCCATCGGCAGCCCCTGCTTCGTGCTGGAACGGGGCCTGCTGATGGTGCTCGTGTCCGCTTAACGGTGCCATCACGCGATCGTCCAGAACATTCCATTCGCCGTTGTCTGCGCGGCGGCGTCTGCTATCGCTGCGCATTCGCGAACGGTACTTCGGCTAACGGCCCGTTGTTCGTCTGTGTGTGCGACACGAGCCCATTGCTGAATAGCCGAGTGCGACAGAGAGCCACTCCTGTGCGTCTGTGTCGCGTTCGGCGTAGCGGGGTTTACTCCAACCGTTATGGAGTTTGCTGTGAGGAGCTGGGCCGTTATATATATATGCCTATATATATATATAACTCCCTGGCCCATCATATTGTTCCTCACAGTACTGTCAGTGATTTCCGAAGATAATCTGAAAGCAAGGTTTTTATTAAAGGAAGAGAGAGAGTCAAAGGAGGTGACGGTACAAAAATTATTGTAATTAAGGCAGAGGACATGAAACGAATTGTGCAAAGAATAATCTGTTGCACACACAGTTAAATGCAAGGGGCGAAAGTAGCTGGTTGGTCTCCCAGGAACAGAGAACTTGAGACGCCCTAATAAATAGGGACAAAACTACTTCTAATGTAGGATGATGGTTATCCTCCGGAACAGATAATGGAGAAGATCTAGAAACATCAATAATGGAGAATTCATTAATGAATACAAGATCAAGAAATCGGTTCAAATGACTTGAGACTGAGTTAATTTAAAACAAAGAGAAGTCCAAAATTCCATCAAAAAAATCATGCTGAGTGTGATTCGCTATTTACGAAGGCATTCCCGCTTTCCGAGTGTGATACGTCTTGCACGTAAAGGAATCGCTCTGGGTATACTAGGTTATCGCCAGGATTCGCTGCTGTATACTCCGGCGCTCCGCACGGATTTCATACAGGCTCTCCTACTGGCTGACTTCCTCTCGAGCACTCCTACGAATTCGCAAGAGACAGTGTACTTACTCCGAGTCCGTACGGCTACACCGTAAATAGCACTCACACACTCCAAGAACGCTAAAGCTGCCTATTTGTTGATCCTGCCCGCCAATGTCCCGTCTTGGTGGCAGTTGTTGCTGAAGAAAGCCTTGAGCGTGGTGTCCTGTGTTGTCCTTTCAGGTCCCTCGATGTCCTTGCGTATCCCTCGATCACTTCTACTTGGCACTTTTATTTGACTTGCACTTTCACGTTTCACAAGTACTTTCATAATCTTTCACGGTCAGCTGGCTCTTCCTTTTATATGCCAGCGGCAGGCCCTGCTTCGTGCTGGACCGGGGCCTGCTTATGGTGCTCGTGTCCACTCAACGGTGCCATCGCGTGATTCTCTCGAACATTCCATTATTTTTTTTTCCGATAACTCATCCTATTTCCTTATTATCGATAACAATCGATATTTTGACTTTGTTTTTAAGCTATAACTTTTAGACCATAATACCTAGAGACACCAAATTGACTGTGTAGGTTGCTGTGATGTAAATACAGATAATAATTTTTTTAAATTTTGGATACCTCCCCCCATTAGTCCCATAAGTGGACAAAACGTATTTCAAATACTAGGGAGTTGGGATTTTGTATATATACACCTCTAGATGTCAGTATTATGTCCTGAAAATTTCATTAAGAAAGTAGATCTAGAACCGAAGTTATTTAACAATGAATTTCTCATAATGCTGCCCAGAATGCAGCCCAAGCGCAGCCGCTAAATCATCTACGCAGTAATCGGCGCGCGTGCTTATGTATGTATATGTGTGCGTGTGTAAGCTAGATTGTTTAAAACACCGCCTCGTAGTCGGGCAGACCCGACTAGAGCGTTCTTACTTGTTTAATCTATTCTCTTTCTTTTTCTGTCCTTCCCCTTCCTCTCCTCATATTTTTTCGTACACACGGTGGCCCGTGCGTGAAAAGCGCACGCGGTATCGGCAGTCGTCTGCCCATATGATCCGCGCTGTTCGGCCCTGAGGGGCTCTCGTCCGTTGGAGGTGCTCCACCACCTCCCTAGGCCACTCGTCCTCCTCTATCTCCTTCCATGGCCCTGTCAGCCCGTCTTCTGGCCACGACGGCTGCCTCTGCAATTTGGGGAGCACTGGTCGCGGGGCCGTCGGTTCCGACTGCTGCCGTTGTAGTGTCGGCCGGCTTAACGGTGGCAGCTGGATCGGCCTCCACTCCTCTTGCGTCGGCCTGTGTTGCTGCTGCTGCTGCGTCGCCTGATGCTGCTGCTGCTGCTGCTGCGTCGCTTGATACTGCTGCTGTTGCGGTGTCGGCAGATGCTGTTGATGCGTCGGCTGCTGCTGATGCTGCTGAGTCGGCTGCTGCTGAAGCTGCGTCGGCTGCTCCTCCAGTGAGAAACCTGGTGGCCATTTTTCAACCGCCTCTCGCCAACATACCTCTACTTGCAGCTCGTGGCACAGAAAACCATCCCGCATGCTCGACCACGCCACGCGACCGTCGGTGGCTCCGGTTCCGCCTCGTCTTCTGAGTCCGACGAGATGACGATCACGTCGGACTCTTCTGCCGCCTCCGCTGCTCCCTGTTCCTCCTCGTCCTCGGTGTCGCTGATGACGATGGTTTCGTTGCTGTCCGCTGCTTCGGTCCGATAGGGCGTGGAGGGCCGTCCGCTTCCCAATCTGGCACGTGTGTCCAGGATCCCGGTGATGGAGTTGTTCCCTCCATCTCCGACGATGTCCAAGCCGTCACGTAGGCCGGGTGTCGCCTCAGCCTCTTCACCGTTTTCCTTGGGTGGAACGGGAAGTTTCGACGCCGGTTTGGTTACCCGGCCTTCTCCTCGTCCGATTGCAGCTCCAGCAAAATCGCTGGGCAACAGGCGAGGGTCAGCCGCGTGAACCTTACCGACGCCGTAGTTCGTGGCGCCGGCTGCTGCTTGTTGTACTGATGTTTTCTCTGCCTTGTTGAACTCCATCTCTTTGTTGAATAGGCCGAGCTCGTGGGAGCGGCCCCTTTTTATACCCTTCGGCCGAGAGTGTTGGCGTAGGTGGCGTTTAGCTGTTCCTTCGCGTTCTCCCTTTCTTGGTCGCACTCTTCTGGCAGCCTCGCCTTATTGCTGATGCGCTCTTGCTATGCGCGCCGATTTTGTCGGTTTACTTTTATCCCTACTTTTAGCCTACTGTATGCAATTGCACGCGTATAGGTGCGTGCATTTGTTGTTGTCTATTTCGGCTTCGTCTACAGCATGCAATTGCACGCGTATAGGTGCGTACATTTGTTTTTGTTCGTTTTGGCTTTTTTCTCTGCACTTTCGCTCGTGTAGGTGTGTGTATTTGTTGTTGCCAGTTTCGTTTTGTTCGTTTTGGTTCTTGCTCGCATTCTAATTTGAATTTAGTCTTTGCTTTGCAAATGCTTTCCCCTTCTCATATATAAATGAAATTTTTATTTTTATTTTACAAATAAAAAGCAAAATTACGCTTCCCCAGCCGTTGAGGCATCTTGTTCACCTGCAGCCTTGTATGGCTTCAGGTCGGCTATATGAGCGGTCCTCGTTCCCTTATCCGCCCCTGACCCTATATTGCAGATCACCGGCGAGATGAAGCCGACCACAGTATATGGTCCTCCATATCGTGGTGCTAGCTTGGCCGCGAATCCGTCTGCAGCATTGGATAGGTGTCGCTCCTTTGCCCACACCTGTTCCCCAATGGCCGGTTTCCATGGCCGCCGATGCAGGTTGCAGTGCCTCTACTGATCCTGTGCAGCTCTCTCCAAGCTGCGCCTCACAACCTGGAACACCTCTGCCAACTTGTTCGCTCTCTCAGTTGGACTTTGTGTTGCTTGCCCGGTGCCCACTGTTACCACGTCGAACAGTGCTTTGGGTAGCCTCGGCTCTCGTCCCTGTGCTAGGAAGGCTCCACTGTACCCAGTCAATGCTGAGACAGTGCTGTTGACTGCCAACGTCAGCTCCGCAGCGTCTCGTCCCAGCCCCGCTGGTTGCTTCCAGCGAATTGCACAATCATCGTCTTCACTGTACGACTTGCTCGTTCAGTCGGGTTCTCTTGCGGCGTATATGGAGCCGTCAACTGATGCCTAACCCCCAGCTCGTCCAGAAATGTTTTAAATGCTCGGCTGGTGAATTGTGTACCATTATCAGTTATGAGCACCTTAGGTACCCCGAATCTGGACAAGATCCGCTCCCGAAATGCTTTTTGTAGAGTTGTTGTGTTAGCGCTTCGGAGCTTCACCATCTCCGTCCACTTGGAGAATCTGTCGATGAATACCAACAGCATGGTATTCCCGTGCTTGGTCCTCGGCAAAGGTCCCACGAAGTCGGCGCACACGGTGGCCCACGGCTCCTCGGATATCTGTGTCAGCATCTTGCCCGCTGCCTGGAGTTGGCTCGGCTTATACCGCTGACACAGTTCGCATTGTTGCACATATGTGCGCACATCCCTGTACAGCCCGGGCCAATAGCGAGCTGCCACCCATGCTATTGTTTTCCGGCTTCCAAGGTGTCCCGCCGCCACTGCGTCGTGGTTCTCCTTCAGCACCTGTGCTCTCTTGCCTTTTGGTACGAATAGTTTCCACGCCGCCACATCCTCGTGCCCGGCCTGATGTGGGATATGCCGATACAGTGCTCCCGCCTCTTCCACATAGTCAGGGAATTTTTTGGGCTTCATTTTTATCTCCCGCCGCAGTTTCTGGACCCATGGACACTGGTCGTTCGCCTGTTCCTCAGTGTCCACTAGCACTCGGCTTGTCTCCTCGGGCAATGGCTGTCGAGCCAATGCGTCTGCCACGACATTTAGATTGCCCTTCCTATATCTGACTTCAAAGTCAAACTGTTGCAGTTCCAGCGCCCATCTAGCAATCCTTCCTGACGGGCTCTCGATAGAGTTGAGCCATTTCAAAGCCATGTGATCCGTTATCACAATGAAATGGTACCCCTGCAGATATGGCCTCATCTTTCGGATGCCCCAGATTATTGCCAGACACTCTTTCTCGGTGGCAGAATAATTCCGCTCGACATTATTGAGTGTTCTGCTGGCATACGATATGAAGCGCTCCCCATCCTCTGATGTTTGCGTCAGTATCGCTCCAAGTCCATAGTTGCTTGCATCCGTTTGCAAACAAAATGTTTTGGAGAAATCTGGGCATGCTAGCACCGGAGCCTCTGTTAATTTGGCTTTAACAGTCTCAAAAGCCTTTTGCCGCTCCTCTGTCCAATCCTACTTGGTGCCTTTCTTCAGTAATGCATTGAGGGGATGCACTGTTGTTGCAAAGTTTGGGACAAATCGCCGATACCATGACGCCACACCGGCATATTGCCTCAGCTCCTTAATATTGGACGGTGGCTTCAATTCTGCTATTGCCGCTACTTTTTCTGCGTCAGTTCGGATTCCACTCTCCGTCACTCTGTGACCCAAATATTTTAGCTCCTTCCTGAAAAAATCGCACTTGTCGATGTTGATTTTCAAGTTCGCTGCTCGTAGTCGTCTGAACACCTCCCGCAGATTGTCCATGTGCTCTTGGCGAGTTTTCCCAATCACTACAATGTCATCCAAATATACAAACGGATGCGGCATTATATCTGGCCCAATGACGAGAATGCTGTCTGGAATGTTGCTGGGGCCGAATGGAGTCCAAATGGCACCACTTTCCATTGAAACAGTCCCTTTCCTGGAACTGTAAATGCCGTCAGTGGCCGGCTGCATTTCTCCATGGGAATCTGCCAGTACCCGTCCTTTAGGTCCAAGCTTGTTATGAATCGTGCCTCACGCAATTGCTTCCGAATATGATGCACCCGGGGCAACGGGTAGGCATCTTTCACTGATCTTGCGTTGAGCTGACGGAAATCCACACATAGCCGCCATTTCCCAGTCTTCTTCTTGACCATGACTATTGGCGCGCTATGTGGACTCTTTGAAGGTTCAATGCAGCCTTTTGCCAGCAGCTCATCCACCTTTGCGTTGATCTCGGCCTGCATTTTGGGATTCTTTGGGAAATACCTCTGCTTGATGGGTCGCTCGTCATGCATTGTGATCCGATGTTCGGTGATCTTCGAGATCCCTTGATGTTGTCGAAGGCTGCCAATTCTCTTTTGAGAAACGCCTCCACTTCCGCATCCTCGTGGAGTGGCTCTCCTGGCACCTTTTCCACCCCCTGGGTCGCCGTGCTTGTGTTGCCGATTGCCACCGACAATCTCTCCTCCAGTTGTGCGCCATGTCGTGGGCTCCTCGGCGCAATCTCCAGTTTCAGCCCGGCGCACTCCACTGTGATGCCCATGCTGACCAAGAAGTCCCAGCCCAGCACTAAGTCGTCGATCACCCCAGGCAGGATCAGCAATGGTGTCCTCGCTTCTCGCCTCCCCAAGTGGATTGTCGCCTCCAGGCTTTTGTCCACTTGGGTGAAGCCAGTCGAATCAACCTTTGTGTTGTGCTCCAGCGGCCCACGTCACCGAGCCTGTTAGCTAGTTTTTCACTAACAAAGCTTCTTGTTGCCCCGGTGTCGATCATGGCCTTAAACTGTTCGGCGCCGATTTTAACCGTCGCCGAAAGTTGTGCACCATCGTCGTAGATGTCGCCTACTGGCGTCTGGGGCCACCTCGTTGCGGTTCCCGCTCGCCCCTGGATGGCGGGTGCCGCTGGTCGTTTCCCGACTGGCAACACGCGTGCGTCCTGACTCCAATCCGCCCACATTGCAAGCAAAACTCCAGCATGGAGTTCTGGCACTCTATTGCCCAGTGGCCCTCTTGACCACACACGCGGCACGCCCTCGTTGGATTATGGATGTTGGTCCTCGGGCCTTCCATTTGCCTTCTTGGAGCTGGCCTGGGCCTTGTCATTTCTGTCTCCCTGATGGGGTGGTGTGTGTCTCCCATGCTACCACTCCCAGCGTCGTTCATGGCCCTGAATCTTGCTCTATCTGGCTGATTTTGCTGGCGCAACTTTTCTCTGTCCTTTTCGAGCTCTTCAAACTCATCGGCGAGCAGCAATAGTTCTGTCAGGCTGCGAGACTGGTACGGCCGAGCGTATGCACGTAGGTCGGGAAGGCTGTTGTTATAGATATATTTGAGCTCTCGTTCCGATGCGTAACGTAGTGGGCGCATTAACGTCTGCATCTCCACCATATGTATCTTAAACGGCTCTCCCATAGCATTTCTTCTCCGATTCACTTCGTCTTTTAAATTTTAAAAAAATCTCGTTATAAGCAATAATCCTGAAAATTTGCGACGAAGGTCGACCATGACGTCCAATGCCTATTGTTGGCTATACACCAATTCAACGCCATACCTTTCAGCAGTTCCGGCATAGCTCTCGGGACCAGGTCCAGCTCTAGGCCGTATGTCTCTGCCGACCATTCCACCTGTTTCAAAAACTCCAGTGGCTTCGTTGTTCCATCCAATCGAAAGCCCCACTCTCGCACCTGCTTAGCCACCTTTGTGGAGGCTGTGGAGTCGAGGTGGCTCCCCAGTGTCTCTGTTACCGATCCTGTAGGCGCGTGGCCGCACTCGTCGATGGTATGCTGAGTTTCGCCATGTTGTCTATGCCATCTATCTCCTCGCTCTCTTCCTCTACTGACAGACTTACGCAAAACTCGCAGCCATATCGCAGCACATCCTCTTTTTTAAGGTTGTATACCCAAGCTCGAACCATTTTTGTTACTTCCGATGTTTTTCACTTTTATTATTATCGCAAGGGCCCTCACGTTGGGCGCCAGTTGTAACGAACCTTCGGTTATTCCGAGTTCAAGCCGTGCTGAGTTTCAGTCGACTGTGTGTTCGTGCCAACAATATTTGTATTTGTAGGCACCTGGCGATAATTATAAGTCTTTTCTGGTTTTATGTTTGAGCTGGTATATTTTGTACTTCGTTGCGCTTATGTTAATGTACTGTTCACAATTTGATTTACATTGCCTGAGGTACTCCTGCTATCCGCAAGGATTCGCCTCCTATGGGCATACTTGGCTGTGTGATTCGCTATTTACGAAGGCATTCCGGCTTTCCGAGTCCGTTACGTCTCTCTTGCACGTAAAGGATTCGCTCTGGGTACACTAGGATATCGCCAGGATTCGCTGCTGTATACTCCGGCACTCCGCACGGATTTCATACAGGCTCTCCTACTGACTGGCTTCCCCTTGAGCACTCCTACGTGTCTGCAAGAGACAGTGTACTCACTCCGAGTCCGCACGGCTACACCGTAAATAGCACTCACACACTCCAATAACGCTAAAGCTGCCCATCAATGTCCTGTCTTGGTGGCAGTTGTTGCTGAAGAGAGCCTTGAGCGTGGTGTCCTGTGTTGTCCTTTCAGGTCCCTCGATGTCCTTGCGTATCCCTCCCTTTTCGCTGCTCACTTCTACTTGGCACTTTGCGTTTGACTTGCACTTTCACGTTTCACTGGTACTTTCATAATCCTCGCCACTTCGGCTAACCCATTGCTGAATAACTGCGTGCGACAGAGAGCCACTCCTGTGTGTCTATGTCGAATTCGCATTCCATATAAGCATATAAGCAGGTCACATATAACGAGCATGTTGACCAAGTAATTTTGACACTAACAATCTTAGCATGAAGGAGCGAAAAATTTAACGGCTCCGAATAGAAAGAAGTGTTAACAGCGATAAGAACAACACCACCATTCCGGGCCGAACGAGCAAGTCTATAAGCAGTAAAGCTACTTGAAAAAATTTCACTGTTATGGATTGAGGGATTTTACCACCTTTCTGTAAAGGCTGTAATGTGTTTTCGACAAGAAAAGCTTTGTAAGAATGGGTTCTTAATTTTACTCCGAAGGCCTCTAACATTTAGACACATGATAGAGAACTGATTAGGATTAGGATAGTATAATCTAGTTTTTTGGTACCTTATTTAAGGTGGTTGGTACCACCGCAGTTTTGCTCGAAACAGGCACTGGTCGATTCCGATTAGGCTTAAATTCATGAACAATTATATGTGGAGGCCAAAATTTGGTATCACATATAATTAAGAACATTTCCACCGGCACATTGATTTTAAATTAAGCAATTTTTCGAGGATTCGAGAAATTGAATTTTGAAATAAACACAGGGGCGCTGGATTTGCTTGAAATATAAGCACTGCATATGTTGAACAGCTATTGATCTACTATTAATCAGCTCGCAGGGCTGATTAGCTGCAATCAAGACAGTTAAAGTGATGTGAACTTGTGTTCTAAAGAGCTGATGTTAAAAAAAATCTTCTATTAAAAGAACTCTGCGTTTAAACTGCTTTTGTTAAACAGCTATTGAACTGTTTTCAAGCAGTTATCAAGTCTGTTTAACTGCAATCAAGGCTGTTAAAGTGATGTGCGGTTGTATTCTAAAGAGCTGATCTAAAATAAGTCTTAAACTGCTTGTGTTAAGCATCTATTGAACTGATATCGGACATCTGTCAAGGCTGTTTAGCTGCTGTCAAGGCTTTTAAACTGACGTGCTGCTGTTTTTTAAAAAGCTGACCTAAAAGAAGTTTTCTAACTGCTTGTATTAAATAGTGATTGAACTGCTATCAAACAGCTCTCAAGGCTGTTTAACTGCTATAAAGGCTATTAAACTAAAGTGCGGTTGTGTTTTAAAGAGCTGATTTAAAACAACTCTGTTATTAAACTGCTTGTATTAACCATGTATAGAACTTTTGTCAAACAGCTTTTTAGGCTGTTTAACTGCTATTAAGTCTGTCAAACTAATGTGATTTTGGGTGTTAAAGAGCTCATCTAAAAGAAATCTGATATTAAAATGAATATGTTAAACAGCTATTGAACTGCTATTAAGCAGCTCTCAAGGCTGTTGAGCTGCTATCATGGATGCTAAACTGATGTCCTGTGTTTTAAAGAGATAAAGAATTCTGGTAATTAACCTGCTTGGTTAACCAGGTATTATTAAAAGCAAAAGGCTCTCAGAGAGAGTGATGACGTTTTTTTTTTGTACTCCGCAACTTTTTCATTTATTTCATTTCATAAAACTACATATAATTTTTTTTTGCTTTTTTTTTTTTCTTAACATAACAAGTACTTCTGTTTGTGCAAAGATTCGTATGTTGGATTGTGAGTAATTTGTTACTTTGATTTTTACTTTTTACGGCGTCTGAGTTTGGCGCTTCCCAATTCCCAATTTTACACTTGTTTGTGTGTGTATTGCTTCCAGCAGTGTGGTCATAAATTTTGATTGTGTTTCGTGCTTATTCGTTTTGCTCTGCATACGAAATCCGCTCTTGAGTTTTACTCATTGTAATCTCTGTGCTTCTCTTGCATTTCACCTTTTTCACTCGTTTTGCGCTCTCGCAATCTATACTTTTGCCCTTTGTGTTTGTTTGACCCCTGTTGTCAATAATGTCGTGCTGCAAGAAGAAATATTATGCATGCTAAGTGTGCTGGTCTCACAAGACGTGATTGCGACCGCATAACCGCAACTCCCAAAGTTGGGAGCGGTGGCTTGAATTGGTCTTGCTCTAGTTGTTTGGAAAAACAGTTTTCTTTCTCGAAAATGTAAAACATTTTGAGAAATGATTTGTAGTATGTTCAATAACATAATTAATAATACCCCACGCAATGTAGAATATTCTATATATAAATGCGTCATATGATCAACACATAATAGTGTATACTATATGTGCCCATAGTGACACTTTGTCGCTATGCACAAACATACAGAAGGCAAGCGCAAAGATAAACAACTGAAATACCATCAGGCACTTATGTGTGGACTGACCAGCAGCGTGGGATTCGCCGCGTTTGCACTTTCCCTAAGCTTTATGCGCCTGTCTAATATATATGCCATATGCATATTCATATATACATGCATACTACGCTCTCCCGTTCTGTCGCTGCTCTCAGCGGCAGATCCCTATATACATAATGTACTTAGGTTAAGCATATTTTATAACTTCAAATAAAGATCATTCTATAAGCAACCTTACAAGTGAGCAGAGGCTCAGAGTCTTAAATTGGTCCAGGTGCACGAAGTGATCGAAGGGTTTTATGAACCCAGGACTTGCCTGATAATAAGACAGAGTGATATATAATACACGTCAACCCCAGCAGCAACAAAACAAAACAAAAGTGCACAAAAGTGAAACGCAAAACATGCGTCAGAAAAATATATATAAAAATATATATAATAATATATGTAAATAATATTTGTGCCAATGGTGGCAAGAACTCCAAGGCTCTGCTGTGGGATCTGAATGACTGCAACAACCTGTTCACTCTGGAGCACAACGACAAAATCAATGCCTTGAGCTTCTCGCCTAACCGTGACTGGCCGTGCGTAACCACTAATGGAAAACGCCGAAGATATTCCCTTGGCGGAATCTGCTCCTATCGAGCAAAGGGACGCACCAACGGTAGAAGAATCATTACAGTTGTATCCCACCGATGGACCACGCCCACTCACACTAGCTGAGTTTAGGGCACGGCAAGAAAAAAAAGGCATGCAATAATACAAAGCGCGGTGGCAGGATAAAGAAGCTACTACAACAAAGGTACCTGAAGCGCAACCTACTCAAGACACTAATTAAGAAGGATGACCAGGAAGCAGCACAGGAGAGGTAACAAAATATAAACAATCAACTTCGTTCGAAAAGAGCGAAGTAACGCAAACGGGCTGCAGAAATGCATATGCCTGATTTTGCTAATAATATAAGCTTCTACCTCAAGTTGGTCCACTTCATCGTGCAACTTGAAAAATACTAATTAATTTTAGGCTATGACTAAAAACACATGATCGGACAATTAATTATATAAATAAAAAATGTCAGCCAATCATGTGCACTAATTAACATTTCCGTGTCTCTGGCGCTATGCATATAAGCATAGCTGCATAATTTTTTCTCTCAAATAATTCAAATCAAAACTATCAGAATATTCCTCGAAATCTTTTTGTTCAGTTTTTTTTTTCAAATAATTCAAATCAAAACTATCCGAATATTCCCTGAAATCTTTTTGTTCAGTTTATACATTTTCAATTTTAACAAGCAATATTCAGTATTTTCAAATGGGTTGATTCGGTAGCGACGATACCCAAGCCAAAGATAAAATGACAAACGTAGTAAATAATGTAAAAATTGTAGATCACATAGATGATATCAACGCTCTTTGGGTACTACTCTAAATATTAACAATTTTGTCAATTTCTATTGACAATCTATGTCAAACACAAGAAAATAATCAAAAGATGATATATGAGTAGAGCGAACAACTTAGACATTATATAAAATGTTAAGCAAAATAGATGAAGTTTACAGTAAAGACACTGATTTTATTATACCCTTCCAAAAAGGGTATATTAATTTTGGTCAGGAGTTTGCAACGCAGAGAAGGAAGCATCTCCGACCATATAAAGTATATATATTCTTGATCAGCAAAACGAGCTGAGTTGATATAGCCATGTCCGTCTGTCCATCTGTCCGTCTGTCCGTCTCTCTGTCTGTCCGTCTGTCCGTCTGTCCGTTTGTCCGTCTGTCTAGATCAACGCAATCTCCTCCGAGACTATAACAGCTACAGAACTGAAATTTTTCGCATAGGCTGGAATGTGCTGCTGGCATTGTATATCTCGGAATCATCCCGATCGGATGACTACATCCTATAGCTCCGATAGGGCAGATCGGTTTTTGAGACATGTTTTAGTGGGATAACTTCGATGTTATTAAAGTCAGAATATATATTTTTGAATATATACTCCTGAGTTGCACCCAAATACAAAAAGATATAGATTATATAGCTACGCCCTTTGGGGCGTGGCAAATCGGATAAAACTATATCTTATACAGTTTTGAAGTTAGAAAATTCAAATTTGGAAAGTAATACACAGTTTTCCTCCCCTTCAGATTGATCAGAAAGTTATATATCCACGCCTACTTGGGGCGTGACAAATCGAGAAAATCTATATATATATAGTGCTTAATATAAATCTCCCAATACTTTGGATGCTGTTAAAAACAGAAACTTTAAACATATATTTGTATCAACCACCCATGAAAACAAGTAAGAAAGCTTTAGTCGGGTCTGCCCGACTACGAGATCCCCTGAACCAAGTCCGAGCTGATGTTTTAAACAACCTAGCTTACATCTTTTATCTATACATATTAACTCTGCGCGCATTTACACATGCACACATATACACAGGCACGCATATACACGTGCACACATTTGTATACACATCAGTGTTGCCAACTTTTGTTGAGCAAAAAAAACTAGATCAAGGAAAAATAGACCCAAAATGAAGAGAAGTTTTCGGAGAAAAAAACTGGGAAAAAAGCTTAATTTTCGAAGCAAATTTTGTATGATTTGTAGGAAAATGTATTGAATTCCTCAATTTTTTTGCAAAATTTTTCTTAATAAAAAAAAATAATGCAGTCATATTAATTGGACAACCTTTTTTTTTGTTGAAAATTTTCACCATTTTCTATTCAATTTTATAAGAAATCATGCAAATATTAAGTCAAATCAAAAACAGCTAAATCGGGTTTTAAAAAGCTATATTTCCCGCTATCTGCTGTTTTGGAATTTTTCCCGCAATTGCACTTTCATAAAAGCCCGATTTGACGGGAAAAAAGCTGATTTGGCAACAGTGATACACATGCACACATACACACAGGCACGCATATACACATGCACACATATACATATGCACACATATACACATGCACACATATACATACCATGCACACAGAAGCACGCGCGCCTATTTCTGCGTAGTTGATTTGAATGTATGTGTGCACACGTATAGGCTACTGCCGCGTGCTTTTACAATGTTTCCTTTAATAACTTCTGTATTACTTAATGGTTTTGAATACAATTTTCTGCATTGAATGCTAATAATTTATTGAAAATACGGTTTTCACTAAAAAATTTAAAAAAATTAAATTGTGGCTTTGATAATTTTTTTTATACATTTTTTTTTTCTGAAACGTGGAGCCGGTATCCAAAATATGAAAAAATAGAAAATGTATTTTATTTACAAAAAGCTAAAAACAAAATTTGGTAGCTGTAGCTAAAAATATGTAAGAGATATGGTAAAAAACTGAATATTGAATATTTTAAATCGGTAACATTGAAAAGGAAAAATTTATCGAATATATAAAACAAACTCGATACCCGCGCTGTATACACAGACCATCATGCAAAATTTGAACTCTCTAGCTCTTATATGTTCTGAGATCGACGCGTTCATACATATGGACAGACGGACGGACGGACGGACGGACAGACGGACGGACGGACGGAAGGACGGACGGACGGACAGACAGACGGACAGGGCTAAATCGACTGAGCTCGTCTCCCTGATCAAGAATATATATAATTTATGGAGTCCGCCACGCCTCCTTCTGCCTGTTACATACTTTTTGCAAAACCATTATACCCTGATTTCCCATTTTCAATGGGTTCAAATCCGTGGCAAATCGGAGAAAACTATATCTTCCAAAGTCTTATAGGTAGCTTCAAAATTTGATATATAGGTAACTGTTGCCCTGCTTAAAAGATTGCCCAAAATTTATATATATACAATTGTCGGGGGCGTGCCACATCAGAAAAAAACTGTGTCTATATCCTTTGCAATTGAAAGGGTATTATAAAACTTCAGCATGGCCGAAGTTAGCCCATCCCTCTAGTTTTAGAGTAAAATCTCTTCGCATATTGCAACAACATCGCGAATTCATCACAGTACACGAATTCGAAAATGAATATATAGACACTCATAATTGCATAGCAGGCCCATTATAAAATTGTACTAAAACCGAAAAGGGCATAGTTATGAATACATTGCCATATGTAATGGTGAAAATAATAGAAGAAATCCATCCAATACTTGGTACAGAAACAATAATTTTAATGCGATTGCATCGTTAAATGTTTCATACCAAACTATGGAATGGAATGCATTAGCAAGAAAGATAAATGATTACTAAGATAAATTCGAAAAATCTTTCAAATGCATAAATTCTGATTAAACTAGCAGACCAGATACGTTAATACACCATGCGCAATTATTAACAATTCAATATAATAATATAGTAACAACATTAAATCAAGTTAATGAAAAATTAACACCAGAACATAAATATCAATGTCAAAATATTATAAAAGCTTTGAAAACAAGATTACACAACATTAGTATTAAACGGAGTATTGTAATTAAAATACCAGAAAACCCAAATTTGATAGCTGAATTCGATGAGAACCAGTTACAAGATTTGCATGAGTCTAAACCAATACTCGATTCAGATATCGACAGTGACATTGAAACCCTCCAAGAAAATAGAGAAGCCATAATGCCTGACCAAGTAGCCTTAGATAGGGAATATATGAAGCAGGTTTCCTCTTCAATCCCTGAATTTGATGGTAAAAAACTGTCTCTTAACAGGTTCTTAACTGCTTTACGCATAACAGAAAGAACAAAAGGCTACCAAGAGGATATAGCAGTCGAGGTTATTAAAACAAAACACAATCTTGTACAAGATACAAAATGAAACAACTATATCCGGAATCATAACCAAGCTAAAAAGTAACGTAAAAGGAGAATTTCCCGACGTACTAAAAGCTAAGTTACTAAATATTAAACAGAAAGGCAAAACCGCGTCGCATTATACAGCTGAAATTGACAATTTGCGAAAACAAGAATTACAACAGAAATAACAATAGAGGAGGGCAAGGTAACAACCGAGGTAGGAATAATTCCAACCGAGGCAATAACCAAGGTGAAAACCACTGCAATAACAACAACAACAATGTCCGAGTTGCCCATAGTAATTCGGGATACGGACAAGTATCCTCAGATGTTCAGAGCAATTAAATAATAAAATATATACAATTAAACTTAGTGTCAGCATATTCATAAAAATTAATAATGAGCAAACAGGTAAAACAATACCTTGTTAATAGACACTGGTGCAGACATATCAATTCTAAAAGAAAATATAGATATATTTGACAATGTAAGTATAAATAACAGGTATTGGTAAAGATTCAGTTTTTTCAAAAGGTTTAACATTCGTAGAACTAACTGCAGGAAAATATATAATACCTCACGACCTCCATTTAGTCAATGAAGAATTTCCAATACCAAGCGATGGCATTATTGGAATAGATTTTATTATAAAATACAATTGCCAATTAGACCACACAAACAAGTGACTCTCTAATACTTCGCCCAAGTAATCTAAATTATCCAATACATTTACCATTAATTCACACTTGTGATAATAATGCCACAATACTTCCAGCTCGCGCTGAAGTTGTCCGAAAAATCAAAATATATTCAAAAGAACATAATGTTCTAATTCCAAATCAAGAAATTTAGGATGGAATTTATATCGGAAACACCATTTCTAACCAAAACAATACTTTTGTCAGAATATTGAATACAACAAATTCAATTATAATATTAAACCTCGACAAAATAAAAATCGAAAAACTAAGTGACTACGAGAAGAAATTAGTGATAACAGACAAAGTAATGTCATAAAAAAACTAACTAAGAACTATCCGCCTTTATTCAAGCCAATACTAAAGGAATTATGCACCAAGTACACTGACATACTCAAATTAGAAACCGAATCTATAACAACAAATAATTTTTTGTAAACAGGAACTGAGACTAAAAGACAAAGAACCAGTATATATAAAAAACTAGAGGGATGGTCTAACTTCGGCCATGCCGAAGTTTGGTAATACACTTGCAATTGTAAAGGATATAGATAAAGTTTTCTCTGATTTGCCACGCCCCCATCAATTGGATATATATAATTTTTGGCCAATCTATTCAGCAGGGCAATTGTAATCTATATATCAAATTTTGAAGCTGTACCTATAAGACTTTGGAAGATATAGTTTTCTCCGATTTTCCACGCCCCTAAGGGGCGGATATATATAATTTTTCATAATTTGTGTGCCAATTTTTGGAACTTTAGGTGTAAAATTGTTGAAGATATAGTTTTTTCCGATTTGCCACGTCCCTACTGGGTGCAGATATATATTGTTTATCTTTTTTTCTAGGGGTGGTTGATGCAAATATATGTTTTAAGTTTCAAGTCTCTGGCTTTAACAGAGTCCAAAATATTGAAGGATTTCTGTTAAGCACTATATAGACATTCCCGATTTGCCACGCCCCAAGTAGGCGTGGATATATAATTTTTTTAACAATCTGAACGGAAGGCCAAAAGTATATTACTTTCCAAATTTGGATGCTCTAGCTTCAGAACTGTAGAAGATATAGTTTTATCCGATTTGCCACGCCCCCAAAGAGCGTAGATATATATTCTATATCTTTTTGTATTTGGGTGCATATCAGAAGTATATATTCCAAACTTTAAGTCTCTGACTTTAATAACGTGGAAGTTATCCTACTAAAACCTTTCTTAAAACCGATCTGTCCTATGGGAGCTATAGGATGTAGTCATCCGGTCCGGATGATTCCGAGATATACAATGCCTGCAGCACATTCCAGCCTATGTGCAAAATTTCCGCTCTGTAGCTCTTAGACAGACGGACAGACGGACTGACGGACATGGCTTCATCAACTCAGCTCGTCTTGCTGATCAAGCATATATATATACTTTATATGGTCGGAGATACTTTCTTCTCTGCGTTGCAAACTCCGGACCAAAATTAATATACCCTTTTTGCAAGGGTATAATTATAAAGTACCACATGCTCATAAAGAAGAAGTAAACAAACAAGTCGACAAGCTCATGCTAGACAAAATCGTGGAACCTTCAGTATCAAAATATAATAGCCCAATACTATTGGTACCTAAGAAAGGTTTACCAGGCTCAGATACGAAGAGATGGCGATTAGTAATAGGCTATCGCCAGATTAATAAAAAGCTTCTATCCAACAAATTTCCACTTCCCAGGATCGAAGACACTCTCGATCAATTAGGTAGAGCAAAGTTTTTCTCATGTTTGGATTTATTGTCTGGTTTCCACCAGATGAACAATATAGAAATTTAACGTCTTTCTCAACAAACAATGGTTCATATCATTTAAAACGATTATCTTACGGTTTAAAAATAGCGCCCAATTTTTACCAAAGAATGATGACAATAGCTTTTTCTGGACTAGATTCTTCACAAGCATTTCTGTATATGGATGACTTAATAATCATCGGTTGTTCTGAAAATCATATGATTAAAAACTTAACAAACGTTTTTGATTTATGCAGAAAACACAACCTTAAACTGCATCCAGAGACATGTACTTTCTTCATGCACGAAGTGATATTCCTAGGTTACAAGTGTACTGATAATGGTATTTTACCAGATGACAAAAAAGATGATGTCATTGAAAAATATCAATTTGTTGAGAACTTTTTTGCATTGTCTGGGTCTAAGCCATCGTCAATATACGCTGCTTCCAATTGCTTTCGCAAATTGTCCATTTCAGCTGTATAATGCGACGCGGTTTTGCCTTTCTGTTTAATATTTAGTAACTTAGCTTTTAATACGTCGGGAAATTCTCCTTTTACGTTACTTTTTAGCTTGGTTATGATTCCGGATATAGTTGTTTCATTTTGTATCTTGTACAAGATTGTGTTTTGTTTTAATAACCTCGACTGCTATATCCTCTTGGTAGCCTTTTGTTCTTTCTGTTATGCGTAAAGCAGTTAAGAACTTGTTAGAGAGACAGTTTTTTACCATCAAATTCAGGGATTGAAGAGGAAACCTGCTTCATATATTCCCCTAAGGCTACTTGGTCAGGCATTATGGCATCTGTATTTTCTTGGAGGGTTTCAATGTCACTGTCGATATCTGAATCGAGTATTGGTTTAGACTCATCCAAATCTTGTAACTGGTTCTCATCGAATTCAGCTAACAAATATGGGTTTTCTGGTATTGTAATTACAATACTCCGTTTAATACTAATGTTGTGTAATCTTGTTTTCAAAGCTTTTATAATATTTTGACATTGATATTTATGTTCTGGTGTTAATTTTTCATTAACTTGATTTAATGTTGTTACTATATTATTATAATGAATTGTTAATAATTGCGCATGGTGTATTAACGTATCTGGTCTGCTAGTTTTATCAGAATTTATGAATTTGAAAAATTTTTAGAATTTATCTTTGTAATCATTGATCTTTCTTGCTAATGCATTCCATTCCATAGTTTGGTATGAAGCATTTAAAGATGCAATCGCATTAAAATTATTGTTTCTGTACCAAGTATTGGACGGACTTCTTCTATTATTTTCACCATTACATATGGCAATGTATTCATATGCCTTTTTCGGTTTTAGTACAATTTAATAATGGGCCTGCTATGCAACCATGAGTGTCTATATATTCATTTTCGAATTCGTGTACTGTGATGAATTAGCGATGCTGTTATAGAGGATATAGAAGCAGTTTTTTCTGATTTGCCCGACAATTATATATATATAAATTTAGGGCAATCTTTTAAGCAGGGCAACAGTTACCTATTTATCTAATTTTCAAGCTACCTATAAGACTTTGGAAGATATAGTTGTCTTCGATTTGCCACTCCCCCAAGAGGCGGATATATATGATTTTTATAATTTTGTCGAAACGGTCAAGCCTAACGTCTGTGTCAATTTTTGGAACTCCAGGTGTTTGTCACGCCCCTAATGGGCGAAGATATGTATTCTTAATCTTTTTATACCCTGATTCCATTGAAAATGGGAATTCAGGGTATAATGGTTTTGTGACAATGTATGTAACAGGCAGAAGGAGGCGTGGCAGACCCCATAAAGTATATATATTCTTGATCAGGACGACGAGCTGAGTCGATCTAGCCATGTCCGTCTGTCCGTCTGTCCGTCCGTCCGTCTGTCCGTCCGTATGAACGCAGTGATCTCGTAAACCACAAAAGCTAGAGATTTGAGATTTTAGATATATATTCTTGTATACCATACGCAGTACCAGTTTATTTTTTTTTTTTCGATAACTCATCCTATTTCCTTATTATCGATAACAATCGATATTTTGACTTTGTTTTTCAGCTATAACTTTTAGACCATAATACCTAGAGACACCAAATTGACTATGTAGGTTGCTGTGATGTAAATACAGATAATAAACTTTTTAAATTTTGGATACCTCCCCCCATTAGCCCCATAAGTGGAAAAAACGTATTTCAAATACTAGGGATTTGGGATTTCGTATATATACACCTCTAGATGTCAATATTATGTCCTGAAAATTTCATTAAGAAAGTAGATCTAGAACCGAAGTTATTTAACAATGAATTTCTCATAGTGCTGCCCAGAATGCAGCCCAAGCGTAGCCGCTAAATCATCTACGCAGTAAGCGGCGCGCGAACTTGTGTATGTATATGTGTGCGCGCAGAGGGTAATATGTACCGGTAAAAGATATAAGCTAGATTGTTTAAAACACCGCCTCGGACTTGGTTCAGGGGATCTCGTAGTCGGTCAGACCCGACTAGAGCGTTCTTACTTGTTTTTCATGGGTGGTTGATACATATATATGTTTAAAGTTTCAAGTCTCTGGCTTTAACAGCATCCAAAGTATTGGAAGATTTATGTTAAGCACTATATAGACTTTCTCGATTTGCCACGCCCCAAGTAGGCGTGGATAAATAACATTTTGATCAATCTGAAGGGGAGGAACACAGTGTATCACCTTCCAAATTTGAATTCTCTAACTTCAAAACTGTAGAAGATATAGTTTTATCCGATTTGAAACGCCCCCAAAGGGCGTAGCTATATAATCTTTATCTTTTTGTATTTGCGTGCAACTCAGGAGTATATATTCAAAATTTCAAGTCTCTGACTTTAATAACATCGAAGTTATCCCACTAAAACATGTATTAAAACCGGTCTGTCCTATGGGAGCTATAGGATGTAGTCATCCGATCGGGATGATTCCGAGATATACAATGCCTGCAGCACATTCCAGCCTATGCGCAAAATTTCAGTTCTGTAGCTCTTATAGTCTCGGAGGAGATTGCGTTGATCTAGACAGACGGACAAACGGACAGGCGGACAGAGAGAGAGACGGACAGACGGACAGATGGACAGACGGACATGGCTATATCAACTCAGCTCGTCTTGCTGATCAAGAATATATATACTTTATATACTCCTGACCAAAATTAATATACCCTTTTTGCAAAGGTATAATAAAATCAGGGTCTTTACTGTAAACTTCATCTATTTTACTTAGCATTGTAATGTCTAAGTTGTTCGCTCTACTCATATATCGTCTTTTGATTATTTTCTTGTGTTTGACATAGATTGTCAATAGAAATTGACAAATTGACACAATTGTTAATATTAAGAGTAGTACCCAAAGAGCGTTGATATCATCTGTGTGATCTACAATTTTTACATTATTAACTACGTTTGTCATTTTATCTTTGGCTTGGGTATCGTCGCTACCGAATCAACCCATTTGAAAATACTGAATATTGCTTGTTAAAATTGAAAATTTATAAACTGAAAAAAAAGATTTCAGGGAATATTCTGATAGTTTTGATTTGAATTATTTGAAAAAAAACTGAACAAAAAGATTTCGAGAAATGTTCTGATAGTTTTGATTTGAATTATTTGAGAGAAAAAATTATGCAGCTTTGCTTATATGCATAGCGCCAGAGACACGGAAATGTTAATTAGTGCACATGATTGGCTGACATTTTTATACCCTGAACACATTGAAAATGGGAAATCAGGGTATAATGGTTTTGCAAAAAGTATGTAACAGGCAGAAGGAGGCGTGGCAGACCCCATAAAGTATTTATATTCTTGATCAGGGCGACGAGGTGAGTCGATTTGGCCCTGTCCGTCTGTCTGTCCGTCCGTCTGTTCGTCTGTCCGTATGTATGAACGCGTCGATCTCAGAACATATAAGAGCTAGAAATTTCAAATTTTGCATGATGGTCTGTGTATACAGCGCGCATATCGAGTTTGTTTTAGATATTCGATAAATTTTTCCGTTTCAATGATATCGATTTAAAACGTTATCAAGATTCAGTTTTTTGACCATATCTTTTACATATTTTTATCTACAGCTACCAAATTTTGTTTTTAGCTTTTTGTAAATAAAATACATTTTCTATTTTTTCATATTTTGGATACCGGCTCCACATTTCACAAAAAAATTTATTAAAAAAAAATTATTAAAGCCACAATTAAATCTTTTCAATTTTTTAGTGAAAACCGTATTTTCAATAAATTAATAGCATTTAATGCAGAAAATTGCATTCAAATCCGTTAAGTAATACAGAAGTTATTAAAGGAAACATTGTAAAAGCACGCGGCAGCAGCCTGTACGTGTGCACACATACATTCAAATCAACTACGCAGAAATCGGCGCGCGTGCTTCTGTGTCCATGGTATGTATATGTGTGCATGTGTATCACTGTTGCGAAATCAGCTTTTTTCCCGTCAAATCGGGCTTTTATGAAAGAGCAATTGCGAAAAAAATTCCAAAACAGCGGATAGCGGGAAATATAGCTTTTTAAAAAACCGATTTATCTGTTTTTAATTTGACTTAATATTTGCATGATTTCTTATAAAATTGAATAGAAAATGGTGAAATTTTCATTAAAAATTTTTGTGATAAGCAAAAAAAAAAAAGGTTGTCAAATTAATATGACTGCATTACTGAAGACATTTTTTTTTTTATTAAGAAAAATTTTGCTGAAAAATTGAGGAATTCAATACATTTTCCTACAAATCATACAAAATTTGCTTCGAAAATTAAGCTTTTTTCCCAGCTTTTCTCTCCGAAAACTTCTCTTCATTTTGGGTCTATTTTTCCTTGATCTAGCTTTTTTTGCTCAACAAAAGTTGGCAACACAGATGTGTATACAAATGTGTGCACGTGTATATGCGTGCCTGTGTATATGTGTGCATGTGTAAATGCGCGCAGAGGTAATATGTATAGATAAAAGATGTAAGCTAGGTTGTTTAAAACATCAGCTCGGACTTGGTTTAGGGGATCTCGTAGTCGGGCAGACCCGACTAGAGCTTTCTTACTTGTTTATTTACATAATTAATTGTCCGATCATGTGTTTTTAGTCATAGCCTAAAAGTAATTAGTATTTTTCAAGTTGCACGATGAAGTGGACCAACTTGAGGTAGAAGCTTATATTATTGGCAAAATCAAGCATATGCATTTCTGCAGCCCGTTTGCGTTACTTCGCTCTTTTCGAACGAAGTTGATTGTTTATATTTTGTAACCTCTCCTGTGCTGCTTCCTGGTCATCCTTCTTAATTAGTGTCTTGAGTAGGTTCCGCTCCAGGTACCTTTGTTGTAGTAGCTTCTTTATCCTGCCACCGCGCTTTGTATTCTTGCATGCCTTTTTTTTCTTGCCGTGCCCTAAACTCAGCTAGTGTGAGTGGGCGTGGTCCATCGGTGGGATACAACTGCGTTGGTTGCATCCCTTTGCTCGATAGGAGCAGATTCCGCCAAGGGAATATCTTCGGCGTTTTCCATTAGTGGTTACGCACGGCCAGTAACGGTTAGGCGAGAAGCTCTGGGTATTGATTTTGTCGTTGTGCTCCAGAGTGAACAGGTTGTTGCAGTCATTCAGATCCCACAGCAGAGCCTTGGAGTTCTTGCCCCCATTGGCACAAATATTATTTGCATATATTATTATATATATTTTTATATATATTTTTGTGACGCATGTTTTGCGTTTCACTTTTGTGCACTTTTGTTTTGTTTTGTTGCTGCTGTGATTGACGTGTATTATATATCACTCTGTCTTAATATCCGACAAGTCCTGGGTTCATAGAACCCCTTCGATCACTTCGTGCACCTGGACCAATTTAACACTCTGAGCCTCTGCTCCCTTGTAAGGTTGCTTATAGAATGATCTTTATTTGAAGTTATGAAATATGCTTAACCTAAGTACATTATGTATATAGGGTTCTGCCGATGAGAGCAGCGACAGAACGGGAGAGCTTATTATGCATGTATATATGAATATCCATATGGCATATATATTAGACAGGCGCATAAAGCTTAGGGAAAGTGCAAACGCGACAAATCCCACGCTGCTGGTCAGTCCACACATAAGTGGCTGATGGTATTTCAGTTGTATATCTTTGCCTTCTGTATGTTTGTGCATAGCGACAAAGTGTCACTATGGGCACATATAGTATACACTATTATGTGTTGATCATATGACGCATTTATATGTAGAATATTATTAATTATGTTATTGAACATACTACAAATCATTTCTCAAAATGTTATACATTTTCGAGAAAGAAAATTGTTTTTTCAAACAATTAGGGCAAGACCAATTCAAGCCACCGCTCCCAACTTTGGGTGTTGCGGTTATGCGGTCGCAATCACGTCCTGTGAGACCAGCACACTTAGCATGCATAATATTTTCACACAGCCAGCAACTAATGAATTGAAGCTGTTCGCGAAGCAGCAGCTTGGCGAAACATACAAGACTTCTTGCAGCACGACATTATTGACAACAGGGGTCAAACAAACAAAAAGGGCAAAGGTATAGATTGCGAGAGCGCAAAACGAGTGAAAAAGGTGAAATGCAAGAGAAGCACAGAGATTACAATGAGTAAAGCTCAAGAGCGGATTTCGTATGCAGAGCAAAACGAATAAGCACGAAACACAATCAAAATTTATGACCACACTGCTGGAAGCAATACACACACAAACAAGTGTAAAATTGGGAATTGGGAAGCGCCAAACTCGAAAAGAGATCAAAGCCAACCAAATTGCCGAAAATGCAGCAATAGACGCGGTAAAAAGTAAAAATCAAAATAACAAATTACTCACAATCCAACATACGAATCTTTGCACAAACAGAAGTACTTGTTATGTTAAGCAAAAAAAATAAACAAGCAAAAAAAATTGTATGCAGTTTTAAAATAAAATAAATGAAAAAATTGCGGAGTACAAAAAAACACGTCAACACTCTCCTGAGAGCCTTTTGCATTTAATAATACCTGGTTTACCAAGCAGGTTAAATACCAGAATTCTTTATCACTTTAAAACACAGCCGCACATCAGTTTAGCATCCTTGATAGCAGCTCAACAGCCTTGAGAGCTGTTTGATAGCAGTTCAATCACTATTTAATACAAGCAGTTAGAAAACTTCTTTTAGGTCAGCTTTTAAAAAACAGCAGCACGTCAGTTTAAAAGCCTTGACAGCAGCTAAACAGCCTTGACAGATGTCCGATATCAGTTCAATAGATGCTTAACACAAGCAGTTTAAGATTTGTTTAAGATCAGCTCTTTAGAATACAACCGCACATCACTTTAACAGCCTTGATTGCAGTTAAACAGACTTGATAACTGCTTGAAAACAGTTCAATAGCTGTTTAACAAAAGCAGTTTAATAGCAGAGTTCTTTTAATAGAAGAATTTTTTTAACATCAGCTCTTTAGAACACAAGTTCACATCACTTTAACTGTCTTGATTGCAGCTAATCAGCCCTGCGAGCTGATTAATAGTAGATCAATAGCTGTTCAACATATGCAGTGCTTATATTTCAAGCAAATCCAGCGCCCCTGTGTTTATTTCAAAATTCAATTTCTCGAATCCTCGAAAAATTGCTTAATTTAAAATCAATGTGCCGGTGGAAATGTTCTTAATTATATGTGATACCAAATTTTGGCCTCCACATATAATTGTTCATGAATTTAAGCCTAATCGGAATCGACCAGTGCCTGTTTCGAGCAAAACTGCGGTGATACCAACTACCTTAAATATGGTACCAAAAAACTAGATTATACTCCTAATCAGTTCTCTATCATGTATCAAAATGATAGAGCCTTCGGAGTAAAATTAAGAACCTATTCTTACAAAGCTTTTCTTGTCGAAAACACATTTTAGCTGTTTGTGGCGGGGTGGCACAGCTCTCTTAGTTGTTGGGGTGTGCAGCAAATAATACATAGTTTATTAAATATATATCGTATATTTAATATGTGTCCGTTTACAAAGAAGAATTTATGATGCGCAGAGTTGCGTTGACGAAGTTCAAGTGTTTCATAGCTACTCGAGCCGAGCGCAAGCTTGCATTAGAACGCAAAGCTTGCTCTCAGATGGAGACGGAAAGCTCGCTCTAAGCGTCAGGTCAGATCAGCTGATCTGGGTGATCAGCTGGGCGTCGCTGACGCGAACATTCCGCCCCCCGTGCAATATATTGCAAAAGAAAAATGAAATGGTTCTTAATTCCTCGTCGCTTGTATTTTTCGTCTCGTATCTTCCTTCAATCTTCTACAAGCGGGTCGGGTTATGGATGTGTGGCGCTTCCAGCGATTGACCAAGGACATGGACCTTCCGTGGATTGCTGGAGCAATCGGAGTGAGGAGACCTTCCGACGGGAAATGTCGATCTACGGATATTCGATTCGCATAAGAAAATATTAATTTTGGTTTAGAAGTGGATAAAGTGCAGAGGGGACCACTGAGAACCCATCCGAAGATAGTTTCTTGCCCAAGAAGCGTACCACAAATGTTGGTTTTGACGCCCTCCAAGATGATGGACGGAAGGATATCCGCTCCAATGAGGACGTCAATTTCCGAATTTTGGTGAAAATTGGGGTCGGCCAACGGCATATTAGGCAGATCTCTTAGCAAATTTCTTTGGATAGAGTAGGAGGGGAGATTGCCTGTTATGCTTGGAAGGACAAAGGCCGAAGTCTCAACATTCAACCTAGGCTTAGTAGGAGATGTGAGCCGCAGATGGCACAACTTCTTTGATTGGGCGGAGATTGCTTGGTTAAGCCCAGTCGCGTGAGCTGAAACCAAGCTGAAAGGCGGGTTGATCGCATTGAACATGCGTTTGGAGATAAAGGATGCTTCGGATCCGGCCCCCAGGGGCGATATATTCACTAGGGCGGTTCCTAGTAGGACGCCTTGCGTGTTGGAGGCAAAACAGTTTTGCACGTGCGTAGGTGAGGTTGAAGGAGTGGACTGTATGCCTACTTTCGTTGTGAAAGTTTGTAACCTGAGCTGATCGGCATGTCCTTTTTGAGGACTTGAGACTGGTTGATCGTCGGTTGCAAGGGCGGCATGTGGTACTTCAATAGCCTGCAAGCGTTCGATGTCTATCGATTAAGAATCTGTTCATACAAATCCCACTGATAAGGTGGAAGCTCTGTCCTACTGACTAATGGATTGCTCCCAGAGGGACAGAGTTAATTTGGATAGCTTTGATGAACAAATGAATACTAGAATGGCTTCCCAATTCTCAGTATTCACGTTGGAATGCTCCAGAGCGGTTAGACACCCTTCAATGATGCTTTGCAGCTCTTTGAGTGTTGCTCCGGTCTCTTTGTGCATGGAGGTCAGACTGAATAGAGTTTTCAGTTGACTGTTCACTAACAGCCGCCTGTTTTCAAAGCGCGCTGTTAGGTTGTTCCAGGCGGATTGGAATCCCTCATTAGTGAGAGGTGATTTGGAAACGATAGCCTTGGCTTCTCCTATCGTTTTGGGGTCGGGGGGATACCTTTTCCCCAGGTGTGGCGGTTGATGCACATACATCGCTGTGAATAAGTCCCTGAAGGTAGGCCATTTGAAACGATCACCCGTGAACACTTCTATGTCACAGGGTGGGAGATGGGAGCCTCGTGGAGTGGAGGGTTGAGGAATTGGAGGCAAGTCCGGGGCAGCCGAGAGCTGCTCGATGCGCTCTCCGAAGTGTGCTGCCCACCTTACATAGACTGAGTAACAGTAATCTTATTTTGCCTGCACGGTGCTCAAATCAACCCTGCTATCTTTCTTATCGCTGGCTAAGAGAACTTTTGTGCAACGATCACACTCCTCTTCCACCTTGGCCCACAAGGTCTTGACATGGTCAAGATGAATTTTCAAGACATCAAGAGAAGCTCCTCCACTCGCCTCTGCACCCAGCCTAGCTTCGTGCTGGGTAAATTTGTCGTATGTTGCAATAAATTCCGCCAAAGACATCTTAGAAGCTTGAAAGTGCTGCTGCACTGAGGACCGTAAGAGTCTTTTAGGAGCCGAAATTTGAAGATTTCGGGAGCTGGCGGAATGGCACTTTGATGATGCCGTAACTACAGCCGCGGATGGCGTGATGCGCGGAGAAGGCTTGAGTGCCACAGGGTTACTGCGGATCGTTGGAGAAGCAGAGGCGGCTCTGGATTTAGACCCAGAGGTCGGAAATAGAGTCGATGGAGTTTTCTTAGCAGTCGGAATCGGAATCTCGCCCCCAGTTGGCATAATATGCTGATATAGCAGTTAGGATACCCGTTTGGATAATAGTATGCCAATAAAGCACCTAGTAGAGACTGGGGACTGAAAATTCGGAGAGTGCTGGACTAGCACTGATGACCATGAACCGGATACAAAACACAAAATAAATCAAAAAAAAATTTTTTTTTTTTACTATAGTCAATCTAACCTATTGACTGTCATGAAGTGTATGTATGGAAGTGTCGTCTTGTATCAAATTTTTATATATATTTTTTTTTTTTTTTTTTTAATTTTTTTTTTTTTTATTGTTGTCAGTATGGCCTGTTGACTTTATGGATAGCGTAGAGTAATTAACAAAAATTATTTATTATTATTATTATTTTTTATTTTAAAATTTTTGTCAATGTACTCTTTCGACTGGACTGCAGGGTATGGAAGTTACATATGTTTATATGTATGTACGCACAGCTGGAGTGTTGCCAGCCAAAAATATTACTACTCAGAGAGAGAGAAGCTGGAGTCAGCTGGATGGAGAGTGGCGGCAACATATGTACATACATATATATGTGTGGAGTGAAATGTACAAACATATGAAAAAAAGTGCAATTGCCGAAAACTCAAGAGAGATGAGAATCTTATGGCGGAATTATTGCACTTATTTACATATGTACATAGG
>JAWNOY010000435.1:3000000-3227500 GCA_035045545.1 Drosophila gaucha
GTTTTGCTTATGAAAATATTTTTATATTTAGTAACTCGGAACGGAAAATAAATTCTGCTTGCATTTATTGACATAGTTCGCAAGGCGACAATATTTAATGATTCGACTTAATAGTAGGTAGTGCAAAATATTGACGAGTTAAATTATTTGTGTTATTTATGCGAGCGACTTGAAATTCATTTGCAAGAATGTCGTGAAGAATCATTTGAGATATAGAAAATCAATATGAAAAGAATTTTATTTTTCTTTAGTCTGCTTCAAACTCTTAAAATCTTAAAGTGAAAACTATTAACATATACAGTATTATTATTTCTAGATATTCCCATTTAAATAAAGTAATATATGAGTATATGTATGTACGTGAAATATTGATTACACTTCACTGACCAGTTTTCCATTCCATTACACACCGTTCTCAAAGCTACTATGTGAATAATTATGAACATACATACCCACTCTGATCATATGGATATTTAAAAGGCATTGATAACACATACGCCAAACGGTCTGACTCATTCTCTAAACCGGAAGTTCGTGTTCCTTGTGCATAGTCAAACAAACCAAAATCGTGTTAAATTGACTTTATCAAAGTTGGCAATCAAAAATTGATTCATTGATTGAACGATGTAGCGAGGCGCACTGGAATTTCTGTTTTAATTGAAATCCATGCGTAATTTATGCAAATTCAATTAAACAACAATTAATTGCGCTGCCCCATCTGAACCAATACAAACAACAACGATTTGTGCTGTTCAAATGCTTTTGTAAAAAGCAACAGCAACAATTTAGCGCCCTATGCATATTTACACGATTTTTTGTCATAAATTAACTATTGAAAAATATTTGTGTATATACATTTTTTAGGCAGAATTGAAAAGTAAATATAAATCAATAAGACGCGAGCGCGTTTTAAAACGCGCTCAAAAGTCGCGCGCGGCTTTATTCGATGATTTTAATTTATTGCCTAGTTAAAATGTGCAAATTTGTTGGCTTTGTTGCGCTACGCCAAAGGAAAATTGTGTATGTTTACTTTGCATTTATTGTTGCCAATTAGCATAAAACAGCAGCTAACAACTACTACAACAACAAGAACTACAACAATACAAGCAACGCGATAACGCAAGGTGAACCAGGCGACTTGCAATTAAAAGATAAATGAAGATGCGCACTGAACAGGCGCCGGGCTATTGTTTGCTTGCCAACTTACAGGCCATAAAGAGGATGACATCACCTGCCATCCAGCAGACACTTTGACCTTAACGGCCATTTGTCGTCGACCTTCGGCTCCCTTTATGGCTTTTTAATTATTACAAAGGCCGGTTAAAAAATCAATTTAAATGAGCCATGCTGCAGCTTGTCAGCACACAAAATTGCATTTAAATACATATACATATATGAACATATATTTATACATATTCTAAATGCAGCTGAATTATGTGCTTTTATGATGTGTGTTCATGCATTTAAGGTAAATATGCCATAAAGCGAATCACACTGAACGACACGTGTTAAACATAAATGTAAATGTCTACATTGTTGTATATTTTCTTTATAGCTATAAACTTTTAATTGTATTCACTTAGTTTTACCAAATATATCATTATTAGTATAACTCAAAATTCACATCGTTCTATCTGTACGATCTTATTTTAACTCTTGTACTATTATTTATTAAACATTCTTTAACTTTGTACTGAATCTTAACAATGACTTTTAACTGTTTCTATTAGAGTAACAGCAAATGTTATTTGAATTTGGAATATACATTTTTTGTGGTTCGAAGTGTAGGGTTCAGTTCTTAATACTAAGCTGAACTTAATATGTTTATTGGCATCTTAAGAAGAAAACGATGTGGCTCAACATAATAATCTTTTGAAGTATACTTTAAGGTAGACTTAATTTACATTTTTCTTATATATGATTAAAACCAATTGGGTAAAGAACAAATTTGTAACGGTTATCGGGAAATTAAAAAATAAGAACTGAATATTTTCGTTAAAATATTGAAATAGTTTGTTCTCAATGTGGAAAAAAGCCGTATCTTTAAATTTATATTGTGAATGATGTTTGTAGCTATCTTTAAAATTTAAATTTTTGGACAGATAACAAAATGGAGCTTTAAATAATTTTGCTTGCAATTTTTCAATCCTCTTCTAACAATTGAAAAAAAAATACTGATAATATCCATAAATAAAATAATAAAAAATACAAATAATAAATAATAATATACCTGAAACTATAATTTTTGAAAAAAATGTATATGTATGTATATGTAATTGATGATACTAAACTATAATAAATTAATTAGATGACTTTCATTGTTTGAATTACCATATTATTTTTATTATTATTGATTATAATTAATTATTTATACATTTAAACAAGCATTTTTTGTTCGTCAGCTAAAATTGGATTATAGACATAGTAAATGAGTCATATTCATAATCATAAGCATAAAAAAGTATATATATAAGTATGAGAATATTTTATTCTGCTCTAGTAACTAACAAAACCTGACCTGAAATATGTTTTTGTCGACATTACAAACAATACGAACTTTTGATACATGAGAAGCAAACCATCTTTTCATCAACTTTGACCTCAATTTTCAGTCTTTCTCTTTCCTTTGGCTTATATTTTTGCTAAGCAAACATCGTTTCAATTCAAAGTTCTAAAGTTTTTGTCTCCCGACAAAGTTTTTTTGCACCTCATTTATTGTATTTAAACTTAATACATGAGCTTTGTTAGGGTATATGAGTGTTGTCTTCGTGTAAACTATCTTGTTTGGCGGCGCATGCAAATCTTTTGTTTAATTTTTGTGCCAGTGCCAATAATGTTTAATGCTGATTTTAATGGCCGCCAGACATTTGCATATTTATTTAGTTTTACATTGTTTTTGCGTATATGTGTTTATTGCATATGTACTTTTATTTATTTTATGTCGTTTTTGCTTATCTTATTGCTGACGGCCTTCAACTCAGCATGCAGCACGATTTCGCCATCAATTTGAACTTGTTTCATCTTTTTGTTTTCTTACTCATATTAATTATCAATTAACAAGTGTGTGTAATTGAATTAAGGCTTTAAGCGGGCTTAGTGCACTGCACCTGAGGACGTTGCAAGGTGAGTTAATTTCTGTATTTGCAACACCTCGGTCTCTCATTTCGAGCATCACTTGAGAAAAATTAATGAGAATACGAACACAAACACACAAGTTGTGCTTTTCTCTATACGTTGGCCAACTAATTCCCTTTGATTACAAAGTCGAGGCGTGTTCGCCTGAATGACTGACTGACTAGCTGGCTGGTTGACTGACTGGCTGGTGGCTGACTGTATAAAATAGACAATTTCCTTTTCGTATTAAATGCTATTTGTATTTCACTCACAGCCCGAATGCCGTTTGACTATTTATTTGTTTTTAGCCTTCGCTCTGCTCTGTGGCGGGCAGCATCCAATTACTGGAACACAGCCGTTGCCAGGACCTGAACATGGGTCTGTTTTGGGTCTCGGTCCATGGCCCGACACGTGGCCAGCATCTGTTACAAGTTTTTGGTATCAGAATCGGCATCGGCATCGATTGCCGGCGCTGTGTGAAGTTTGGCAACGTTTAAGAAAGCACGGTACCAGCGAAATGCATGCGAACAGACATATATACAGATTACATTTATGAGACCTGCTTAAAACAAATCACATTCTACTGCGAACCTTTATGAAAATAGAAAAAAGCATATGTTGGTGGTGAAAGGCACAGGAAGGCATAGGAAATGAATATACACAAACGGCAAACGAGATTCAAATGCGAGTGCTTGGGGTCAGGGTCGTGCAGTTGTGGCAAGTGCAAAATAATGGCACAGAACTCATACATATTTCATGTATTTATGTGTGTAGCAAACATATACATATATACATATATACACAGCTAGCCCCCATCCACTCGACTCGACTCGCTTGCAGCTGAGGGCGAGCTCGCGCATGAGGGTTGACCCAAGTGCCAACCCCAGAGCATCAGCATTGTGACATTTAAGAGCCTCTCGAGAGCAACAGCAGCACAGCAGCCGCCGCGGGGCATGCAAAAGTGTTGAGCTAAAAACAAAACACGCACAGCCCACCCACACGCCCATCCCCGCCCCTTCAACCCTGTTTATGCTATTTTCACAGCAACCCTCGCGGTGAGCCAGCCAAGTGGAGAAGGTGGGAGTCGACACTCAGTGTGCGGGCTCTCAGGAGCTCTGTACCCAGTGAGCGTGTGTGTATGTGTGTGTGCACCGAGTGTTGCATACTTTGTGGCGTTGGCTGCTTAAAATAATTAAAAATCAATATTTAAACGATGCCTACAATCAGCCAGAGCAAATCTTTAAAATGGTTTCATTAAAAGCCACAAATATTGTGGAGAAAAACAAATCATTTTTTACAAAGTATTTTCATGTTTGTTCAAAATATTATAGACAGTAAAAATGGGCTTAAATGAAATGCTATCATCTTTTATTATCAAGTCTTATTTATGTCGAATTAAATATTACCTACTAATCTTCAATATTTGCATAATATTTTGTTAAGGAATTTAATTATTTCTTCTTTTCTTAATTATTTACAACTTCACAATTTGCATAAAATTTCGCTTGAAATTCAAATTGAAATTGTGCTCGGTGCGATTTCCGTTTGCCTTTTCCCACAAATATTGGTTCACAATTTTATTTGATTGCGTGGAAAACCTTTTTAAGCTTTCCTCTTTTATGACAGCTTAAAACTCGCCAAGAATCACAAAGTTTTAAATATTACATAATTAACTGCAGGTATTTGGCTCGCCAACTCTGAAATAGAATTTCAATTTCTATTAAACGCTATTTTGAAAATAATTTTGAGAAAATTCATTGCCAAAAATTGGCAATTAAAATGAAAGCAAGAATTTTATTAAAATACGGTGCAAGCTGTTCGAATGCTGTCAAAAGTCTCGGCCATAAATAAATAGTACGTCGATTATATATGTTCATATATGGCTGTTATGAATAATGCCGATCAATGCTCTAGCAACAGTCAATGAAAGGTAAACACCAGCGGGCCCAATAAAGCATTCGAGCTGTGAATAAATCGCAAAGCCACAAACAACAACACGGGAAATATCGAAAATTATAGTATATGAAATTTAATATCGACAAATCAAAATGCGCAAAATGTGTTTAAAGCGATGTGAATTGATTTATAAGGCAAAATATAAATGTGAGATGAATGCTGTGATATAAATTTGATTACTTTAAAAAAAGCATCGAAATGAATATACATATATGAAGAGCAAGAATAATAAACTTAAACTTAAATTGTTGTTTATTATTTTAATTGTCTTATTATAATTATTTTGCAGCCTAAAATTAAGCCAAGCGTTTTTAAAGTTTTGTTTTATAATACATTCACTTAGGTCAAAAAAATAAGTTTGCTTTTATAAAATCAAAAATAAAATATAAATAAATTAAACTAAATCTGAAACTTATATTTTGATATAATATATAACGAAAATTTAAGGAAGAACAAAACTTTTAGGTTCTACTAAATATGTAATTTAATTATTTACTTTATTTATGAAGTAGCTCATGAACAATGTGTGCATATGTAAGACTATAATGTAATTTAGGATTGGTTAATGTTACTCAGCTATTTGGTTGCCCATGATATGCATATAGAAAAGTTCATAAAGACGTACACAAAACAAATAGTTAATATAATATAACTAAGCTCATGACAGACTCAACTGTAGTTTAATGATCCGGTCAATGAACTTATTCTGGTACTCATATATATGTTTACCAATTAATAAGTTGTAATTAAATTATATTTTTTGACAAGGCATTAAAGTCTGTTAATGCTTCGATACATATTTCTGATCTCTTTAGGGGCGTTCTGCTCCCATTTGGTCGGTCACGTATTTGCCGGTGTCTTGTGGCCAACCAAATGTTAATTAAAGCATTCCCAACCACTGAAACCCAAATGAGAAGCTGCTGTAAGTCCCGCATCTCTCAGGTTTTGCCTTATCCATGCAGTTCATTAAAAGCTCGTCAAATGCGGCAACAGTCACAAAAATAAAGTGAAAAAGAAAAAGTTTTTATTTAACTCCAACTCATTAGAGATATATTTTTTCTGCCTACCCGCTGTTATATGTAATACAGTGTATATAAATATATGAATATGCTGCAACTTTGGCGATAACTGTCAGTCAGGCAGCTGTTTTGAATGTTGTTCTTGTTGGGTGTTGGACGCAGCCAATGGCAATTAGGTTTCTGATAAGATAAGCGCCCGAAAGCCGCTGCCTAAACCAATTAGAGTCGGGCGGGTGGTATGGGAGGAACCCCTTTTTATCACGCGTGGCAAAATAAAATGGCGGCAGCTGTCACACCCACACATTTGACTCCTCGGTGAATGTGTGTGTTTGTTAGCTTCTATCAGAAAAGTTGTATTTTGTTTTGGCTTTTGTATCGCCGCAGTTTGGTAACTTTTTGTGTTAGTAGAACCAAACATTTTGTTACCTATCTTGATGTATGTTACTGTCACTTGCCTGCCAAACTCATCGTGTGTGCCAGTGTGTTTGTGTGTGTGTGTGTTTAGATACACATATATGAGGGCTTTGCTTTGTTTGGCTTTTGCCTTTTTATTGGCTGCCAATCAAAGCCAAAACTGAATTGCGGCTGAGGTGTGGGCGGCGCACATGCATGACAAAGCATAAAGTGTCTAGAAGATACAACGAGAAGACAGCTTAATTGGGCAGCTGCATCCGTGCAAGTGTAATCAATAGACTTTTATGGTAAAGGCCACAAATTTCATTTGAGTACAAAAGTTCTTCCCCAAAAATTCTTTTGTCTCCTCTGTTTGTGTGCCAAATGTGTTTTCAATTTTCATGTTGTCCGAATGTGCACATAAATTTACATTAGCTCGGCTCAAGCAACGCTCTGCCTCTGCTCCAAAATTGTTGCCTCGGGGGCATTGCCGTTCGCAAAAACAAAAGTCAATGTGTCCAAGCATTCGTTGCGTCATGTGCGTCATGTGAGCAAACAGTTTGTGCCACACACACACAGACAAATATGCATAACCGCACCCAGGGCAACATGCCTCATGCGCCTTCCCTCCCCTCATACCCTACATCGCTGGTCTCCTCATACGTATATATTTATTTTTTAAATACCGAAAAACTGTTGTTAATTATGCGACTTGCCTGTCTGGCTGGTTGGTTGCTTGGTTGCCAGTATGACCAGAAAAGGTTTTGCCTCAGAGCCATGAATAAAGTATTAATTAAAGACTGGGCGATGACCGTCAGTCGGGCAGATATGACAGGCGTGTTGGGGATAAGCGATAACGCTTTCGCCAGGAAATTTATTAAACGTCACAGAATATAAGGCCCTACGCGATTTGATGATAAAAGACCGAAAAATGTTTTATGTCAATTTGAAGGGACGACATGGGTAACGAACATCAATTAATTCGAATTTTAGAAAAGCTTGGGAAGGCACATTTCACAAAGCCATCTGCCTGCCCGGTACACTGGAAAAGCTAACTTCAAGGAAAAAATAACTCAAAATTTAAATAGGAAAGGCAAAGGCTGTTGACTGACTCTTAAATAGCTCTCAGCTGGCAGCAAATCCAATCATTAATGCCTAGCGAGCAGCTTGTTCTTCAGTTGCCTGCAGGGTAACAGCAGCTGTTTGCAGAGGCATTAACACTGCACGGAATTGCACTTGAAATGCATTTCATAGCGCCGAAATGTCATTCGCACTGGAAGCCTACCAAGTGCTAGACACAGAGACAGCAAGATGTTTCCGACGCACACACAGACAAAACATTTTAGCATAATTTATGTGATGTGCACAACACATAATTTTACAATTTGCCAGCCGTTCATTGGGGAATATCTTTTGCACTTTCCTGTTGGGACTCTGTTCTCTGATGTGTAATAATAAAATGATTCAAAATAGGGAGGCAGCTTGAAAAACTTGTGCTGGCTGTCTATTTACACGTCTCTGATGTGGCCACAAATGATGTTGACGTTCGTCAAGTGAATATAAATTGGAATGTCAAGTGAAGGTGTCAAAATGAATGGCCAAATAATCGCTTGAAACTTGAAAAAAAAAACATTTATTACTGTTTAGCTTATTCGCATTTAGAAACTTACTCAAAAAATAACAATTACTATTTTTAATTACAACAAATTGATTTCGAATTCCCGCTTAACACATTTGCCATGACTACGTGCTGGAGTTTGTAATCGAAATCCAATAGAGAATTAAAAATTTGCTCTGTTCAGTTCATTAGGTTAATTAAAATCATAAATTCGGGCTTCCCGCTGTCAAAGAACCCATCATTAAATCTCTAAGCGAAACGCAAAAGAAATAGATCGAAATTCAGAAATCGAAATGAAGACCCACGACAACAACAACCACCACTAAATAGGGCCTACAAACGTATTTAGTTACACTGGCTAAACGCTTTGATTATTAATTATTTATTTATTCCTTTTCGTGCATATTTCGTTTCAATTTCTATTTGGTCAATCATCAAAGTTTCGATTTCGGCCTAACAAAAGAGCAAACAAAATAATTATTCAGCAAAATAATTTGGATAAGGTGGATGGAGGTTGACTCTTGGATGCGCTGTATCTTGTTTCAATATTATTTGTAATCCTTATACATGAAGAGAAAAATAGGACTATTTTTAAGATTTCATTAGTTGCCGAAAAGAAATTTGTAAGACTTTGCTTATTTTTAATTTAATATAATAATTCTAGATCTTTACTTAAATCAGGTTTTGCTTAAAATTAAATTATGACTTAAGTTTGAACTTAAGTTAAGAAGTTCATTATATTTAATTCATTTTCCTTCCCTATTTTTTAAAAAATATCAGTTTACTGATAAATATTTGTATTGTTCGACAAAAAGCAAAGCAAAAATTATTCATATTTACAGCTGATATACTTATTTACAGTGCAGATGTAGGGCATTAGAATAAATGGAAGACAAACTTCGTTTTTAGAAGGCCTGTCGAAAAATCGAAGAATCCGCAATCAGAATCTACAACGCAGAACATTTATTTTGCACGCTTGAAGCGATTTGTCCTTGAGTCGAGGCCGAGTCGAGGCTGAAGTCATCGCCATCGTCATTCGAGTCATCGCCCAACAAACACTTGAGCTGAAAGCCAGCGTCGTGGCTTACATAAGGCCATCGGCGGCGGCGGCGACGACGACGGCGTCTGTTGGGCTGCGGTGTTGCTGGCCAGCAGCTAGCCAGTCCATGAGTTGACAGTCGGGGGCGCGGCGAGAAGGGGGGCTAAGCTGTGTTGTCTGTGTCTGAACTGATTATGACACCGAATGCCACGAGGCACTCGTCACAGACCGGCGCGTATTAGAAGAACCGGAATAACCAGTGGAAAAGCGCGCACTGCAATTGGCGAGTGCAATAAACCCGGTCAACGCCAGTGAAAGTGGTTTATCCCAGCTGCCAGTTGACCAACTGTGTGCGCAGTGAGTGTATGCAGAGTAGAGAGTACGATTTACACTGCAAACATCTGGATTAATGCGCTGCCATTTCGTGGCTGTCACATGGCAATACGACGCATCGCAATGTGGAGGAATACGCGCTGCCCGCCAATATGGCAGCGCGAGCATAAATAGCAATTTCCGCTAGCGGACAACCATAAGAGAAATGATAAATTTAAATATGATTATGAAAGGACAGGCGAAGATGCAGGTGGGCAGCAGCGAATATACATATGGAATGAAGAAAAGTTGTCGCTTGCTTGAATATGCACGCGCGAGTGGCTATAATTTATTCAATCAGCAGCTCCACAGCAGCAAAAATAAACAACAGCAACGGCAGCGACACCTAAATTGTCTAATGATGCCATCATTTGAGGAGGTGCCCCTTGCGGTGGCGTGGACCCTGAGTCTAATAGAAAGAGAAAAAAAATTGACGTGACTGGGGGCGGGGGCACAGGAAGCGGCTACGGCAGGAAGCGACACTTGACAGCTATGAAATATGGAATTAAATAAAACGTTGCCAGATATGAGCAGAAACGTCTAGTGGAAGGTGGGGGTGGCACGTGCAACAATAGACATCTGCATGTTGAGTGGCTGCCACACAGACAAAAGTGGCACTAGAAACATTGAAAGTCACTTATAGATACGACAATTGCAGACTCAAGTGGAAGCGAGGTACATGTAGAATCCATATACATACATAGATACATATATATGTACATATATAGATAGATGCTGCTTAGGGTAGATACTTATGTAAAGATCTTTATACGCAGCTGCTTATCTCATTTGTTTGTAGCCCAATTGTCGGCATTTCAGCAGCCATCAAAAAATTGTGCACATGGCTAATTGCAAATGTAGCGCTTCGCCTTTTGGCACCTGATGGGGCATACAACACTCTAACCGCAACAGGGAAAATTATAAAAATAGCCAGAACTCAAACTAATTCGTAATGACAGACAGACACAAAAGAGCACAAGGCAACTGCGGTTAAAACGATCGTTTGATCATCATCATGATCGCTGATGATGATGACGCTGAACCAATACAAGCCAAATGTATCTTTCAATGACATATGTATGTATGTACGTATGTATATATTTAAATTGAGTTATTCATAGATTCTGTTTCCTTATGTGATTTTCTGCTCTTAAAACTAAGCATGAACTTATAAACTATGAACAAGTCGTTATTGCTTGGAGAAGTGCCGAGAATACTTTGAAAGGGCAATTTGATAGTATTTCAATTGTCATAATGAATTTTTTCAATTACATAAGGGAAAAGTAAAGATGCAGTTAACAGGCGCTGCAGGGCTTGAACTAATAATTTTCTTAAAAATTAAATAGGTATATCATATAGTTCAGCTACTTTGAAATTCATCTATGACAGCATGGTTTAAGATGATGTCTTTTTCTTGAACAGATTAGTTTGATTCAATCTGAAATTTCAGATTGTGAATGCTTCTCGTAAAGATAATGTTCTTAATGATTATGTAGACACTGGGAACTCTCACTGTTGTGGCTAGCACGCATAGCTTATGTGAGCTTTGTTACCTTAAGCTCTTCGGCACATCGTGTCCAGCTGACAAGCTGTTTGATCAAGACATGCCCACATCATTAAGAGCACATCCTAAGCGAGAGACACACGGTCGTTGCTCTGTTGTCAGAAAACTTATGTGCACGCATTTTTTTGACTATTCCCCGAAACAAAAAAGCAGAAAAGACTGTAGAACACCATCCGAAAGATCTTTCGTAAATATTTCCTACTCAGCTCGTTGCGTCGCCTTGTCGCTAATTCAAAATCATCAATCAAAGCCAAGCACCAAACAGGCGAGGCACAGCAGCCACATCGAGATTCATCGAGCAGCCGTTGAGTCATTGAGTCGGTCGCTTCAGGGAGTTCGCACTGTGCTCCCGCAAGACAAATGCACTGTCGCCTAGCCACTGAGCTGTGGGCGTGTCTCGGTGGGCGTTCGAGGCAGCAACAATAACAGCAGCAGCAGCAGCAAAGTTTTCAACTCTTTTGTCTGATGACAAAAGCTTTTGTAGGCGCAGCTTTTGCGACTTTGACAATGAATTTCGCCTTAAGGCGAAAAGGAGAAATACAAAAAGCCAAATCCTGTTTTGTTCGAAGGAATGGAAAACTGGTTTTCTGTTGTGGGAGTGACGCCGCAGCGCAGCATCAAGTCCACGACGTCATCAAGGCAGCTTTTGTGGCACACAAAAAGGAAACAGACAAAAAAGTAATAGCAAACGACAATGGAAACAACTTGACTGCGCGCTGACAAGTCGAGATTGATGGCCATCTAGAGCAACGTCATGTGTTGAATTGAAGCTCTAGAAAAAGGATTGTCGCATTGTGGGCAGGGATTGGTTGTTTGATGATACTATTGAGCGACTAGAAGCTGCTAATTCTAGGCAGGTAAAAGATGCACTTACGAAATGAAGACAGATTTGTTCACAGCTAATTGTGTGGACCAATTATAAATTGCAGTTAAGCTCTAAATAAGAGATACTTTAGAAGATACTTTAGTGTTAATCAGGAGTAGAAAATGCCAACAGAAAGAGCGATGGTTCTGTTAAAAGCGGAATCAATCATACAAAATTTATTAAAAATGTTTTGTGACTCGCCTCGAAGTTCAATTTCTGATCTTTATTAGTTGTCTGTTTTTTTTTTCAATATATCATATTGACTTATCACAAGTTAATATTTTCGATAAAGTATTTTTTATAAATTGTAGAAAATGTTATAAAGCTAAAAAAAATTTAATTGAATTTTTATAAACAGAAACCATTCAAAACTGTAGATCCAAATTTGTATATGTTGCGCTTACCGTCTTTCTCTCTCTTTAACTATCGAATCATGTTTTCTATGCTATTTGTAGGTTTAGTTGATGGTTTTAGATGTCTGGTTTCTATTTTAAGATATTTGGGGCTAATTGCTTGCCTTAAATTCTCTTTTACAGCTCATACTTAAGCGTCTTTAGTTTCTTTCCCAAGCCAAAAAAAAAATAAACACATTCTCATAACCTACACTTCTCATAAACATTCTGACTAATTTTCGCTAATTACTTATTCTTGTTTTCTCTCTCGTTTCTTTCCATTACAGGTAAGTTCAAGAGCTACCAACGAGTTGGCGCATAAAACCCAGCGGATCCCAAAAGCAATTTCCTCACAATCCCCCCTTCCAATGGAAGTGACTGACCCAAAGCAGCTTTAATTAACCAAAAATCTTCACGCCCCTCGCTAAACTCTGGCTGGAACCCATAAATCTGTCAGGTAAACAGCTAAACAACAGGTGAACTCAAAGCTGAAGTCTCAGCTGCAAGTTAATTGAATTAATGACAAGAGCAAAGATGAAAGAGGCCTAGAGAGAAATGCACAACCAAACTTTTCAATGTCTTTGCAATATTCATGTCTAAAAAAGTCATTGCTGCAAATTTCGCTACCTGTAAAATAAATTAAAAAAGAAAAAGAAGGAAAAAATCATCCCATAACAGCTGCTGCCCAGATTTCCAGCAAAGATAAGCGGACAGAAAGAGAGAGCGGAGAGAAAGAGGAAGAGGGAGCAAGGGTGCGGCAAGGAGAGCGGTAGTCAGTTTGATGAGGCACAAGTAGAAGGTGAGGCTGAGGCAGAGCAGCGGCCTTTACTGGACATTTCCATGCTTAACAAGATAAAAATCTCTACGGATTATTTCATACACTTTTGCCTGGGCAAAACATTTTTATAACTTTTCTTAGCTTTTGTAGCTTTTGTTGTTGTAGTTGTCGCAGCCACGCCCAGTTCAACGCCCAGCTTAGCACTCTCAAGGCGCTCTGCGGTTGCCTCTGTTTTACTTTTGGTCAATTTTTTTTTTGTTACTTTTTATTTTGTTTTCTTAGTCAAAAGTTTGTTCTGTGTAAATTATTCGCAGCGTTTTTGTGGAAAAACAACTCAAAGCCAAAGGTTCGTTTAAACAGGGTGGAAAGAGGGGAGTTAACGCTTACATGTGACATGTTTTGGCAGTTTTTCGTTTTCGTTTTTCTTATTTTTATTTTGTTTAACAGAGATTAGAACGTCGTACAAGTTGTGACTTTGAAGACGCAAAAGATTGGCAAACGGTGCCACAAAGTTTTGCACTTCGACTAGCAAGTTGCCTGGCAGAAGCTACTAAGCGTCGCTTGCCAACAGCATTTCAGTTTAAATTTTGAATTTAATGCCAGTACATAAAAACACGCACAAGCGCATTCATGCACACACACATATACATACACATAACGCGCTCTTCAAACTAAGCTCTGCTTCCACAAGATGTCCAATAAAATGTAATGAAAATAATGCAAATGACATGCTCATACACATAAAAGATATATGGCATGTTGACGATAGGGATGATGATGATGATGATGATGAGGACGTTGATGATGCTGTTGACTGTCATGTTGCATAAAATGTTGCATAAAATCTCTGCTCACACATATAGCCCACTCCACGGTCCCTTGTAGACCTGGTGCTCAATCGTTATCTGTGCTTTTTTCATACCCCTCGAAGCGTGCAACAAGAGGAACAGCAAAAGTTGTCATTGTAACTGCATAAAAATGAAATGCAGTACAAATACCCGCAAAATACTCAAACCAAACACAGTGAAACAACAACAGCAACAACAACTGCAGTAACGCCAACAGAAAAACATCAGGCAGCATATAAAAGTAATTTTAAATGAGCAGCCAAGGGGTATCACGGAGAAGGGGTCTCACTGCTGCCACAGAAATGTAAACTATTGAATGCCAAACAAAACGTGGCATCGCAATCGACAAGACATAGAGACGGGCTAAAGGCGAATAATATATAGAGAGAGGGAGAGAGAGAGAGAGAGAGAGAGAGTTCGCTAGCGAGATACATGGCGTATACTTAACCAAAATATTTACCCGCGTAAAATTTGTGGAATGTGTGAATGCGTTTGCATGCATGTGTGTATGTCTAAGTGAGTGTGTGTGTGCTCTGCTGTATGCATTGCAGATTAAATGACTTTCATGTTTATTTCTTAAAAAGTTGTTGCTCGCATGCATTTTATTTGGTAGTTTTTGTTGATTCAAGTTTGTGGCTTATGAATGAAAAACCAAGTGGTGCATGCCACAATTTGCGAGATAAAGTTCCGATACGAGAATGCAACCAAGTGTGAGTTGATATGAATTAAAGAAACAGGAAACGAATTCAAATCAATATGTATGTGAGTGGCAAGGAAAGTTTAAAGGAGTCAGAAAAAAATCAAAAATAATCAAAGTTACCAATTATAAAAGCAATTTAAAGGAGTCAGAAAAAAATCAAAAATAATCAAAGTTACCAATTATAAAAGCAATTGAGAAGAAAGTGTCTGGAAAAGTACAGGAGAAGATTTAAAAGCTCGAATAATTTTTTAATATTCTATGTTAGACAAATATCCCAACAAATTGAATATGAATTTACTCTCGCATAGCTTTTAGTGTTGAGTTTTATTTTAAATTTTGGTATTACAGTTTTGTATCACAATCGAATTGCATTCAATGTAGAAAGATAAAGACTTACGTACAGACTGAATGCTAGCTTATACTCTCCTACAAGTTCCCACGCAATAGGTAAATTGAATCGCTAAAATTATACAATTAGCAAGTGATAGACGGGAAAAACATTTGATTAAGCCTCCAAGGTTAAGTACAGAAAAGTAGGGCAGGGTTACAGGTCAGAAGAAACATAGTACTTGTTTTAAGGTATTTAGTTTATTCATGAGAGTGCCTAACTTTGATTCAGTTTTCTGCCTCTTTCTGTCTGACAATTAAATCGTCGCAAAAAATACGTCTCGCTGAACGTTCTATTCAAGACATCCGCACATCTTGCAGTTGCCATCTGCTTTCTGTGTGGCACACATAAATCACTTCCTAATCATTTGTTATCTATTTTTAGGCCACAAGTCCTTGAAAATGGCAATTAAAAGCCATCGATCAATGTAAAAACAAATTCTCACTTATGCGACGACCTTCTTCTATCTCTTGCTCTGCTCTAACTACCTCTGATTGTCCTCTGTTCAATGAGCTGAAACTGATAAATGCGAAATATTGTGTTGTATTTTGGTTTTCTTTAATTAGTTGCCTGTCATTTGTGTTCACCGAAATTAGCTGCGACTGCTCGAGTCTTTAATGTAATAAAATCAAAACATAAGAAAAATCAACTTTCAAATGTAATTCGACAAACTAACAACAAAACTTGCGCCGGTTGGCAGTGCTTGCCAATAGTTTTTGCACCGGCTAGACAGATAAATACTAAGATAATCCGCTGTGGCTGGCCACAAGATAAATCGTTCTCAACCAAGTCGCAGCCACTTTGTACTAAGCTCTGTCATACCCAAATTAATTGACAGCTGGCTTAAATTGCGTTGCATAAGGCCAGCAAATTGAGGCGTCTCCTTCACTTTGCAACAATAAAGAAAAGAACAGGATGTGAATGTTAAGAAAACTGCTTCGGCATGGCCCTTGGCCAATGGGATAACAATCCACTTTGGCATAATTTTGGATCAAAAATTGTGCGCATAATCAAGTGAGCTATTAAAACGCTTATCGCAGATGCAGACGCTCGCCAGCTCCTGCGGGCGGGCACTCAGCAACGTACTAGACACTTGGAAAACTTATTGATTAAACTCGCAGCAAAGTTTCCTTTCAGCAGACCGACCTGCTGGGGCGGGGTTACAGTAGCACTAAAATGCGACCCGACACGCGAGCCAGCAATTTTGTAGTTTAGTTTTAGCACCCAAGGCGCAGTTGTATGTGCCAAAGGGGGCGTCGAGGTGGGGCGTGTTTGCTAATAAGCTAAGTCATTGATTGTTGTTGTTGTTGTTGCGATTGCTGTGACGACAAATTGCTGGGGCCGCACTGTTGTTGCTGTTGTTTATTTTTGCTAATAGCAAATGTAAACAATTTAGAAATTTAACGCTGCATTCTTATAGCCAAATACTCACAATTCATTGTGTAGTCTTTGTTGCTGCCCATAATGAAGTAATTAAATAAATTAGTCAAATTGCTCTTAATGTGAACAATAAAAACATAAAAATCGGGATCTGTCGCTATTTCTGTTTAAAATACCGGATTAATTGCTGGGCTTAATGGAAACGGAAATTGTTCATACGCAGCGTAGCCACATGAATGCTCGGCGCGCACTTCTGAAAACATGAAATATAAAAAAATTGATTACGCATACGCAGTGTGTGACAGCTCACCTTTTTGCCCGCGCAACACATTGTTGCAACTTTAATGGATTCATGCACCATATTTTAATTAATTTTTTGAACAATGCGCGCCCGAAAAAATCATTTTACAGACCAACGGAAAAAAATGTTGGTGCAAGATTTAAGGCTGCCGCCGTGTCTGACGCTGATTTAAAATGATTATAGGGAGAGCGCAGCCAAAAAGCGGTTGCACTTCAAACGAACAGAGCCAACCACAAAGGGGCCACGCCTCCACCATGTTAAAGCATGTGCATGGACAGCATTTTTATATGAGACTTTTTATATGCAACGGGTATAAGAGGGCATGATGTGCTTGGTGAAGATGCATGCGGAACTATCACATTATATATTTATACTCTTCTATCCATGTCTTCCTTTGAAACTATAAGATGCGAAGACTCTTAAATTGATAAATCGTTACTTAGCCACATTCAATGGCTAGATATATATAAGTATGAAGTATTTTTCCAGTATTGACACGAAAACTTACTTTAGAACCATACTCTTAACTGTTTACCAATAACTTTTGAAAGAGCCAACTATAATCAAAAAATGAACTTAATTATAAATTATTATGGAACTGCATTTACAAATGGAAATAGTTTTTAGAGCTATTTACGAGGTACCTTATAGTTGGTTAGTCTACACAGGAACGTTGATTGCTTTTTCTGTTTTCAGCCCTGCTCGTTCGTAAAAATATAGATGGTAATTGTTAACAGGCCAACAACGCACGAAAAGTGCAGCAGTTGCCACAATTGTTGAAACTGCTTTTGTTGATGTTGTCGCCCTTTTGCACATATGTAAATTTGAAATATATTTACTAGGCGATAAATACACTTGTATGTACCATAAATCAGAATAGCACGTGGCAATGGGCTGCATTTTGCGCTTACAAAAATGTGTACTTATTATTTTTATGATTATCATCTAATTATTTGCGGTGCTTAATTGCATGTCAAAAATGTGATCAAAAATTGAATTTTATTTTGTCACTAAATAAAACCTGCGGTTGACAATAAATAAATTCGTTGCACATACCTTTTTGAAATGGCTGCAACGAACGGGTATAATACCGAGTTTGTATAGCCATGTTCTAAAAAAAAAAAACCTGTGAGTTAGCTCTTTAAAATTTGGCCTCTTGCTTTGTTAAGTTCTCGTTATAATCTGAAACATTTCTTCTTTTTTTTTTTTTTAGCAAATTCGAAAAGAAAATATTTTTGTTTTTTATTAAGTATTCCTTACATGCAAAGCTAAAGGAAATTAATATCCTATTATTGGAACTGCCAAAACTTTAGATTCGCCTTTTGCTGAATTTTTTTGCTCTATTAATTGTTAAGAATCGGAGGCCAAGTATTAATATAACATTCATCTTAATTTTAAAAATCGACCTCTCAGTATTTGCTAAGTTTTACCTCCCTTGATCTAAAACAAATGAATTGTAAAGGGGTGTGTACTGGGTATTTCCTAGTCGATCACTTTCGACTGTTTTATTATTTTGAACAATATTTTGTCATAAAAAATTATTTTTGGTTTATTTTCAATTTAATTTGATTGCAACTAATAAACTGTATTTAGATTGTGAAAACATAATTTAATTGCTGTAATTGAAGTTCTAAATTTTTCGAATATTTTTTAACAAAATTGAGTTATTATATAAATGAAAATCGACTTTCTGCTCGCCTTGCTTATAAAACACGTGTTTAAAATGTTCAAAGTAACATGATATTTTCATAGATATTTATAAATTTTTAGGCATAATTTTAATTTAATTTATTTTCTTAAACTGAAAGTTGGTAGAGTAACGTCTTCCCTTCGCTTTGCAGCCGTTTCCTTGAACAGATTCCAAATTTAATACGTAATACGAGCAGTTTTTCTGCTGACAGCCACAATTTTGTTAGCGGCACATTTTACCTATCATTTCGACAGACAATTCCTTTCAATTTGTCTAGCCAGACTCGAGTTTCGGCTGTGCCATGTGCCGCAGCTGAATGCAATAACCGAGCTGAATGTTATATATCTTTGGGAATGTATCTAAGTATATACACATACCCTTTGTAAGCGTATATATAATATATCGATATGAACTGTCAATAATGCAGTGTGGGCTGAGCCAAATGCCAAAGACGACAACGACGCCGTCTCATGCTTAAACTCTTTGACAATTTCAACGATAAAAATGTGTCAGAAAATATTCCAATTTCCATCCAACCAAGAGTGGGAGGAGGGAGAGTAGAGAGGCTGAAGGGCGTCTCACACAGCTTACACTTTTCAATTTTCAAAATATTCTTTGGCAGTTTGCCAGTCAACTGATTTACGGCAACAAAGGCGCAGGTTTCGGTCTGACTCAATGGGGCTCTGATATACCAATTGATGGATGCTCTGACATGGCGCTGACGCAGAGAAGGAGGATCACCAATATCAGCAGGACAGCGGCAGCAGCTGTGCTCAGTACCAAAAAAGCGGAAATGCCCAATTCAATTATTTATCTAGCTCTCTAGAACAACAAAAAATTAGTTGGCTTTTGTTATGCAACTCAAATATTTGCGCCTCGTCCTGGACACCAATGGAAGACTATTGTTAAGGCCATTGTTATTTTTGGCATTAGCTAACTTTGTGTTCCCTTCCTCTATCGCTCAATAGCTGGACAATTGCAATTGTTGCTTCTCTAAAAGCATATCTCTCTCTCTCTCTCTCTCTCGCTGCCTCCACAAATGTTTGCATGCCAATCTAAAGCGCAGGTTGGCGTCCCTTTCACAGACCTCATATGGACATGCTTGCTTTGGGTTGTGTCATTTAAGTGCCTCATAAAAGTGTCAACTTGTTGTTGCCTCTATGGCACTCGTACTGTCATGCCCTTTGCCCCTGGCTCGACGGTCTTCAACACTGCTGGCACTTTATGCATTCATTCGCCGGCCTTTGTGTGCGTCCTCAACTACACAAACACACAATATATATATATATATATATATATATATGTTATACGTATACACATATAGATAGATGTATATGTATGCAATATATAGGGTCCATCCTTTGTTTGTGTATATGTATAAAAGGATTTCATTTCATTTCTTTCGTTGTTGTTGTTGTTGTTACTCTTGTCGGCGTCGTTTGTTCGCTTTTCATACCTTTTGATAGTCGCTCGTCTGTCTGTCTGTCTGACTGTCCATGCACTTAATACATATTTTTGTCACCCTTATCTGGCCAGGGACGTCGCATGCCCCACGATAACATTGTCTGGGCCGCACTGCTCTGCCCAGTTGATAGTTCCAGTGGCACGGCCAGTAAAATGTAGAGCCTGAGGACCTGTTATGATTGCCAGCTTGATGGCTTTCCCGCACGTTTACCCACATGTGTGTATGGGTCTATACATTTGTGTGAATGTCCTCAGTTGGTTATGAATAAGCTTAAATTGTTAGGAACAGCCAGTAATTGGGTCCGACTTTTATCTGACGCAAGTTTTTGTCCCGCCGATTTCTTGTATATCTTTATACATTTACATTTCTATTACGCCAAATGAGACATCAACTTAGATAATGATTTGACTTTCTTTTAAATGTCCTAAATAAATGAGATTATTTTTGCAATATATTTAATACTGAACCCTAAACTTTTCCAATTATTTTTTACCTTAAAGCTTTGGCTTTTCCTTTAGCTGCTGTTAGTTTCCCATGTACCCTTTTCAATGTTCTGTTTTCCAATTTTAATTTACACATGAAAACCATTTGTCTTCTGTCTGCCTGTGTGGAGCCCCGCCTACGCGACATTCTCATAATTTAGCCACTTGGCCATAATTTAAAGCGGCGTCACCCCCTTTCTGCGACGTTTTTAGCAAAGTTAATAAAGCCCATGATACAGTGTTGCTTTTCGTCCCCTTTACACCACTTTATTTCCTTTTTCTGTCACCCACACACACACACACACCCACACACACAGGCACATGTGACTGGGCTCTGGCAGACAGTACGTGACTTCCGGCCAAAACAAAACGGTTTCTCAACATTTTATGATAATTTATTTGATTATTTTCTTGTTAAAGTGCAAACTTTGTCATCTTTTTTTTTGAGTTTCTTTTTCTTTTATATTTTGTTATATTTCGCACTCAATTTTCTTTTCGCTGTAGTTTCGTTAGCTGGCAAAAGTTTATGTTTTATTTGGTGTAGCAGACGGAAACGGAAATGTTGCTCAGCATATGCGACAGAGCGCAGTTGTCCTGACTCTGTGTAAGGGTATCTATGCAAGTGTTTGCAGTGTGTGTGGCGCCCATAAATTTATTGCATATTTTTTGCGCCATATGACACATCAGCTAAGCGCCAAAGCAATTTATATATATATTTATGTGTGTGTATGTAGTCTGAAAGTGCAAAAGTATTTGCCGGCTGCTGCCATTCAATCAAGCTCGAAAAATCAAGCGCCAAAAAAAGCAATACAAATGAAAACCCAAACCAACATTTAGTTTTTACAGAGATTTTTTTTATTACAATGGGTTTACCAAATTTTTTGTAGTTTGGCATTTGGCAGCCTAGTCAAAGTTTGTTTGGCATCGGCAATATCCTGACTGTGGCTGCTGCAGCTTCACCTTCGCTTTGCGTATTTGCTGCAGCACTTTGAAGAGGTGAAAGGCGAGGGGCAGTTACTGCAAATGCTGCAATTGATTGAGCCCTAAAATCACAAGTGTGTGTGCTTGCGAGTGTTTGCTCTGTTCAAGTATGTGAGTGTGTGTGTGTGTGTATTGGGTAAGCAATCAAAGTGAGTGGGTATAGCATTGGCTTTGCCATTCATTTAATTAATTTCCATTATATATTACTATTTCTTGTACTTTTTTTTGTTCATAGCCAAAACTTTTTTGAGTGCATTTCCGGCACCAAAATGGCGACCGAACTTCCTTCCGTCGCTCTCTATTTTATTTTACGTTTATTTTTGCACGGTTCATAATTGGAATGCATAAATTTTATTTGCGCGCTTTCGAAAAAGTTGAAACGTCGCATTCGCATTCGCATTCCAACATCCAGCATTCCATATTTACCATATTATAATAATATTTTCTGCTTGCCGCATTTGCATTTATCCCGATGCCAACTTCCCTCTTTCGGCCTGCTCTTGCCGTTGCCCACTTTATTGTGTTCGCTCGATTTGCGAGCACTGCGCAACACAAAACTGAATTAAATGCGCATTTTTGGGCTAAACAATTGCCGTGAGAGGCTGGAGAAGTGACTAAAGTTTTTCTGCTGGCTGGCTGGCGGCGTCGTCGTTTGATCAACGTTTGTTACAATTCGCGCCTTAGCAAAAAAAAAACGAAAAAAGAAGATAAATTTATATTCTCATTGCGGTTTTCGTCCGCTTCCGACAGCGCTACCTCGTCCCTTTCTCTCAGTGTCTGTTTGCCAGTTGTTGCCTCCATTTGTGAAATGCATAAAATACACATTTGGCGCAGCTTCCACAGTGCCACAGTCGTCTTCTCTGTCTTTGTTTCCTTTTCTTGCCTGTCTCATTTTAATTCCAAAATTAAGGCATAAAAATGCAATAAAGAATATAAATCCGAAGAGTTGGGGCGGGGACTGTAGGTCTTCGAAACATTTTGGGCCAATTGGGCGAGGTGGGCCGAGTCCTTGGATGGCTCTCTTCACTAATTACTTGCTCTTTGCATAATTGCGCCTTTCATTAAACTCGCAACAGCAAGCGCCAACAAAGTATTGTTCTTTACCATTTTGTAAATCTGAAAGCAAACGTTTTATTTTTTTCGTCTCATGCATATGCAAATAGTATGTAAATTACTTTGCCCGTGAATGGAAGTGTATGTATGTGACTCCGGTGGTTAGCAAAACTTTTCACATGACCGTCAAAGACGATCAAATGCGATGTCCTTTAGCAATGCATGTGTATTTTAGTTGAATACTAATTGGATAACAGCAGTTTGGCTCTGGCTTTCGTGGCTTGTCATAGTTCAAATACGCATTACTTTGCTTTTCCCCAAAGCAGTTAAGAAATTGCAAATGAGTGTAGTCGAACTATTAGCTAACAACTTAACTTACTATATTTAATTATAGGAATAATTTAAATTTGACATCACACTCTACGCAGTACTTCAACAATTATAAGTATTATTTAGAAAATAGTGTAAAAAATAGTTTTTTTTTTTATTTACATTTTTATAGGTTATATAATATTATATCGGAATATTATTTTTTATACCCTGAACCCATTGAAAATGGGAAATCAGGGTATAATGGTTTTCCAAAAAGTATATAACAGGCAGAAGGAGGCGTGGCAGACCCCACAAAGTATATCAATTCTTGATCAGGGCGACGAGCTGAGTCGATCTAGCCATGTCCGTCTGTCCGTCCGTCTATCCGTCTGACCGTCTGTCCGTATGTATGAACGCGTCGATCTCAGAACCTATAGGAGACTTTTTAGAAAAACAGACTTTTTAGACCATTTTTAGACTCTGTTCCCAAAGGGAAAAAGAGTCTATTGGATTTGTGCAATGTCCGTCTTGCTGTCTGTCCGTCTGTCCGTCTGTCCGTCTGTCCGACTGTCCGTCTGTCCGTCTGTCCGTCTGTCTGTATGAACGCGCAGCATTTGGACACTATAGAAGCTAGAGACTTGTAATTTGGAATATATACTCGTGTGTACCCGCGTCAGATCAAGTTTGAGTATTTTTCCGATACGCCCACAGGGGGCGTGGCAAATCGGGAAATGCTATATCTATTAAGACTAAAACGCTGTTATTTTAGTCAATATTGAAGTCTAAGAAATGGGATTTAGAATATATATTCGTGTACACCACGCGGACGTTTTAAGATATAGATTATATATCTACGCCCATTGTGGGCGTGGCAAATCGGATAAAACTATATCTTCTACAGTTTTGAAGCTAGAGCATCCAAATTTGGCATGTGAGTTACTGTTGACCTTCCCTTAAGTTAGATCAAAAAGTTATATACCCACGCCCCCTGGGGGCGTACCAAATCGGGAATATATATATAGCGATTTATATAAATCTTATAATATTTTAAGCGTATTAAGAGCTAGAGACTTGAAATTTGGAATACATGTGCAAGTAGATCACTCGGAATCAAAAATATATATTATAGATATTTACGCCCATTAAGGGCGTGGCAAATCAGATAAAACTGTATCTCCTACAGTTTTGGAGCTAGAGCGTCCAAATTTTGCATGTGGGATGTATCCACGTCTTCTGGGGGCGTGGCAAATCGGGAATTACTATATCTTTTACTAAAACCGTGATAATTTCGGCAATATTTCCGTCAAAGAGTTGGGACTTGGAATATATATACTAGTATCCTACCTCTACCCAAAAATATATGTTATATATAGCTACGCCCATTTGGGGCTTGGCAAATAGGGTAAAACTGTATCTCCTACAGTCTTAGACGTAGAGCATAAAAATTTGACATGTGGGTTACTGTTCATGAAATTTAAATTTACGAAAAAAAAAATAATTGATTGAGCCTACACACCTTTAACAGGAACAGAGTCTGACGCAGTCGGTGGCGCCCGACTGCAACGTTCTTACTTGTTTTTTACATCTATTTGGTAAGAGTCACAAAATTTTGCATTTAGCTTTAATTAAATAAAATAGAAATTTTTTTTTTATTTTGGATACCTGCTCCACATTTTACAAAATCAATTTTAAAAAAAAAATAAAAAAAAACAACAATTTAATTTTTTTTAACTCTTTTAAAAAAACCGTATTTTCAATAAAATAAAAGCATTCAATTGATTAAAATTTGATCAAAATTTTTAGTTTAGTAATACATAAGTTATTAAAGAAAACATTTTGTCAATTGGCAAAAGCACGCGGCAGCAAACCAGCATATTTTTAGAGAATATGTGTGCACATGTGCATTGAAATCAACTACGCAGTAATAGGCGTGCGTGCTTGTGTGTGCATGTGTATATGTGTGCCTGTGAATGCGCGCAGAGGGTAATATGTATAGATAAAATGTGTAAGCTAGGTTGTTTAAAACATCACCTCGAACTTGGTGCAGGGTATCTCGTAGTCGGGCAGACCACTAGAGCGGGGGGCCTGTTACATATATTGTCACAAAACCATTATACCCTGTATTCCCATTTTCAATTTGTTCAGGGTATAATTAAAATAATCTCAAAAGTGTAAAACTAATATTTAATAGTATGTAAATATAATATTTATTCTGTTTAATAACGATATACTGCTGTCATAGCTCGAAATTCCATATAAAACGTAGTATTCTTTGGTTGGCCAAATAGTTTGTAATATTTGATATTCCATAATCCTGCTTATCCCTCTTCTTTCTCACGCAAATTACAAAAGTTTTAGCTGCTGTCCAGTGACACATTCTTATAAAGTATCAAAATTCTTTTTAATAACTTTAATTTTGTTGAATATAATTTCATTTTTAGTAAGGTCTACTTCCCTTACGAAAATTGAGAAACAACCCGCTGCGGAATAAAGTTGTCGCGAAGGATTTGCATCCTTCGGAAGCGTCGCTGCTGGCACGCAGAAATGACTCAATTTTCGCATGCAATTTGCCTGTCACAATTGACACAGCAAAACAACTGGTGGAAAAGTTTTCATTGAAGTTAGCACCAGCCCGGTTTTTGTTTTAATTTTTTGTTTTGCTTTTTCTTTTTCGTTTGCCCAAGCTTTAGAAATTAATTAAGCATGGTTGAAGCGTGCTGTACAAATTTTCATTTGAAATGACAGTTAGCCAAGTTTGTTGCTCTCAATGTTGCGTTGCGCTGAAGCGTAAATCTCATTTTAATGCCAAGAGAGTTCTTAATTTAGTTTAATTACAGCAAACACACGCGCGAGCACAGGCACACGCATATACACGGATATACATATAGATATATATATATATATGTATATATATGTATATACATGTATATATAAACACCAGTCAACAAGTTTGTTGCCTTGCCTCAAAGGCAAAGTCTGGCCCCTGCCTTCCTGGGCTTCAATGTGATTTTAATTACAAGAAATATATGCAGTCAGCGTTGCTGCAGCGTCAGCTGAAGTCGCGACTCTGTAGAAACTGCGCTCGTATAACATGACGTATGCGTCATCAGTGAGTGCCAAACGCAGAGAGCAGTACCAAACTGTGACTGTGATGAGCTGCAGGTATACGTATGTGTATATGCATGTGTGTGTCAGCCTGTTGGCACGCAACACTTTTGTGTCTGCCACATAATTATGCTCACACGAAATACTAGCAAAATTTGCAGGTGAAACACAACGGCAGCCGCTTTCAGCCGCCATTAAACACAATGGCAATGGATGCTGTGCATACAGCTTGACTGTCATGTTCATTATGTGTTCTGTCTGTCTCTCTCTGTGTGTATGTCTGTGTGTAATTTACACCTGTGCTGGTGTATTTTAGCAAGCTGTGCAACACTTTCAAATTTCGAGTCTCCCTTTGCAATTAGCAGCGCTGCTTGCAAATTGTTTGTGAAAATAGCGTAGCAAAGAGTTGTGTGCAGCAGCTGGGAAAAACACAAGGCTGGAATGTTTAAGAGGGCAGCATCAATTTATATACTTTCATTTGATAAGAAGCAAGTGGCCTGTCCCCGGCCATGTCCTGGCTTCGGCTTTCGTTGCACCGAAACGTGACTATGCAGACAGGCGGGTTGGCAGCCTGGCAGGCAGAGAGGCAGCCAGAAGGCAAGCCATGGCAACACTTTATCATGTCAGTTAGCAAAGTGGAAAGAAGTAAGTGCGCCCCCGCCCCACTGGCCCCTATCCAAAAAGCAGCTGCAATGGCGTATATTATTTTTAATTTCGTGTGACTCCTCCAATGCTACAAAGGAGAAAAATACAATGAAAAGGTTCCAAAAGCATAAAAATCTCAACGAATATTGAATGCGCTTCAAATCATAAAAGCGTCTACGTTATACACAAGCAGATTAACAAAACTATAATTTATCGTTTATTTAGCTCAGGCAATGAAATAAACTCGTTGGATGCAACTTTTTAGACTCTGTTCCCAAAGGGAAAAAGAGTCTATTGGATTTGTGCAATGTCCGTCTTGCTGTCTGTCCGTCTGTCCGTCTGTCCGTCTGTCTGTATGAACGCGCAGCATTTGGACACTATAGAAGCTAGATACTTGTAATTTGGAATATATACTCGTGTGTATCCGCGTCAGATCAAGTTTGAGTATTTTTCCGATACGCCCACAGGGGGCGTGGCAAATCGGGAAATGCTATATCTATTAAGACTAAAACGCTGTTATTTTAGTCAATATTGCAGTCTAAGAAATGGGGCTTAGAATATATATTCGTGTACACCACGCGGACGTTTTAAGATATAGATTATATATCTACGCCCATTGTGGGCGTGGCAAATCGGATAAAACTATATCTTCTACAGTTTTGAAGCTAGAGCATCCAAATTTGGCATGTGGGTTACTGTTGACCTTCCCTTAAGTTAGATCAAAAAGTTATATACCCACGCCCCCTGGGGGCGTACCAAATCGGGAATATATATATAGCGATTTGTATAAATCTTATAATATTTTGAGCGTATTAAGAGCTAGAGACTTGAAATTTGGAATACATGTGCAAGTAGATCACTCGGAATCAAAAATATATATTATAGATATTTACGCCCATTAAGGGCGTGGCAAATCGGATAAAACTGTATCTCCTACAGTTTTGGAGCTAGAGCGTCCAAATTTTGCATGTGGGATACTGTTGACCTCCTCTTAAGATATGTCAAAAGTTATGTATCCACGTCTTCTGGGGGCGTGGCAAATCGGGAATTACTATATCTTTTACTAAAACCGTGATAATTTCGGCAATATTTCCGTCAAAGAGTTGGGACTTGGAATATATATACTAGTATCCTACCTCTACCCAAAAATATATGTTATATATAGCTACGCCCATTTGGGGCGTGGCAAATAGGGTAAAACTGTATCTCCTACAGTCTTAGACGTAGAGCATCCAAATTTGACATGTGGGTTACTGTTCATGAAATTAAAATTTACGAAAAAAAAAAAATAATAATAATCATAATGTAAGCCTCCGTAAAACAAATTCTAGTTGACCTAACTGGGGATTGAAGCAGGGTCTTCGCTACCACAACGCAAGTCTGTTTAACCAAATCAAAACACTTCCAAACTCAGTTTGGCACATAGCAACGCAAGAGACGCCGTGGTGTTGTGGGTAGAGTGGTGGCATGCGAAGCGCGTGACCTAGGTTCGATTCCCAGCGCTGACGCGTGATATTATCATTTAATAAAATTTTATTTTTTTTTTTTTTATAACTTCTATGTTATTTAATGGATTTGATAAAATTTTCAGCATAAATCCTTATATTTATTAAAACAAATTCTAGTTGACCTAACTGGGGCAAGTCTGTTTAACCAAATCAACACACCAAACTCAATTTGGCACAAGAGACGCCGTGGTGTAGTGGGTAGAGTCGGTGGCATGCGAAGCGCGTGACCCAGGTTCTATTCTCATCGCTGCCGCGTGATATTATCATTTATTAAAATGTTTTTTTTTTTATTATTATAACTTCTATGTTACTTAATGGATTTTGATAAAACTTTCTGCATAAATCCTTATATTTTATTAAAAATACGGTTTTACCTAAAAAATTAAAAAAAATGTAAATGTGGCTTTATTTGCAACTAAACTTTTATTAAATTGATTTTGTGAAATGTGGAGCCAGTATCCAAAATATATAATAAAAACCAAAATAGTATTTTATTTTTAAAAAGCTATATGTAAAATGGTATGACTGTAGCTAAATTGATGTAAAAGACATGCTCAAAAAAGGAATCTCAATAATCTCGCATTCAAACATACGGAAAGACGGACGGTCTACATATTTATTGAGCACACACCTTTAACAGGAACAGAGTCTGACGCAGTCGGTGGCGCCCGACTGCAACGTTCTTACTTGTTAGAATAGCCTCTGTAGTGAAAATAGAATAGAATAGTGTGTGTGTGTGCACAGTATTACACTGTGCAACCTGTTCTCGATGTGTACACTGTTCGTTGCGTTGCCAAACTTATGTGAAAGTTGTGTTTGCCGTCTCCCCTGGGTGAAGAACAAGTGAAGGAGCCATGGCCTGGCAAAAGTTAAAAACCCCAAACGAGAACTGTGCGAGGACACCGTTGAATATGCAAATGAAAACGCCACAACATCAGCAGAGCAAGGAGAAGGAGAAGAAAAAGTAGAAGGAGAGGAGCAGCAAAAAACAGAAGCAGCAGCAGGACGAATGAGGTTAAGTTGAGCAGCGTCAATTGTAGCTGACGGAAATGAAAACAAGATGTGTGTGAAGAGGGTGTGTCGGGGTGTGCGTGTCTTTCCATGTGTGTGTGTGTGTGTATGTGTTTGTGTGTGTGCAGCAGGGCGTATGCGTTACTTTTGTAACCCTCTCCGAGTGCGGTGCGCTCTTGGGCATAAAATTCAAATGAAAATGTCGCGTGTTTTATGAAAAACTGCAACAATGAAACGACTTCAGAGACGTGCCACGAATTGCAAATTCGTGTGCGTTGCTAAATTATTTTCTTGCGTTAGGCAGCAACAGCAGCTTTAATTTGATTGTAAACAACTGTCCATGCAATGCGAATACAAACACAATTTTTTTAATTAAAACTGCCCCATAGACTGACATAGCAAAGAAATTTCTGCAAAATGTCGTCATCGTTTACATTTGAAAGGGAATCAATTTTGAGCACAGGCATTGATTGCCTCTTCGAATCGAAATAGCTAAAAAGAAAAAAATGTAGTAAAGAATTTGTTTGTCGTTTGCTATTTGCTGTTGTGCGTGTCACATAGCAGCACACATACTCACACACATACCCAGCACAATATTGAAAACTCATTTGGACAGGGCAACAAAAAAAAAACAGTTTGCAAAATGAAAAACTCGATTGCCTCATTTTTTCCCGCTCTGTTGTGCTGTTCTCTCTAGCACTTGACTCGTCGTAATGAAACTTCCAACTTTGCTGCCACAACCCAGCTGAGATAGATGAGCTGCATTAGGAGTGACCTTCAGCCTGCGAGGTCTGGACTTGTTTCTCACCTATCATTAGTGCTGAGTGCGAGTGGAGCAAGTGAAGCGCGTCAAAAAAAGAAGATTATAAGCCATACAACGCACATTTTCCTTACTTACCAAGTTTTTTTCTGCTGGCCTTTTAATTATCTGCCCGCTGAGTTAGCTTTTTGTGCGTGGCCAAAAAGATCATAATGCGGCCCCGACACAACCTAAACAGACTTGAGCAATAAGTGTTGTGATCAACGTTCGCCGCTCATTAAAAACTAACAACTCATCGCATTTGCGGCAGCGCTTAACGAGTTTCAACTGCTGCCTTTGTAATATGCCAAAACCAAAAGCTTCATTTATTTGCCTCGTTTATTTCCCCACATCCATAAAAGTGCCAGTAATGTTAAATATTTGCCACGACTCTTCAGTTTTTTAAATTCTTCAGTTAAACATGCTCTCAACATGTGTACAAATATATCTCACAATTGATTAAACAACATAATTTTGAATGTTTTGATCGATGCCGTGTACTCAACGCAATTTATCTTGATTCTATTTGCAGGTATGTATCAAACGACAGCTTCGATTGGGTCTCAGGCAACTGTTGGAGCGTCTAAGATTGATGCAGTGCTAAGTAGAAATTGATTATAACATACCTTATATATACTGTGGGAGTGGAACTAATAAATTGTTGGTCCTATTAGGCAAACAAATATACAAATGTATTTTAAAGATATTATTGTTGTTGAATTCTTGAAGTTAAATAGTTTGGTCATTGAATGGAAATTTCTAAATCTCGAGTGAAATGTATGCTGAATATTATTCCTTATTGAACAAGTTGTCCAAATTATCCAGTCATTCGAAAAAGTAAACAATTAGGTCCATTTTTTGAGTCTTAAAGTAAAGATCATTCTAGTAGAAGCGTAGCAATCGCTTGCCACCGACAGAGCAACACTATATTCACAGCGTAGTAAAATGTGTATATTACACAGTACTTTTTTCTTAATTACCACATTAAGTATATGTGCAAAAATTAGGGGACTATATGTCTGTCTACATTATAATCGTAAGTAATCATAATATAAAAGTGTGTTAAAAAATCCATCAATTGTCTTTTAGTTTTCTTTGGCTAACTTCTAACATATAATAACATCGGCAGATAATTTAATTTTGCCATGTTCAAAACCTAAGTGGACATAGCATTTATCGTTCATATAATGGATCTCTACTTTTTAGCTACTTTTCATCTTTGAAAAACAAATTTCCAGTCGACATCTAGTTGATGGCTAGCTTCAGTGTTGACGCACAGCAGCAGCGCGCACTTAGCTGCCTTATGCTCTAAACGACGCTCCCTCCATTACACACTCTCTCTCTCTCTCTCTCTCTCTGTCTCTCTCTAGCTGATATCACGCCATTTCGCCTCAATCATTTCAATCAGCTTTGGCTCACTTACAGCCTCAGCTATATTGACTTGGCTTTTGGCTTCTGGCTTGGAGTGTGGCCCCTTCTCAAGGCTAGATAGCTCGTTGGCTGCCTGCTGAGCGACCCTAAGTGTTTATGTGTATCCTGTGCGGGTATTATTGAGTGTATGTGAGTGTGTGCGTGTTCGCTTGTATACATTGTGCCTTAAGTTCGAACTTTAATCAAAGTCAACTTTTATGCGAGCTTTTTAAGGTGCTTTTTTTCATCTCTTGATGGATTTTGAGATAGCTCTTACCCTGCTTCACATCCTTTTTCCACTCCATCACGCCCTCATCCTGCCCGTAGCTTACCCTATGGGGGCGTGTCATATGGAAGCACAACTAAAAACGTAACAAGTTGCTGGGCGCGGCGAGGGTGGATGGGAGAAAGAGGAGCAGACAGAGTGCTGCGATATAAGAAAGCGCAAAACTTTAAATTGAAAATTGTATTCAAGCGTTAAATTGGCTTTTTTTCGGCATTGCTCTCCAGCGAACTCTGTAAAAACCGCACGCAGCACACATAAATACTCACCTCTGGGGTTCCCTCTTTCTCACTGCTCACGCTGCAGCATGTGCTATAGTTTTACAGTTTTTTCGTTCACTTTCTATACCCTGTACCACGTTTAAAAGGGTTGATTGAAAAATGAGTCGATCCACAAACTGCAGGAACCTTCAGAGAACCTTTCAATTTAAATCGTTGCTTCATAGATAACAGCTACGTGCCCCTATTTTAAAAGCTTTTTCCACAGCGATAGAGAAGATTTGAAGAATGTTAAAAAAATGTTAGACACGTCAAGCTGTGAATATTTCACTTTTTGGATACATACTTTTTACATACACATTAAAATGCTGAGTTTCTGCACTGAAAATCACAAAAAAAGAAAATGAAAAGAATTTTGTTAATGCTTGTTGGTGTCTTTCAGTCGATCACTCCCGACAAGTGCTCAGTTGCTTGTTTCTTAGCTTTTGGTTCGCGCAGTTTTTGGAGCTCTTTAAATTTTGTATCTTAAATCTACTAGGCTCCCTGTCATTGGCCTTTGGCTGTTTTGATTGTGTCACATATGGCCCATGTAAACAATTTCATCAAGATTTACGTTTTCATGAGCACGCAGCTGCAAGACAAGGAACTACCTCTTTGTTCTAACTCCTGTGACCCCTTTCCCGCCCTCTCTCTCTGCCTTTGTTCTACGCTTTGTCCAAAAAGCAATCCAATAATCGTTGTACGTTTTGCATGTTAATTATGTTCGCTCGTGTTCTCTCTTCTTTGCCATGCTTTATTGTCATTTTCATGTTTTTGCGTATTCAATAAACGCACCAACTGCGGCCTACACACATGCCGAATCACTGCCAACTTAGTCTTCTACCCCTAACCCGCTCCTCGCTCCTGGTCTTCTGCACAAACACACACCATTTGGCAAGTCGATTCTATGATTTTGACATTTGTTTTTGGGTGCCTCTCTGCATGCAAATGACGCTGGCGTTTATAGCAACGCATGTGATTGGCTGTCTGTGGGAAGGGGTAACGGTGATGTAAATCGCAGGGGGCGTAAATGGTATGGCAACCAACGACTGTTTCAACGGCACTCACTCACACACACACACACAAATTCACACTCAAATACACACACACGCACTTGTGTCATTTGTTTTAGGCTCGTTCTGACAGCTGTGCCTGACCAGAGCTTTCGGCATGTTATATAATGAAGTGTGTGCCATTTGGGCTGTGCATGAAAACTAGATAAGTTAAGACTTTATATTTTGCCCTGGTGTTCCATAATAGAGAGCCTAACGAGAGGAAGTTCATGTTGTGTGCACTTTTCATATAATGTAAAAGTTGAACAAATTGTCTTCAATTCAATAGTTTAGTTTTAACTTTATGAACTGATTTTCAATTTTGATAATAATATAAAAAACAGTTCATATCATGAATAAATATTACGAATTCTTTTGAATGAGCTCACTTTTTTGCTTGAAACCCATGAAAACATATAATTTTGTTCTCTTTTGAGGATATTGATCAAGTATAGATCATATGATTTCATAATAAATGAGATTTGAGCCCCTGTGAATATGATTGACGCAAACGGTAGCTACATTTTGCCGACATTGAAAACACTTCTCAAATTATCTTTGAAGATAAGAATATAAGTTAATGTTGTTGGCAAATCGGTTGCGTGCAAGATAGCCATCAATATGCTGGCGATATTTATGAGGCGCGCCCGCAGGATACAGGCTTTAATGATAGCCTAAAACAGGGCACTTAATTTCAACTTCATTTGGGGAGCTGCTGCTCCACACAATCAATAACGATTTGATGAGGGCTGTGGCACAGGATCTCACATATCCACCTAGGCCAGAACCACTTAATTCGGTGTATATGTGTGTGTATATGAGCGAAACGAAAGCGAAATAATAATGAGGGTAATATTAAAGCAGCAAAAAGGAGAAGCAGAAAGAAATTGGTCAGCAAGAACTACAAAAACGTGAGCTGTGTGTGTGGGGCTGTCAAGTATGAGTTTATTTTAGTGGATTGTTCCAAACAAAAGCGAAAACTAAAAGTAGCCAAGTTTTTGCCTCATTCTGCTTGCTGTTGTTGTTGTTGTTGTTGTTGTTGTTTTCGCTGTTTTCAGTTGTTTTTGCTGCTCGTGTCCTGGCAGCCATTTAATGCCCGGCTAACACGCAAACCTTCCCAACGGCTAGCCAATTTGTTGTTGTCTGCCAGCGTGGAAAAAATTTTATTTTTCTTTTATTTTTTTTCTCTTTGTGTTTTTAGTGTGTGTGAAAAAACTAATAAAGGGGCAATTTAGGCAATTCTCGTTGATCGTTTGCTATGGGCTGTGATATCTGTTTGGCCTGGCCCACGACAATGGAATTTATAATGCCAATTATGAGAATTTATTCAACTGCATATTAACTCCAATTGCCATTGAGTTCGTTGAATTCAGATAAATAACGTTTGTAATCAGCTAATTTATCAACATATTCTAGTAAATATTATTAAAAATTTTAATTGATAATTAACCCAAGCTAAGTCTAAGTGTGCTTAAAATCAAAACGACGTTGATATACTTTTAATACATTTTTAACTTTTGATTTCATTACCGAATAAATTGTATGGAATCTCGTTGTCAATTTGCATATCATTAAGAACCATAAGTAGACGTGGCATTAAAAGCCATTTTATGTGGATTTTGGCTTATTTTTAATTTAATGTTCAATCGCGCAAACGAGTGTATCATTTATTTTAAAGCTGTATATGGATTTAAATTCATTTGTAGGAATAACAACTTAATTATTTGATTAATATACTTTTTTTATAATATATATGTAAGTTGTTGATGTATTATTATGTCAGAAATGGTCAGATCCAAAAAGTTGTTCGGAACTGTCGTTAACATTTTGCAGTTGCTGTTAAAGTCTATGAAAATAATGTGGTATGTGTTAGGAAACTGTAAATACTCCTAAGTACTTAAGAGCTTGATAATTGTTTTAAAAAATGTTCCTTTTGATTTGACAGTGAATAATATGACTAGCTTTAGGCTTGTCTAACTTTATGCAAGCTTAAAAGCATTCAACTCAAAATACTTTTATGGATATAAATATTACTTGGAAGTCGAACGTGGACAATCAAAATCCTGTTTCAAATATATATATATATATATATATATATATATATATATATATTTAATTAAGCAGGGTTAAAGTTAAAGTAATTTTAAAGTAAAGCTCTTACATACATATATAATTAAATGCCTTTAACTTTGTAAACTGAAGCCAGAAAATTTCAATCAACTACCACAAAATTTCCCATTTTCTGATGACGGGTAGCCAAGGCTTTTCTCAAGACAAACAAACATTAATCCTTTTTACATTGCGCACAGCGTAAAAATATGAAAATCGTTGAGTGAAGTTTAAGAAAATTTTAAGCATTTCCGCATCTGCTTAGAAGCATCTATTTCCATTATACTTCAGACTGTGTACATACACAAAGCCATGTGCACTTCATCAACGCCTACAAACGCGAACATACACTCATTCACACATGCTTACACACACACACACATGACATCTCTTGCTATACATCTTTGTTAAGTCAGCACTTTGGAAATCAAAATAATACACAGCTTTTGCCACGCCCCAAGCTAAGATCAAAATAAATAAAATAAATGTTACTGATTTTTTTTGTCACTCCCACCCCACTCGTTGTTGTTTCTTGTTGTTGGAAAAGCCATTACATATATTTATGTATTTGCGTTGGCCGCATACTTGGAGGCGCCAGCTTGCGAGGTTTATAACGACAACGTAGCAATCGCCTTGTTTGACACTGAGCGCTCAAATATATTTTTGTTTAATTTCAATGCTAGTCACGCATATCCTGACGGTGCGTAACTCGACCCCCTGCTTGTCATTCATTTTACTTTAAATGTTATTTATAAATTTTCGCGTGCCTTGTAACATTCGTTTCCCGCACCCCCAACTCCGACGATCTATGTAATCTCAGCTGGGTTGTTAATTTACTTTGGTTTGGGCACATTGCCTCGTATCCATGCCGACGAGCACACGCACACATATACATACTTGAGCATTTCCTGTTGCTGTGTCTATATGGTATTGAATTTTCCGGGGAAAATTATAATTACTTGGCATTCGTACCTACACGACTATCAGCACATGGCGCATTCGATATGGTTAGGCTAATGCCAGTGCTTAGTTGAAATGGAAAAATGGAAAATGCCTGCAGCTTATCTATTTTGAAATTTATGTTTTTGAAATGCTGTCGTAAAAAGCCAACGCCCTTACGACGCAGTACTGAGTGCTACAGTGGCAGAAACAATAACAAAATAAGCGAAATATTTCTATCTTAATGAATTTGACCCCCAGTGTCAATTTAGACTGATTAAACTGCCAGACTCGGCCTGAGAACTGCGAGCACAGAAAAAATGTTGTATTTTCAAGTGCCAAACGAATGCTGCTCTCTATCTCTCTATCTCTCTCTCTTTCCCAGTCTGTCTCTCTTTCTCTCTCTCTCTTTCAGAGATTCTCTCTGTTTTTTCCCAACTCTTACATCAGTGCGCTAAGCGGAAGCAGATGCTGTGTCAACATTTTTCAGTCTTGTTTTATGTAATTGAAACATTTGCCTAATAGTTATTACACATTTTTTCGTGCATTAATTAAGCTGTGTTTTTTGCTCATATTAAAATAAAGTGTGGAATACTATTATTCGCATTAGTTTTGATCATACACTTGAACTGTTAATACTCTGTAATAGGCTAATAGAAATCTAAATTGTCTGATTCTCAAGATCAAATCGCAGTTTCTCTTTCTCTCTCCCTCCCTCTCTCTCTCTCTCTCTCTCTCTCTCTCTTAGTTTACGATATTGTGGTAAACAAATCAGAATACTTTATCAAATATCTGTCATCTACTTTATTGATTCTGTGTAGGGTACTTAAGCTTCACCATGCCGTTGGAACTAATTTGTTCATTTTTTTTAGCTTGTCTAAACAAATGTATTCATGTTTGGTATTATAGGATTACCACTAAATATGCGCATAATTATCAGTATTTATAAATACATTTGTTATGCATATGTCTAAGCCATAAACTGTTTCGATAATTAGTCAAAAATCTGAAAAGTGCAACTAATTTTTGCAGCAGCAGAAATTTGCTGAATGTTTTGTATTCAAAGAGTTTTAATTGTGTTTGTTTACCCTCGGGAGTGCATTTTTGAATTTGTTTAGCTTAATGCTGAAAAAGTTAAAAATTGCAAAAATTAAAACTTTTTAATGATTTAACTGACATTTTATTGTATATGATAATTGAGTTGTTGAAAACTTTTACAAACTATGGAATTTATGACTTTCCACAAATGATTTTTTTAAATTTAATGCATTTTAATCAAAAACCTTAGCTTTAATTTGACTGTTCTTCTTTTTTCAGGTATGTACCATGTCAACACTGCACAACACAATGCAGGTATAAATAAGAACATATTTTTAGCTCAATTAGTTTCCATATGTATTGTAGCTTTTTGTAACGCCTTTGTCAACAAAATCAACACGCATTTCCCATCCATTCCACTTGTATATATGTATCTATGGATAATGTACCTAGGTCTCACTCATAAGTGCTATTATACCCTTATTAAGCCCTATATTTATTATAGTCTGCCAACGTTGTAAGCGCCTTAAGAACACAATATTTACGTACGAGTACATGGGTATGTATGTATATGGGCCTATATGGACCTTATTTACTACACACTAATGCCACAAATTAAAATACTGTGCCGTATGTCGTTGCCATTGCCAATGGTGCTTAATGAGTAGAGCTCATACAACGTGCAATGCCTCTCGCTTGTCTGGAGTCTAATTTTAGCTATAGCCGGCTGGCTGCCCAGTTCCATTGCCCGGGTCCGGAGCTCGACACTCAGACAGTAGTAGCCCACAGTTGAATACGCAGCATGGGGTGACCGCTCTCAAATCTCAACAGCCCTAAAGAGAAGGAAACATACACGCACACCCAAACACTGAAGCAGCAAAGACTAAATGAAAGAAAACAAAAAAGAACTGAAAAACTTTATTAAAGACCTGATCCGACTTCTCTGCCTTTCTGCCTGTATGCTTGACTGACTGACTGAGTGAATGACGACGAGCTCTACATAAGCAATTACGACGAAATCCAGTGCGTTGTATGCGCGCCGGGTGATAATATGAACGAGCCACGAGGTGCATGGATAAAAATAGACAAGCATACATACACACTGACAGAGTTACTCAGTTACTCGACTCGAAGAGTTGACAGAGAAAAAATGGTGCTCGAGCGAGAAAGGATATTGTAGCAAATGGCACCAAACGCACAAAGAGAAAAGCCAATGCTTCGAGAAAGTGCAAAGGGAAGCAAGTGGGAACGGTTGCAACCTACTTCGCAATGCCCTGTCAGCCCCTACTTGACGTTATCAATAACATTAGAAATACTAATTCAATCATTCATTTTTGATTTTTCGAGCCGTTTTAGTAATGAAACGCCTAATTTAAAAACAACTAATGACTTGATTGTGTATAAATGAATTCTATAAATGAACAAAAAATATAGTTCGTTCACTAAAATTATTATTAGTTAATTTTATTACAATAAGATAACTAGTTATCAACAATATTGAAGATAGTCTGTTGATAAGTCAAGGTGCAAATAGTGACCAACTAAATTAACATTGCAAGAAACGAATATACTTCTTTTCAATTTGAAAATAGGTATACGAGTCGCGGCAGATGCTGCCGCCATGTGTTGCATTTCAAAGTGTGTGACTTATTGCGCAAGCTGAGCAACTGCCAGATGAATCGACAAAATGACTAACAACACTGTACAACATGAAACAGCATTCGTTGCAATTTCAATGCAGGGCTACAATTGAGGCCCCGAAATACTGTTGGCCTACACCTGACATGCACATACACACACACACTCACACACACACACACACAAACAAAGATCTATCGAACCGCATGCAAATCAATCAATTCAAATGCGGTCTGTTCAACAATGCTCAATAAATTGGGAATGCAATTTTGTTTGAAAGGCAGCTGCAAGTTAAACCTTTTAAATCGGATTCGCATAACTTGCCATTATTAAATTCAATGAGATCTGTAAACCAACGATTTACAGTTGCATTGTTCTACTGGCCACAGACCGAATACTGCGCATCGTTTGGCATACTCTGTATCCTTTGCATGCCTAGACATCATGGCCAGGATATTAGTTTGCTTATATGCAAATGGTTTGCGTCTAATTAATATCAGACAGTTGTGCTCACAAAATTGCATTTTCCGCATCTGCTGCTCCTTGTCTCGCATTTATTAGTAAACATATTTTTACAAATACTAAAAATATTTTCCATCACATGAAATATGCTTAATATCGCTCGTATGAAAAAATTCAAAAACTTACAGCTGAAGTTTTTCTGTTAAAAGTTGGTAGTTGAGAAATTGGGTGCGTTTATTTTAAACTCTCTTTCAACTCATTATAAATCAACTTGCAAAAAGTTAAGTTAATGGACGGACGTTCATTTAGAAAAGGTCGAAAGGGAAAGCCATAGAAGTAGTCTTTTGAAATATTTATTAATATCTTATAGACCTAAAAGGAGCCTTTGATTGGGGTTTAAGTATCAATATAAAACTAGAGGGATGGGCTAACTTCGGCCATGCCGAAGTTTGGTAATACCCTTGCAATTGCAAAGGATATAGATACAGTTTTTTCTGATTTGCCACGCCCCCAACAATTGGATATATATAATTTTTGGCCAATCTATTGAGCAGGGCAACAGTAACCTATATATCAAATTTTGAAGCTCTACCTATAAGACTTTGGGAGATATAGTTTTCTCCGATTTACCACACCCCAAGAGGCGGATATATATAATTTATATTTATTTATTTATATAATTTTGTCGAAACGGTCAAGCATAACGTCTGTGTCAATTTTTGGAACTCTAGGTGTTAAATTTTATAATATATAGGTTTTTCCGATTTGCTACGCCCCTAATGGGCGTAGATATATATTCTTTATATTTTTTTCTAGGGGTGGTTGATACAAATATATGTTTTAAGTTTCAAGTCTCTGGCTTTAACAGCGTCCAAAATATTGAAGGATTTATGTTAAGCACTATATAGACTTTCCCGATTTGCCACGCCCCAAGTTGGCGTGGATATATAACTTTTTGATCAGTCTGAACAGGAGGCCAAAAGTATTATATTTTCAAATTTGGATGCTCTAGCTTCAAAACTGTAGAAGATATAGTTTTATCCGATTTGCCACGCCCCCAAAGGCCGTAGATATATAATCTATATCTTTTTGTATTTGGGTGCAACTCAGGAGTATATATATTCCAAATTTCAAGTCTGACTTTAATAACGTCGAAGTTATCCCACTACAACATTTCTTAAAACCGATCTATCCTATGGAAGCTATAGGATATAGTTATCCGATCCGAATGATTCCGAGATATACAATGCCTGCAGCAGATTGGAGCCTATGTGCAAAATTTCAGTTCTGTAGCTCTTATAGTCTCGGAGGAGATTGCGTTGATCCAGACAGACGGACATGGCTATATCAACTCAGCTCGTCTTGCTGATCAAGAATATATATACCTTATATGGTCGGAGATGCTTCCTTCTCTGCGTTGCAAACTCCTGACCATAATTAATATACCCTTTTTGCAAGGGTATAAAAAGTCTTAAAAAAAAACAAAACAACAACATTGTGAAATAACTTCTGTACTTATCCGATGTTCAATTAATGTTCATGAATACACCAGCCTTATGCATCATAACAGTTTTTTTTTTAATATAAAAGTTTATATATTTTTCGATGGACTGCAAGTTATCTGCGTATACTTTTAGAGAATCTATTTACCTAATTAGGTAAGTCCAACTGTTGTTATTGTAATCTTTTGTTGAAATATATATAGGCTGTCTAATTAAATCTAATTCAGTATCTGTTCCGTGGAACATTCATGCGGTCAGTCAGATTACGGGTCGGACATGACTAGATCAACTCGAATATTGATCCTGATCAAGAATATACATAAATTCTTTTATTATACACTGTCGGTTAAGAGAATAAAAACCCTTTGAGATCATGCATATAGCACATCATCCCTTCGCTCATTCAATCCCTTTATAGATATCATAGTAAATTTCCAGCAATTAGCCTATGCTTTCTATTCCCACATAATTAGAAACTTCCTGGGAGCATGTCCTGCAAAATTTCATCCCATTAATTACAACAAAGCAAAACCTACACACCGGCCGCACATTTATCATAAGAGGCCTACGAACTTTACACATCAACAGCTTATGACCAAGTTGACATAGTTTCTGCTCTCATTCTCTCTCTGTCTCTCTCTCCCTTTGGCATGGTCACCAATAGCCAAAATTTTAATTAAGGTAACACTTAGGTGCAGCTGGCGCTTAGGGAGAAGAGGCAACCCAACCATTTAGTCCCAAAAGTCAATGAGCTGAGGTCACAATTTTTGCCTGCACTTAACCCATAAGTAAGAGCTAGTTGGAGGAAAGCAGAGGGAGGGAGACAAGAAAAAAAGTGCCAACGTCAGGTGTCGTTGCGACAAAAACTAAGCGTTCACCCCTTTATATTTTGGACTGCACGTTGTTGGTGTAAAAATGATAAATTATCCTAAAAATTTGCAAAGTTCTGAAAATTACGCATTAAATCATGCAGCAAACATTGGAAGCACCTTTGCTAGGGGCAGCAGACCAGAGTGCAAAGTCATTGTAAAGTTTATTGCTGTGATTGCGGGCGCAGTGGGTGGCCGGGTGATTGGGAGAGAGTGGGGCAGGAGTCATAGTGCGTTACTGGTTATAGGGTATCAACAATTTTATCGCTCGCATGAGCAAGGTCTTGCATTGCATTTTATAACACTGGCAGTCGTTTTTCTTTTATTTTTATATATTTTGCTGGTCACGTTTCTTGCCCAACGACGTCTTCTACCAAGCGATGTGTGTGGATGTAGGTGTATACACAGGTGTGTGTGTGTGTGTGTGTGTGTATCGTAAATTTTGGGCAAGTAAACAACACAATAGAGCAGCAACAAAAATGTAACAACGATTTGCGTTTCGTAGCATAAAGTTTAAGCACTTGGTTTGGCTATTTTGTATTTTCATTATTATTACTATCCATGCTGATTGCAGTTGTTTTTGTTGTTGTTGTTGTCGTTGTAGCTCTCAGCTACAGTTTTCCTCTGCCTGGCACATATTTCATGGCTATGATTTACTCGTTGTTCACGGCCGTTGCCTCAAACATCCAACCGGAGCAACAACAACAACAACAGTTGCTACAAACAACAACTCAAGCAGAACAACTGCCCAGTCCAGAGTAGCCAACCGCTTCATAACCCCGCCCAGCTTCAGCTCGACTGTTTGTTTGTTTTGGGCTGAGCTTGGGTCAACTAGTTGAGACATGAACCTAATTTACTGCCTGAGTGCTTTTCATATCAGCTTTCTCTCTCTTTCTCGCTCGCTGTCTACCCATCTCTAGCATGCTAGTTTGCCCCCTTAGTCTCCTTCTTGGCTTTTTCAACTGCGCATTTGAAATGTCTTATTTCGTTCTTGCTTGTTTATCAAGTTATGCACACGAAAAAAATTGATGCACATGCCAACAGGCAGATTTAAGTTGGCTTAGCCATACATAACTCAATCTTAAAGTCGTTGATAGAGAGACCAAAACCGATAACTGATTAGGTCTTAGGCATAAAATATAAATAAATAGCCAATTGACAAATAGAAGAAAACAATTCGAAGCAAATGTGTTCCACAAAATCAATCGCCTAGCCTAGACTTTTAAATGTAAGTAACAACAAGTAAGAACGCTCTAGTCGGGACTGCCCGACTACGAGATCCCCTGAACCTTTGTTCGAGTTTGCATGTTTACAGAAAAATCTGAATGCAACAGTAAAAAAAATTAGTTTTTGAACAGCAAGCCGCCATCTCTAACCATTACACCACACTCTTCATATGTTGTTCTTAGTGACAAAGACGCCTCTAAAGTAGCAGCGGCGAGAATTACAATGTAACTGAAAGTGCGATTTAACTCATAAAATTCAAAGAATAATGCACACATTTGCATGTATGTGTGCACACGTATAGACTGTGCGCACAGTGTGCACTGCACACGTACTGGTACTCGCTGCCGCGTGCTTTTGCCTATTGACAAAATGTTTTCTTTAATAAGTTCTTTGTTACTACTACTGCCGATTGCAATAACATTTTCAGCATTGAATTTTTTCATTTTAGTTAAATTACGGTTTTACTTAGAAAATTTAAAAAAATTGAATTGTGGCTTAAATAACTTCTTTTTTTTTAAATTGATTTTGTGAAATGTGGAGCCGGTATCCAAAATATTAAAAAAATAGAAAATGTATTTTATTTACAAAAAGCTAATTGTAAAATTTGGCGACTGCAGCTAAAAAAATTTAAAAGATATGGTCCAAAAACTGAATCTTGATAAAGTTCTTAATCGATATCAGCGAAACAGGAAAAGTTAACGAATATCAAAAACAAACTCGATAGCTCTTATAGGTTCTGAGATCGACGCATTCATACATAATAGACGGACGCCCGTCCGGACGGACGGACAGGGCTAAATCGACTCAGCTTGTCACCCTGATCAAGAATATATATACTTCATGGGGTCTGCCACACCTCCTTCTGCCTGTTGCATACTTTTTGCAAAACCATTATACACTGATTTCCCATTTTCAATGGGTTCAGGGTATTAAAATAAAATAGATGAAAATAAAAAAAATATATAAATTTTATAAATAAATAAATTGCTTTTCCGCTAATCATGATCATATATAGTTCTTGTTAGCCAAAACAATGGAAACATATACAATAATCTCGACCATGTTCATTAACGTCGACTATCTCTGTCAACGAAAAATTCTGAGCAGCGATGCGTGAGTGATAAACCGTCAACCGAACTCATTCGTTTTGCTGTCTGGTTAGCGTTAGTGTTTGGCAATTTGGTCAGGTTAACAAGTTGAACTCGAGAACTCAACCACTCAGGCATCATCAGTTGGCTCCGCTGAGTATGCAATAAAAGTATTCTTTTTTTTCGCTTTCACGTTATTCCATTTTCATTGTTGAAACGTCTCGAATTACGCATGTGCTGCGCTGTGAGTGGCATTTCGGTTAATGGCTGACAACCTTTTAAGTGGAAAATCAGCAAAGTCGTGTCGATAATTGCCAGTCAGCTGGCACAATCCCACACCCACACATATATACAGTCGCTTGCTTTTAGTTAAGCTTTCGCTTTTCCGCTTTTCGTGAACGTTAAGTTGTGTTTGTAAACGCATGTTATGAAGCCTGTCAGCCCAGTGAGCATTCTACAAGTACTTGATAAACTGTACATGTGTTAAGAGCCAGCCCAATGGGAGAGGCTGTCAGCCAGTGTAACAAACACACACATACAGAGAGAAAGACTCAGACAGACGTTCAGTTTTTAATGAAGACTCATCCACAATGTCGTTGCAGGTAGCTGTAGCTGTAAATGCAACTGGCTTAGAGTCTTGTCTGGCCTCATATACCAATTACTTAGTCATTGCAGCTATTACGCCCACTTTATACTCGTTCCTGCTTGCTTAATTGCCAAGCAGCCTCCACTCGTTTAGTTAGCAGCTATCCGAAATGCAGCCCAACCTCGTTTTAAGTACAACAACGGCAACAGTTGTGTTTATGCATTTTAACTTGAAGTTAAGCGAACCACAAGCCGACAGGCCACTAAACGATGTGGCCTTTGAATGCCAGATGCGACCAATGTTAATTCATCCTTGTGTTTATTTAGCAGACACTGTATAATGTTATTATTTGTATAACGAAAATGTTTAAGTATATATGCATATATATACATGAGTTAGAATCATTTTAAAATTAAATTTATACATTATTGGTAAATCGCAACAACAAAAATATTTTCAGCAAAAATTTGGAGGCTCTTATCATGCTCCAATAGCATTTCTACGTTTTGCTTGTTTATTTTAAAACCAATCCACTCCAAACAAACTAACTAACAATAACTACATTTCATATGCCATTTAACTTGCTTTACATACAAACACACACAGCACACACAGGCAGTCACACACACGCAATTGACCCATTTATGAAGCTTGAAAGCCTGAGTATTAATTACATTACCAGCAATTCAACAGTCGCTCAAGCGAATCCGTAAAGCCTATACACAAACTAACCGACAATTTGCCCCAGCAACAACAACATCAACAGAAATGAACAGAACCAAATAATTCCCACACTCTCAGGGCTTCACAATCCTTGCGGCAGTCGAGCGTTCGAGCTTAGCTGGCGCTTAAGCCAAATGGCCAACAGCAGGTGGCGAGTGCACGCTGTAAACTTAATTGATTTACAAGTGTGAAAAGCGTGAAAAGAGCCGAGAGCCACAACAGTCATAACAATAATGCAGAAATAAAAAAAAAAAAACGAGGAGCAAAAGAAATGAAAATGGTATTAGAAATAATACCAAAGAGTGCGCAACAAAGAGGGCACATTGGTATTTAGTTTAGTTTTTGTGTTTATGTAGAAAATACAATCCGCTTAACGGTAATTGCCTGCTGCAGGTGTATGTGTGCGTTTATATAAATGTCGAGCATACGCCGCGTAGTCTGGCAAATGGCCTTTGTACTGCGTGTCGCGTGCTGTGCTTTAAAGCGTTGCTAACGCGCATTTAATGGCACTTTTTGTATACATCGACTCACTGACCACGCCCACGCCCACGCATCCATAAGTTGCGTGTAAAGCGCCTACGGGCCCAATAACATAAAACTAGCTCATTTACTTTTCATAACTTGCGCGCCAGGAAGTGAGCTTTTGTTTTTAGCCGTCAGTTCCTTCCGCTTTCAGGCGTTCTTTGTTTATGTTAACCCACCCATTCCCAGCGCGAGGTGCAGGGGGGCGTGACGCCAGTTAATAAGCCATAACAATCAGTTGGGACTGAGCTGCGGTTTGCGTGCTTAGCCATTTTCGATATGCAACAAAACTTGGCGCCCTGAAGGTTAAGCGCTGTCAGGTGTTTCTATTGATTGCTGCACGGCTTGATTTATAGCTGTGACGCGCTTGGGTGTGGCCAGCTGATTGCATTTAATGCGCCACCAAATCAATCACACGATTGATGTCAATCTCTTCTCTATTCTGAGGCAAGCCCTTTCAGCAACACCCCCATTGTGGCCCCAATTCGAAAAAATTCGCAATCATCACTGTCATTTGTTGTGTCTGTGCGTTGGCAATCATCGTGCTGTATCTCAGCTGTTGTTCAATTTGCAGCCGCTTAACGGGTAATTCAACTGCCATCCTCATGCCCCCTACTGTGGTGTGTAATGCGATATTTGTGGCTTCATTGCACTTGCAGTGCGTCGAGAGTGAAAAGAAATCGCGAATTGTCATAGCGACAGGCACGGACTGGTTATTCCAGTCGCTCAACTTTCAATTATTTTCGAGACATTTAATATACTCCTCACAGCTCACAGCTGAGGCAGCTCGTGCAGCACTTCTGCCCTGCTGTCAAATTATGTTTTGCATATGAATAATGTGTGCCAAGATTTATGGATTTTTCAACATCAAAACAACATTTTTTGCAAATATGCCAACATTTTTATTTTTTGATATTTTTAAGTGCCTCGAATCAAGCAGAAAATCAACGGCAGATGCCGCCAATTCGCAAATAGTCCATGGAAGAGGAGCAGCAGGGTAAATGTAATAGTATGAAAACTCCTATCTATAAGCCCATGCGCACGAATCGCTTTCGTGAGCCCATTAATAACACAGAAAACTTTTGAATATATAACAAATCTATTTTCGAATTAAAGGGGATCGACTATGGGTAGGCTTAAAAGTAGAAGAGATGGGAGTTATTTAATTATACCCTGAACCCATTGAAAATGGGAAATCAGGGTATAATGGTTTTGCAAAAAGTATGTAACAGGCAGAAGGAGGCGTGGCAGACTCCACAAAGTATATATATTCTTGATCACGGTGACGAGCTGAGTCGATTTACCCCTGTCCGTCTGTCTGTCCGTCCGTCCGTCCGTCTGTCCGTCTGTCCGTCTGTCCGTCTGTCCGTCTGTCCGTCTGTCCGTATGTATGAACGCGTCGATCTCAGAACCTATAAGAGCTAGAGACTTCAAGTTTTGCATGATGGTCTGTGTATACAGCGAAAATATCGAGTTTGTTTAAGATATTCGATAAATTTTTCCGTTTCAATGTTATCGATTTAAAACGTTATCAAGATTCAGTTTTTTGACCATATCTCTTACATATTTTTAGCTACAACTACCAAATTTTTTTAGTTTAGTTTTTAGCTTTTTGTAATTAAAATACATTTTCTATTTTTTCATATTTTGGATACCGGCTCCACATTTTACAAAAAAAATTTATTAAAAAAAAAAATTATCAAAACCACAATTTAATTTTTTCAAATTTTTTAGTGAAAACCGTATTTTCAATAAATTAATAGCATTCAATGCAGAAAATTGCATTCAAATCCGTTAAGTAATACAGAAGTTATTAAAGGAAACATTGTAAAAGCACGCTGCAGCAGCCTGTACGTGTGCACACATACATTCAAATCAACTACGCAGTAATCTGCTCGCGTTTCTGTGTGCATGGTATGTATATGTGTGCATGTGTGTATGTGTGCATGTGTGCATGTGTATATGCGCGCAGAGGTAATATGTATAGATAAAATATGTAATATGTAAGGTTGTTGAAAACATCAGCTCGGACTTGGTTCAGGGGATCTCGTAGTCGGGCAGACCCGACTAGAGCTTTCTTACTTGTTTTAGACTCTTAATGTTAGTCAGAAAAGAAAATAATGTATATTGTAATTTCTTAGAAATTCATTCTAAATATCACCTCTACATACCATCGAAATCTTCTCACTTGAAACCGACTATTACTAAAGATTCATTCTTAAATTTTGCAATGTCTCTTTGTATTGTATTTAATAATTATTACCACTTTCAAAAATATACATGCGAATATATATGTATCATCATTTATATGACCTCATTTTATACAGGGCATCAAAGAGCACTTACTATAAAATAGCGATTTTATTTTATAAATTTTATTACGGTCCACATTGACAGCACCTTTAAGCATGTGCACATAATTCGTTGTCTTTCATACTTAATTCTTCTTCAGCTTCTGTCAACGCATCTTTTGGCTGCCATAATTCAAGTCTGTCAGCCTGGCTGACAACTGGCACGCCATTTGCATAGCTAAACATTTGCTTCTAAATACAAATTTCGACGGTATTTTTTATGTACTCGTATTTGCACGCGTTTCATTTTGATGTTTGAGTTTTTATTTTTTTTGCATACCCTTGTTGAGGGTATAATAATTTTGTCACGGAATGTGCAACGCATAGCTGGTGACATTCCTTATTCAATAATATATATTTGATAAGTATACACAGACAGTAAAGCAGTCTGTGTGCTAGAATCCATCGAATCGGACTACTAAATGATATAGAAGTCATACTAATAAGCCGTAAAAAATTATGCTTTTATACGTCAAATATATATATTGCCAAGATTTCTTTTTAGATATATGCACATAATTTATCATTTGGCTTAATAATATGGCAAGTTTTAAGGGTTTTCCTATGCGCTTACATATGTTGAGATTTTTTTAGAGATCTGACATCTTAAAGAGTATTAAAATCTTCGGCGTGCTGCTAACCGTTATTTTTTTGTTTTTTAACTAGATGTTCCCCTTGCATGCCTCGTTTATTGACATGGCTAAGAACGTGAAGATTTTGGTAGTGTGTACTGTTGGTATTTGTCTTCATTTATTTTATTGATTTTGCTGCTCTGCTGTTTCGGCTGATTTACTATATATTGGCTGTAAAATATATAGATGGGGAGTGGCCAACGGCCAATTTCATTTTCATTTGCTAAGCCATTGAATAATCACAATGCATTTTTTTCCTGCCCCATTGCCAGCTTCCATTTTGGCCTGGCATTTTACGACCTCTGGCAATTTTTCGCACATTCTCCTTGCTTGATTTGGGTTGGCTGGCGAACGCTTTTCAATTATTTAATTTTCCACTCACGTTCGTTAGGTCGACAAAAATTCAGCGATATAAATCCGGAAAGTGCATCTTCAGCGCGCACTCGACGGCGACATTCTCACGTTTTCATTGGCATTAAGGTTTAGTTGATCGCCCCCTACTTTGCCATGCTGCATGCTTCATTTGGCCAACGACGGCAGCTGAGGGCGATTGATGCCAGACTGTTACAAGTCGGAGGAGCTAAAGCCAAAGCTAGTCGACAATTGGAGTCGGAGTCGGAGTTGGAGTTGCACTTAGGTTGGGTTTTCGAATTTGCCGGGCTTGGCTGTATAAATTCCATTGAAATGGCAAGCTGCTCGTATCATCATTATCATTAGTATCATCATCATCATCATGAGAGACATCTTCAGCTTCAGTTGGGCCATTAATAACAACAAATACCGCAATGTGGGCAGCCCAGTGACACACAAAGTGCCAACTTGCAACATAGAAAAAAGTGGGAAAATCTCGAAATCTACCACTAGAGGTACCCGATGCAAACCGCATTTGAATGCTGGGCCGGTTTGCCCGGTTCAATGCAGTTAGTCAGTTGGTCTGTTTGGTAAAAAGTTTTTTGCAGATGCGCAGCTCACCTCCCTTCCCCCCGACAGCCATTAAGCCGACCGGCTTGTGGCCAAAGGCAAGTTGCAGGCTTGTTTGCCGTTTAGGGCCAACTCTTCGGCTCATTTTTTTTTCTTTATTTGCTTTGTTGTGTTTGGTTGATGTTGTTGTTGTAGCTGCTGTTGTGCACACCTGCACCTGACATTCGGGCTTACCGTTTACAGCAGCCGCAGTTTCAGTGCTCTAACGCTGTTTATATCTGTTATAGCCACGGCAACAACTGCTGCACCAACGGCTCGAATAATAAAACACGCAATGTGAAAATGTTTGCGGAGTTAACCACAGTTGGAGAGCTTTAAAGTTCAATATAAGTATTCCAGCAAAAGGAAAAATGAATTTTTGTGTAACTCCAATAAGGTAACAAACAGCCAGTAAATGAATTCTTAAATATGTTTTAAAACTTTCGAATGGGACTGAAAATGAAATACAAAAGTTGTATCACATAAATTGATAAAGTATGGTATAGTATATATAATACTACTACTCAAAATTATATTTAACACTTTTATCAACATTGTATGCATTAAACAAGAGTATGAAAATAGCAGTAAGTAAATCGCATTTCAAGTAATAAAATTACTATAAAGGAATTGTAAAGTATTTTATCTTCGAAACCAAACACAGAATCAAGCTGTGATGTGCATATGGCATTTCCGTTTTATTTTAAGAATTTAATTTTCTTGTTGCCTCACCTCTGACAACAATTATGTTTGTTATTATTACACTTATATTGAGCATCACATTTTAAATTACACGATTTTTAAATGCTTTTTAACCATTTTAATTGGTTTGCTTTTCACTAACATTTTAATTATTTCATTTGAATGCTGTTTGTTGTTTCTGGTATTCGCTGCGCAGCATAATATTGTGTTGCAGAGCACACCAGAAAATTACGTATACACCTTGATCTGTGTGTGTGTTGGTGTGTGCATGTGCTCTGCCCACTAATTTGCGCTTGTTTTTCTTTCACCTTCCGTTGACACTGTTTTGTGCGCTCTCGCTGGCTCGTCGTGTTATGTTCACATTATTAAGGATGTTGGATGTTGTCTAACGGCATTTCAGGCAAAACACGGCACATTTTCTATTTGAAAAATAAATTTCCGGTTCAGCCGTTGATTTGCAAAACAGAAACCCGTACACACACACGTATCTGGTAGCGGACACCCACATGCTACATTTGCAGCAGCAGCAGTAGCAGCAGTCGCAGTAGTCCTATTACCTGTCATGTGGACATGAATGATATACATAGCTGCAGGTTCTAGCTAGACACATCCTTTCACACTTCAACACGCTTTTGCTATAATTTCCTGTGCGCCGAGAGCCAAAGTGTAATTCAATACACAACACGATACATATCTGAACTACGCCTTGACTGCCTGCCTGTCTGCACTAATTCGAAATAACTTTCAAGTTATCATATTCTAATAGGAGCTTACTTTCGGAATATTGCCTCGTTAATTGCATTGACAGCTGCCAGCAAATGACCTTCATCCGGCCAATTGCAGTTTGGCAAATTGACTTTTTACTGCTGCCTTTTGGCAAATACGCAGCGACGCTTTCGCAACTGGAAATTGAAAGGCAGACGTGATTAGCATCGACCTAGAAAGCTTTCTAGTGCGCACGCCCATTGAGCAATTGAGCCACAAATTTGGTAAGATAACAACAAAAACAACATTGGCAGCAACAGCAAAAGCAACTACAAAATAAAGTTAAACAATCGGCGCGAGTTGAACAAATTTCAATTTCAATTTCAATTTCAATTGGCTGCCCATTTTAATTGGCATTCAGCGCGTCGTGTCATTCGCTAACCAACTTGGATTGGCCTGTCGAATGGCACTTGGCCCGGCTTTTAAACGTGTGTCGCCAGCGCCCCAAATTTGCCACTGCATTGACCAAAATGGGCGCTACGTCGACGTCAATTGCGTCAGCAGCAATCAGCGGCAACTATTGAGCAATTGGTCAAATGCTTTCCACTATGTCAGGTTCAAACTCGAAACATGTTCGCTGCCAGTCGGTCGCACAACTGACGCACAACGCCGGACGACAGACGCCGGGAAAGCACAAATAATTTGGCATAACAAAATATATAGTGTGCTGTTTTTTTGTTCACGTCATGATTTATTAATATTCTGTTGATGTAATGGAACTATATAATGTCTGTACCATATACAAATATTTGCTGTGCTTATCGTATTTAGAATACTAGACAAACTTACCTTTTAGTCTTGAGAATGTTTCCAAATATATAATTGTGAAAGCCGATACACTTGTCCGGTTTTATACTATAAAAAGTACTTAAGGCTTTCTTTTATTTTCCGGTCAATTTTCAGTATTAAATAATGTTAATTCGAAATATTGATTTTAATTATATATCAATTCCAAAAAGAATAAAACTTTAATGTGAAACCCGGAATTTCAGTAAAATGTATTTATTTTAATTAAAAATGGTTTTGACTGAGTGCACAAATTGAAGTACCTTCGTATTACCCTTTATCATCGAACTGCAGTTAAAATTGTGGGAGGAATATTGGAATTCTTTACCAAAATAGGTTTTTTTTTATAAAATTCCATAAACTATTGAGCATAAGTTCATTATACACTGCTATAAAATCAAATTCAATATTCGACCAAGACTTTTTTCAGTGTGTAACATTCGTAATTTGTCTTTTTCACCGTTGCTTCGTAATACATTGCCGTAAAACATGTTTTGGCATGAATTTCGTAAAATTTGTCTTAATTTTGGGCCATCAATCAGCCGGCAATATGTGACATACTTAATAATCAAGTATACGCAGCGTGCGACGCTCGAATATGTCAGCGAGTGTAATGCATATATTTAACGAAATTTGATCAACTTATATACGTTAATTTAATGTCAGAGGTAAATTTATGCAGCAAAGCTGCTGCATTGACGAAATTTTGCGCCAACACTCAAGCCAAATACTTCAAAAGGCACTTGAAAGGCAGCGCAATTGTTGCAGCAATGAAAAGCGTAAAGTGTTTTGTTGAAAACGTTCCAAAAACAACACGTTCTATGTGCCAGCCGACAAATGTAAACAAAGTGTGGGCCCAAAAACGACGCAGTCAATAAAATTGTGCCAGCTGGTAGCGAGAACTGAATGAAATAGCAAAATAAAAGCGGAGAAAATATTTGCCATGCAAATAGGACTCGCAAAAAGCTCCACTCTGACAATATTCGAGTGCAATTAAATGCAAAATATTTAACAATGCATACAAGTAAAAGAATTGCTGGTAAAATTGATATTAAATTATATAAGAGTTGGCCCCAATCAATGGACACGTTAATTGTACCAGGTAAAATGTGAGCAGGATAAAGAGAAGAATTCAGCTGCAGCGATCCTTGCGGTGCCTGAAAGAGCTTTAGAGTAAAGTTGTGTAATGTGGTGATCATGAATTATATTGTGTTTTTGGGCAATTTATGAACAAAGTGTCTAAACTATCCAGTTGCGCTTATGATACAATGAGCAAATAAATTAATAGTTGATGACTGAACTAAGCTAATGAACTAGTAAATAAGTGGTATATATAGTTCACGATTGGTTTGAACTTTCTGACCAAATTAAATACTATTCCTGCTGTACTTTGGATCAGTGCATAAACTCTTTAGTTATCTACGAAACGCCTATTTAGAGGACAACAATTTTAATAATTCCTTTGCTTCGGTAAGCCTTAATGTATGCCCGGTAAGCAGCTGAGCTAAGTTAAATGCTCTGCCCCTATGATGTGGTCTCAGTGTGTTCTGTGAGCATTGTTTCAAGTGGCACTCGGTTTGCACAATTCAAAGAACTTATGCACCAGACCCCCAAACTAGATCATTCTGACAGATAAATTAAGTGTAGCAAAAGCGACAGCGACAACAACAAAAACACTTTTCAGCATGTTCTACGGCGAGTGCTCGTATTTGATGACATTTAGTAGACTTTCTATTGCTTTGCCATTAAACAAGTGCGTAATTAGCTATTATTTATTTATATATTGATATTGTTAATATTAATATGTACATATTTATATTTTTCTATTTATTATTTATTTTACCATATGTATACAACTTCTTGGGATAATATATATGTATAAAAAAAAAACTCTTATTTTGCATACAGGTCATTGATCTCCATTAGAGTTCGAGCAAATCGTAATTTGGAATGCTTCCTTCAATTTTTCATTGACTCTGTGATCAGGGTATTAAACAGTCGGCTGCATCTGACTGCACCGATAGCGCTTGTTTTTCATGGGACATCAAAATGAATTTACGAAGAATTTTATGTAAATTTAACATGAATATTTTCGTTTGAATATATACGTATTTAAAAACAAAAATTTCAAATAGGTATATATTTTTTGAACATCTTGGCGCGCGAGGACGGCGAATACGCAAAGTGCGCCAATTTGCACGGCAGATTACATCACAGCCCCTCAGTCAAGGCGAAGGCGGGTGCAGAGCATCTCAACATGTCATATGGCTTGCATTTAATTAACAAGCTAATTTTTTAAAACACAAATCGCTGGGCGTCGCAATGCGAAAGAAGCGAATCAAGAGCAAGGGGAACGGCTTACAGTTAAGGCAGGGGAAACAGTCGCCGCCTGTGTGGGGCCCAAAGAGATCGGAGATGGAAGATGTAAAATGGAAACTGGGAGATGGGGCGGTGCCAAAAATATGAACACTGACATTTGTGCGCCTTCACAGTGCTTGTTGCTCTGTGGGCTGCCTAATGAGATGCGAGATGCGAACCGCAGCCAATGCATAAGACATGGTTTATTATAGGATAGTAAAAGCTTCTGTGTAAAAAAAGAACTTGTTTAACTTTGATGTGATTTGTGCTACTTTTCGAGTACTTTCTGTTGACAAAGTTAAGTAAAATATATTGGTTTTGACAATTTATAAATATATTTAATGCAAAAATGTATGCAATCTTTAAAAGTTATTTCTCTGGTGGCAATATTTCGCAGTCGACTAAGCGCGACTGCAAGTTCTTAAAATATTTTACTTGATGACCTAAAAAGTTACGTTTCTTCCACTTTGCTTTTATTTTTCGTAAACTCAAAAACACTTCAATCATTAAAATAAATAATTTATATTTCTTTCATTTATACTTAAAAAAAAACATTTTAAAAAAGCATTTTATCATATTCCTTGATTAATCTGTAGTTTTTCACAATCGTATTGTCTTTGCTATTATTATACCCTTGCAAAAAGGGTATATTAATTTTGGTCAGAAGTTAGCAACGCAGAGAAGGAAGCATCTCCGACAATATAAAGTATATATATTCTTGATCAGCAAGAAGAGCTGAGTTGGCATAGCCATGTCCGTCTGTCCGTCTGTGTGTCTGTCTGTCTGTCTGTCCATCTATCTGGATCAACGCAATCTCCTCCGAAACTATTATAGCTGCAGAGCTGAAATTTTGCACATAGGCTCCAATCTGCTGCAGGCATTGTATATCTTTTAAGAAATGTTTTAGTGGAATAACTTCGACGTTATTAAAGTCAGAAACTTGAAATGTGGAATTACACCCCATATAAAAAGATATATAGTATATAGTTACACCCTTTGGGGGCGTGGCAAATAGGGTAAAGTTATGTCTTCTACAGTTTTGAAACTAGAGCATTCAAATTTGGAAAGTAATATACTTTTGGCCTCCCCTTCAGATTGATCAAAAAGTTATATTTCCACGCATACTTGGGACGTGGCAATTTGGGGAAGTCTATGTAGTGCTTAACATAAATCCTCCAATATTTTGAATGCTGTTAAAGCTAAAGGCTTGAAACTTAAAAAATATATTTGTATCAACCACCCCTCGAAAAAAAGATAAAGAATATATATCTACGCCCATTAGGGGCGTGGCAAATCGGAAAAAACTATATCTTCTACACTATCTATCTATCTATCTTTTACACCTAGAGTTCCAAAAATTAACAAAAACGTGAGCCTTCACTGTTTCGACAAAATTATGAAAAATTAAATATATCCGCATCTTTGGGGCGTGGAAAATCGGAGTAAACTATATCTTCAAAAGTACCTATAATATAGCGTCAAAATTTTATATTTAGGTTACTGTTGCCTTGCTCAATAGATTGATTACAATTGCATGGCCGAAGTTAGCCCATCCCTCTAATTATTGATATATTTTGTAGTAATCACATTTAATAATTGTGCTATTTTGTAAACAGGCAGAGATTGCTGCTACTGTCAGTTTTTGAATTCCACAAATATCTTCTATGTTTAGCCTAATCTCAAAATTAATATCCATTTCATGTAGCTTCAGCCTTAGTCGACAAGGCAAGCGTTCTAACCAAGAAACACAACAGGGCCAACAAATTTACAACGAAACATATTAAAATGCCACTCACACGATAATCCCCTTTTACCTCGCTGTCTCTCTCTGTTTCTCTTCATCTCTGTCTCTCCGTTTTTCGCTTTGCTTCGCTCGAATTACAAAAAGTTTGCTGACAAAATGGTTTGGAGGTGGGAGTTGGGCTTTGTAGCATTATGGGTTGAGCTGAGGTTTATTTAGCTACAATAAGCTGCAAATTTTGCATATTTCATAGCTGTTGACAGCTAACGCTGTTTGTATGTGAAAGAGAGAGAGAGAGAGATAGAGTATGTGGGTACTTGTGTGGGTGGCAGCTGGCAGGTAACCCAAGCAAAATAATGGCTAAAATTTGTACAAATAAAAATTGCAATTTAAAGCTCGCATCACTGCACTTCCAATGTATTTGTGTATGTGTAGGTGCATGTGTGTGTATCCACTTGGCAGTTAGCTGCCTTTTTCTGCAGAAGAGCTTAGCGGCTGCCATAGATACTGGTCATGGGTTACCTGCAAAATAAACTATATGGATTTCATTTTGCACTTTTATGGCAGCATCCAACCACACACATACACAAATATGCAGGTGGTCCAGCCAAAATGAAATGCGTTGCCATAAGTGTTGTAAACAGACGTATTGCAATGCCAGGCTATTTGATACCCTACCAAGATAAGAAATGTATCCTCCACACAAGTATTTAAACTATTAACTTAATTAATAATAAAATTGTATTACCTTATCCAAATCCAAATAATTACTCCTACCTCTCAATTTATATACCCTTTAATACTTTCATAAATAGTTTTGAACTCAACTAATGCTCGTAACATGCATTTTAATGAACATGTAAATACCCACAAAGGATTTCCATACTAATCTAATTCCCTCGTCTGTCTGTCTCTATCACTTTCAGCACATGGTGCAGGCTGGCGTGGCGCCCTTTCCAGGCGCACCGACTGGCTATCCCGCCGCTCCTGGGCCGGCGGCAGCGGCCGCTGCTGGTGCGCCCACAGCGGCCGAAAGCCTGTCGCTGGCCGTGACAGCAGCCGCAATAAAAACTGAGCCAGGAATGCAGCTAAAGGCAACCGCCGAATCCTCAGTAGCGGGCAATGGCAGCACAGGACCCGCTGGTGTGGCACCAGCAGCTGTGGCAGTGGCCACCAGCGTGGCCGATGGCGTTGTCGTTAATGCGCCGTTGTATATTCAACAAAAGGTGAGTTTCGTCTCCTAACTTATACAATCACTCACTCTCAACACTCTCTATATATAACTCTAAATGTGTGTGTGTGTGTGTGTTTGTATTTGTATTTTGTAGCGTTTATTTGGCTTTGGCTTTTGGGTTCGGTATTGTCTTGCACTGCTTTGATTTGGCTTGATTTGGTTGCATTCCATTTTGTAGTCGTTGACTGTGCCTATAAGTATGCACAAACACTCATACGCACACACACACACACACACACACACATATGCTCACGCACACCCAAAAAACACGTTCATCATGTTAGTAGTTGTTGCTTTTACGTTTTTGATCACATGCTTTGCGAAAACAAAAACCAGCAGCAAACAGAAGAGGAGCAAAACAACTCTAAAAGCTCTGCGCTCACAATTTAGCATTCATATTTTTTTGTAGCATAGTTTCGGGGTTGGGGTTGGTTCAGCACGTCGCTGTTGTTGTTGTTTATGCGCAGCAGCAATAGCCAAAGGACATTTCTGCTCAGCTCTGTAGTTTACTGCGCTCACATAAATTTCACCATTTTTTTCTAATTAAAAAAATTCAACAAGCCAATGTATAGAATAAACAAAACGAACAAAACTCTTTCTGTCTGATACGAAAGCAACATAAAAAAAAAAAAAATTTAAATATGCTTACCAGTTGAAATTGGTATTTTTTAATTCAATCTTAAGGGAATCAGTTCAAGCATTCAAATTAAATGAATCTTATATATTTCAATTCATTTCATTTATTTAACGAAACATTTGTAGTTTTTTTTTTAATCAGTGTAAACAAAAAATGTTTGGTCAAATTGAATGTGGTTATTTGCGACAGCGTGTAATTTTATTATTTCATTTGATGAGCGGCATGTGCTTATTTGTTTATGAAAATTGATTCGTGCATTTGAATAATTTAATAGTTGAGCTTTGCATTTTTCAGCTAAGCTTTTGTGTAACATTTTATTTGTGTGCAGCACAATGCCACGCACACACACATATACTCATAAACGCATATATATGGACTTTTTTAATTGTTTGCATTTAACTGTTGGCGAACTTTTGCCTCACATGTGCAATAAATAATCAAATATTTAATTATTGGCAATAAAAGTGTTCGTTGTTCGTTGTTTAATTTCGGTCTTTTACTTCTGTTTCTATTTGTCGTTTGTAGTTGAACTTAACTTTGTGAAAATAGGCATAAATTTATAAATATATTTAGAAATTTGTTGTGTATAATGGATCGTAAAAAGATGTTATAATACGCATACGATATGTAGCCCAATTTAAAGTGAAACACAGATCCCACCCAAAATAGAAGCCATGCGATAAAAGAGAACGACCTAAATGGGATTTCCTTGGTATGATGGAGGCTTAGTTTATTCAATAGAACGAAGACCTCTTACAAAAATGTAGAAAAATGAGAAATTCAGAAATTAAATTTAATGTAAAATTAAACATATTTTTTGAATTCATAAATTTGATTTTTTTATCTAAATTTTTTTCAGCTATTGTCAATAATTAAGCTGTTATAGCTTCCTAACTTGATATTACTCACTCTTTTGCGTAGCAAATATATATGTTTTTATATAGAGTAAATGAATACAATTTGGCTTGTGTTATTTTCTTTATCTAAATTCAATATTAATTGAACAATTGCAGTAGCTGCACAATAATATGTTACAAGCTAATTGATATCATAAATAAAACATAACTCATGCATAGACATGGGCTCGGACAGAACAGACTGCGAACGATGACAGCTGAACAAACGTATTGCGAATTGCCTCGAGCAAAATGGGCAAAAGACAACAAATAGAAAAGCAAGACAACAGTTCTGTCCCTGCCGTCTGAAACTATGACGTGCTTGCTGACGGAAACGCAACGTAAGACAAAGCCCCGATAAATCTGGTTCAATTTATTTCCGTTTGACCGATACTTGAATAATGGACAGACAGCAGAAAGTCTGCACTAAATCCAAAGTAATACTTGATGTGTAATCGTAGTTGAGGTGCTAAAAAATAATACATATAAATATATAGAATTACGCATACGCCAAGTTGGCTGGCCCGCCGTTAAAACTAACCCAGCTATACATTTTTTTAAAAACTCCTATTTTGAAAAAAAAGAAAAAATATATATATACATAATACGTGTTGGTCGCATGATGTATTTCCAGATTATTTATCTATTTTAATATATTTCTCTCAAAATATATACGTATATATGCTCAATATATCTATCTATATATATATATATATATATATATATATATATATATATATATCTGGCTCTCACTTGCTGTTAGTTATTTACCCCCTTCCAACCCACATTGTTAAACCATGCTTTAAGTTTGACAGTTTGCTAAACTGATTGATGAATTGTTATTGATATTGACTGGTTGATGGAGTCACATGTGTGCAATTTGATTAAATATGATCCTTGACATGTATTGTATGGTTTTTTGATACATAAATAAATATACCTACACATATATATCTTAGTTTAAGACTGTATAAAAATATAAAGAAAAAAACAATTGTTAAATCATTTTCTAGTTTTTCGCATTTTGTTATATCACTATTTTTATATACTACTTATATAATTAACAGTACGTTAGTTGTATTCGAGGCATGTTCAAAACGAAATAAACAAACAAGAAATGCAACTAAACCATAGCAAATGCAATATATGTACATATATTTAATTACTTGTATACATATTGCAATGTACTTATATACTAAGCAATTTTTTTGGTGCTGGTCGTTTGGTTGATTGCCTGACCGTCTGCCTATCGTAGTCCTTGTGTCACTTACACACACTCTCACACACTCACACATACATACATACACAATATATATATATATATATATATATATATATAAATATATATACATGCACAGCTATGAATGCGCCTGTGATGCCAACTAAACGCAAATCCTTGTTGTTATCCGCAAATTTATCACAGACAAATCTGTCAACACAACAACAAACACAACAGACACAGTACAATGGCAGCATTAGCAATGGAACCGCAACCCCAACTCCAGCCCCAGTGTCAGTGCAAGCAAGTGGCACAGGAACAACTGCCACGACGCTGGTCACGCAACAGCAACAACAGCCACCCGCACCCCTGACCAATGGACACGCGATGGAGCAATTGCAGCAGCAGCAGCAGCTACCGCATACCCCACAGAATGTGCTCAGCATTGTGAGTTTGGCCAACGCAGCAATAGCAAAAAATTATAATAAAATAAACAGTCAAGAAATGCAAAAAACGGGAGAAAAACAACATAAAAGAAAAACTCTAGAGCAAAACAAACAATTGAGATATACGTTTCATGAGTTTGGTTTTCGGTTTCATGCTTGCTCTAGGTTTCTGCAGCTTAGTTTTTTTTATATTCTTTGATTTTTTATATCCTTTTTGCTGGCCAGCGCCTTCATTAAGCAAAAGCTGCTACTTAGTCATAGAGAACCCACGTAGTTAGTTCCCATTCATTGCAGCTTACGCATTGTCATTCCCAGTGCGTCTTTTAACATTGTTGTGCTGTATAAAAATTGTCTAGGTTTATAATTTCTAAAATTATATATATACATTTTTGTTTTTATTTTGTTGAAGAAAGAAAAAAAAATTGTCTAGGTAATTATTAAATTTCTTAAATTAATTATACTTTTCTTAAATTAATGTTGAAGAAAGAAAAGTGAGAGATGATGAAATATCTAGCTGATTAAAGCGTATTTATCATAAAATTTAAACTTGTATCAAATGCTGTTATAATACGTTTTATGATTTTCTTTTCTACATATATTATATGCGAAGGAAAAACAATATACCATTTAGTTTTAAGCTAAATTATACATAAATGCGACTGACTACTTGAAGAATTTTGTCCAGATAGAAAAGGAAACAAACCTCAAATTTAGCGAAATTTAACTTTGATTAGAATATGCCAACACTTTTCGCATTCAAATTAAAACATTTGGCTCAAATTCCAATTCCTTTTGCATGTTGCTCCTTTGATTTTAGCAGCATATTGGTTATGAAAATAAAATATGCCTCCGACTTAAAGGTTCTTATAGATATTTGTGATATATTAATGTTGTATTAGGTTCTTATCAAAAAATTATCTTTGCCAACCTTATACATTTACTTCGCTGTGATTTTAACTTGAATAGAATACACCGTAGTCGATTACATGCGACTTATTCGTTGTTACTTGGCTTTTTCTTTCGAAATATATGCAAACATTTTTGAATGCGGCATCAAAATGCGAGCGACCTTTTTGTTGGCACAGCGTCGCGTGCCTCGCAAAGGCATTTTATAAACTAAAAAGCGTTAAATGTCATTTAGAGTAACCCAATCCCAATTCCAATTCAAATTCCATCGCCCCACTTCATTTTCAGGACCTGCCTACGACGTTATCGTTAGCCATTTATACGGCTAAAGTTTTTCACGCTATTTCACTTTACCTCACCGCTAGCAAATGAATCCAAGGTAAAAAAAAGCGAAAATGGGCGCTAAACATGCAATCGAAATCGTACTGTGGATACTTGCCGCGATATTCATATATGTTTACAAATGGAATTTGCTTAAATTTATGTGTCAACAATGCGCATTTAATATGAACAACGACCGTATCCCTAAAATCAAGTTACCACCATTTGTATTGCCTACTTTATGGGGCGGCTGGGAGAGGGACAAATCGAATTTGTTTGCTCTGATGTTATTGCATTTGCCAATGCATTTTCATCGTGTGCGTAAATTGACAATAATATGAAATAATTCAAACTAACAGACAGAGAGCGAGACAGAGCGATGAGTAAGGGAGGGAGGTAGTGAGAGATGTGGTATGTGGGATGGTTGGTTGACTGACAACAATGCCAATAGGCAACATGCCACTGTGCATATTCAGTTTTAATAATGCAAAAATACAAATGCAAACATTTCCGCAGGGACATAGCTGGGATTTGGTTGCTGAGGGCGAGGGGCTGGCAATTGCAGCACTTGCGCGACAGTTTTATTGCATAAGTCAACAAAAGTCTGTGCCACAAATGTGCCATTGCATTGGGTTCGACTGTCTGTCCGATTGTCTCTCGAACTATGTGTGTGTGCTCTGTAACTTTTTTTTATTGGGTCACCCACACACACACACACTTAGCAGTTGCACGTAGCGGTGCATAACGTGTGTGTGCCAGTCTACAAACCACTTGAAAATTGTATTTTCATTTCAATTGTTTATTTATTGCGGCACTTGTTCGCATTCGATTTTTCGTGTGGCAGCTGCAGCAACCACAACAGCATCGACAACTACTTTTACAAATGCATCTACATTTCACCAATTATTAATAATATATTTCTACTACAACATTTCAGAATTTCTAGCAAAGCAAGTGTTAACAAATATATTCATGATATCGCATTTCAGTCAATTTATGTATTGAAATCCTTTGTGATTCAATAACTTCAGCATAATTAAATCGCATGGGTTCGAAGCATAGGAAATAATAATTTGAATTTACTGTATGCTCTATTCGTGCTGCAATTGAAGTAGATAAATATGGTAAACAATAATAAATACCTATTGCAAATTTTGTGAAATGTGGGTTCATTCATAAAACTAAACATATTTCTTTGCCAATTATCAAGCAGAAAATCCCTAAATATTTACAAATATATTATAGTTAATGAGTTCATCATCGATATTAAAACAAAATGTGTGTATCTAATAGGGTACGTCATACCCGCTTCTGCCGGTTACATAAGATCCAAAAAATTCTATTGGAACAAAATATAAAATTAAATTGAATGTAGAAATAAATATTGGGATGAAAGTGAGAAACTTTGTTGGAGATTTCGGAATATTGGTAGAAGACTGTTGTACGCAACATTTTTTATTTTCAATCCAAACCTTTTAAAACTTATTGTCATTAAAACTAGAGGGATGGGTTAACTTACCTTGCCGAAGTTTGGTAATATCCTTGCAATTGTAAAGGATATAGATATAGTTTTCTTTGATTTTGCCCCAAAAAGGCGGATATATATAATTGTTCATAATTTTGTCGAAACGGTGAAGCTTAACGTTTTCGTCAATTTTTGTAACTCTAGGTGTAAAATTGTAGAAGATAAAATTTTTCCGATTTGCCACGCCTCTAATGGACGTAGATATATGTGATATATCTTTTTTCCAGGGGTGGTTGATACAAATATATGTTTTAAGTTTCAAGTCTCTGGCCTTAACAGCATCCAAAATATTGGAGGATTTATGTTAAGCACTATATAGACTTTCCCGATTTGCCACGCCCCAAGTAGGCATGGATAAATAACTTTTTGATCAATCTGAAGGGGAGGCCAAATTATTTTCCAAATTTTAATGCTCTAGTTTCAAAACTGTAGAAGACATAGCATTACCCTATTTGCCACGCCCCCAAACGGTGTAGCTATATACTATTTATCTTTTTGTATGGGGGTGCAATTAAGGAGTATACATTCCAAATTTCAAGTCTGACTTTAACAGCGCTGAAGTTATCCCACTAAAACATTTCTTAAAACCGATCTGTCCTATGGGAGCTATAGGATACAGTCGTCCGATCCGGATGACTCCGAGATATACAATGCCTGCAGCAGATTGGAGCCTATGTGCAAAATTTCAGCTCTGCAGCTATAATAGTTTCGGAGGAGATTGCGTTGATCCAGATAGACGGACAGACAGACGGACAGGGGGACATGGCTATATCAACTCAGCTCGTCTTGCTGATCAAGAATATATTTACTTTATATGGGCGGAGATGCTTCCTTCTCTGCGTTGCAAACTTCTGACCAAAATTAATATACCCTTTTTGCAAGGGTATAATGACTTAGAGATGTGTTTCAAGAAGCCCCGATTAAAAGTAATATGAGAGTTAGTTAAAGAATATGCTGCGTGTTAATAGTATTATACTAATTTGAAGTTTTTATCTTTTCTCTTATCGTTTCTGACACAGTCCACAGTATTGATTGCCAGCGAGGCAGCGGAGGCACAGCAGAACTCAGCACTGCCCCATTCTGGTGGAGGCGGGGGCGGTACTGGAGGTGGTGGCGGTGGCACGCCTAGCTCACCGCTCTGCAGCTCACCGTCCAGCGTCACAGTCGCCCCGACAACAGCCACGCTCAATGGCAGCAGCAACAGCAATAGTCTCCCGAACGATGGCAACGTGTCGGGCAACACATCACCAATTGCCAGCGGTGAACCGCTGCTCCAAACACCACCAGCTGCACAACAACAACAACAACAGCTCAACTTAAGCAACAGTCCCATAGCAGCCACATCGGTGACCGCCAGCTCCATAGCATCGGGCACGTTGGCAGCAACCAGCAGCAGCATCTCGACAGGATTACTGCCCACAGTCGGGCTGGACAGTATTGCCAATTGCGGCGTATCCGCCAGCACCTCGCAGGTGATTGCTCATCTAAACGCGGTTAGCGGCATTATGACTGCGACCGTGCAGTCACCCAATGTGGTCACTAGTCTAAGCAGCGCCCTAGTCCCGGCCCAGGTAGTCTCCTCGTCGGTGGCAGCCGCCGTGGCTGCTGCCGCATCGCTGGATGCCAAGAGTCAGCCCAAGCGCTTGCACGTCTCCAATATACCGTTCCGCTTCAGGGATCCCGATCTGCGCGCCATGTTTGGGGTAAGGGTACTGCAACATCCGCAACAATTTCCTACTACTATAACCTAAACTTCATTCGCCCTTAGCAATTTGGCACCATTTTGGACGTGGAAATCATCTTCAATGAGCGCGGCAGCAAGGTAAGTTTCCAGGAAGTATCCTTTATCCTGTTGCACGATTCATTTAAATTATGCACAGAACGAGCACTTGAGCCATTGTCGAGTCAAGTGATGTCCTTTTGTCCGGCGACGTTGCCAGGACAACCTTGAACCATTGTGTTCTGGCTACAAATATCACTTGGATGTCCTTTTCCTATTCCCCAACAACAACGACAAAATTCAATGTTCCCTCCAGCAGCAGCAGCTGCCGCTGACAAATATAATTACATAGCAACGGGCGCTGTTGCTGCGCAACACGAAAAAATGTGCATAATTTAAGGCGCTGACGCATGTCCCAAGATGCTGAGGCCCGCATGTCAATGGCCCTGTCTCCCATCCACTCTTTTTGTGTGTACTATATTGTAGTTTAGCATTATGAATTGGTGCCAACCTTATTTTAAATCGTACTTTATTTACGTATACTATATACTTTACCTGAATATGTGTATATCTCTTTATACATACTTATATACTCTATATGTTTTTTAATTGCATGTTTGATTGCGAATGGCAGGGATTCGGTTTTGTAACATTCGCTAACAGCAACGATGCAGAACGAGCACGCGAACGTCTACACGGCACCGTGGTTGAGGGACGCAAAATCGAGGTGGGTGCATGCAAGCAATACCATAAACCACTCACACACACACACACACACACTTAGTTACATCTCGCTCACATGGGCCGCTACTATCTAGAACTAATTGCAAAACTATCAAAGTTTCTTATTTGCCACCAAAATTTATATAAAGAGTCGAGAAAAGTATTGCTTTGTAAAGAAATTGGCTTTCAAGTCTCGGCGTTTGCGTGTCGACGTGACGTGAATCAGTTTCCACGTGTTCTCGCATTGCAGGAATACTCTTATTTTATTTTTTTTTTAAATTTGATTTGTATTGATTGGGCTTTTGGCAATGCAGACGGTATTTAAAATCGGATTCGCGCATGGTCAGCGCATTTTGATTTCGCATTTTAATCGAATGCTCATTAATTTTTAAATTATGCGCAGCCTTTTTTATTTGCCTTTAATTAAAAATTAATTACTTTCTTTTTTGTGCTCGCCTTTCCTTCATATCTGTCTGCGCGCAGCAATTTCTGTATTTATGTTAAGTGGACGGCCGCAAATAATTGGCATTTAAAATATGCTGAAAATGCAAAAAGTGCCAACTGATATTTAAACAATTTAACTGAGGGCCACAGGAGACCGCAATCATTTTTTTATTATTTTTATTTGTATATATCCCGTGCAATCGAAACCTGAAAGCTGCCTAATTACGCAAAAGAAACGTAGTAATTTTGCGATTGTAAATGAATGTTAAAAGCTGTGAGAGAAAGAGAGAGAGTTCATGAATTTCAAGCACCAATATTGGAAATAGTTTTAAAATCTAGTTCTTATTCATTAGCCTTTACAGCTTTAAACACACATAACACACACACACGCACACACATATACATATATACACCTCATGCAATTGTAATTGTTAACTAACACATAATTATTTCTACGTTCTCTGTACATGCGATATGCGACTTAAACTATAATTTACAAAAATAAATCTATATAATGCGTACATTATATTAAAACAACAACCAAAAAACCCCATCACCAAACCCACCACGCTCGCTGCAACTCAACTCAACTCAACTATACTCGTTACTCGAACTCTCTCGTTACCAATAACCATTGTGAAGGTGAATAACGCCACTGCACGTGTACAAACCAAAAAAGTGACAGCAGTACCCAACGGTAAGTTGCTCTAACACACACATATAGTGTATATATATATATATACTATGTACACTCACACACTCACACACACACATGTATAACACCTGAATAGAGCTAAGTGTAAGCTATGTAGCGAAACAAGTTTAAATGTTGGACAAAGAAATGCAATTACGGCTGGCCTAGAAGAACTATAAGAAATGAGAAGCACGCAAAAGGCAACTTAAACAACAAAAACAACAGTAGCAGCAACAACAATATCAAAATAAACTTTAACACAACTGCCATAATATTTGACTGGCCATTGCCGTTGTGGCGCTTAGTGTTGATATACATTTCGTTGATTTATTTTTTCCTATTTCTAAAATTCGTTTTTCTTCTCGTTTTTTTTTTGTTGTGTTGAACTTTTCACATAAACTTCTGTGGTGGCTGCAAATGCAACGTTAGCTCCTGAGCGAATGTTTCTTAATGAAAATGTTTGGTCTTGGAAATTTGTTATTGCTTTTGATTTAATTTGAAGAACTTGTTTATAAACGGTATGCCAACGCGTTAGGCAATCAAAAACTTGTTAACTGAATTGCCATACTAACAACTTTTGCCGAATTTGCGGTTGCTAACCAAACAAAATACACACACATACAGACACCTGTCTGATAAGAATTTGCCTTGTTCGTTCTAACTATTAACCGGAGTTACATTTTAGAGTGTTTATCCTTCGATTTGTATAGTAAACTGATTATTGATAATTCAACACATTCTGATAATTACAAAATGAAAATACATTTTTTATATTTTGTTTTCTCTCACACACCAACACACACAGTTGTACTGACCAAAGACGGTGCCCTACCGGCTCCAGCTCTAGGTGAGCGAACCAGAGAACAAATATAAATGGAAAATTGCATTTGTGTTATGTCTTGTAACTTGCTTGCAAACAAAAAAAAAACAAACTAAAACCAAAAACAATTAAATAAACAACAGTAGCTCGTGCTTAAATAACCCACTTAATGTTGTCCATAGATATAGGCACCCAGTCATGATCCAGCGTAATCCTTATTCTATATAGCACCCAACTCTATAGTCAACATTGTCCTGGCATGTTGCACGCTAACGGTGGCATGATAAAAACAAACCCCAATATTGGCTAAACAACTCTAAAACACCTGTAATACCAACAACTTAACGATATTATCTAAGCATACATGAATTTACACTGACAATCCCAGCATGAATACTGTCCATAATTCCCTGATATCTATGATTGTAAACTTTCTACGTACGTACTACATCATCAGACAACAGCATCAACTTCCTATGCAGCAGAAACATATAAAGAGACACATTAATTTTTTCCACACTTTAGTTACACTTTGGGGAAGTTTTGTCAGTTAGAAGTTCTTAGTTATTTAATGTTTCTTTGGCAGTACACACATTTTTATTTAAAGTTGCGGTTGCCTCAAAGTTTGCTCTTTTACAAGAGAAAAAAGAGAAAAAACCAGCAGCAAAAAGTTTTCCATGCCATGTATAATAAATAATACTGCTGATTAAATCGTCTTTCCATGCAAGTTGCCATTAAAAAGTATTCACAGCGCAAAATCTATACTTTAGTTTCGCTCAAATACGATAAGCCGCTTACCAACCCAACCCAAACCGAGCCCAAACCAAACCCAACCAAACAAAACTGAACAGAGCTGAGCAAGCAAAAGGGAAGCAGCTGAAATGTAACCAGCAGCTGCTCCCACGGAGTTTTTGCCTTCATGTGGACAGGACATGCAAAATGCTTTTGTATCGCCAACAAACTTAGATCCCGACAAGCAGACAGCCATTCAGATGGACAGACGTACAGATTGGAAATGAGATGCTGCACATGCTGATGCGGCTGCGGCTGTGGCTGCAGGGAGCGACTTTTGCCTCAGGTGCCTTTGCCGTGGCTTGGCTTTTCCAGCCTGGTTTGTCCTGGCTACCGTTCTTTAGCTCCTTGCTTTCCCTGCGCTCTGCCACGTGCACGTAATGCGCTTCATTTGCGTTGCACTAAATTCAAGCAGTGTGTCCGCCGGGACGCCCAGCTATTTATGCGGCTGCCAGCATATTATAGAAATAGTCTGACAGACAGATGGTCACACAAACCCAAAGGTAGAAGTAGATATGCAGGATAGTGGGGAAGGTGAGGAAGCACTCACTTTATCACGTTTCGAACTGGCTTCACTTGCCTGGCAAATGGCTGGCAGCATTAGCAGCAGCAACAGGACTAAAGGCAGAGCTCACGTCGTTCTTATTGCTCGTTACGGTACAAAAGACGTGCGGGCCGGGCAGAAAGGATAATTACAAAGAAAATATAAAGCACACAACGTTGCAAACATGTTGCGGTACACACATAAATTTTAGAAGCAAAAAATCGAAAACTTCTTACCAACTCCAGATGCCTTTATGTCCTTTGGTCGTAGTTTTGTTGCTTGCTTGTTGTGTCTTATGCAAATGTGTTTCCTTCACACACTCTCACTTATACACTGTGCTACATGTTAAAGAAAGTTTGCCTAGTACTTTGTATGTAGACTTCCTATATATATATATGTATATATATATATATATATATATATATATATATATATATATACTTAATGCGCCCAACAAACAGAAACAACAATTCCGACTGCCTGACTGTGTGTCTATTTGACATTTATTTTAATGTACTTTTCGATTTTTCCACTAGTAAGCGTCCTCGTCCTCTGTTTGCTTAGACAATAAATTGCTTAGCAAATAGCGAAATCGCGACTGGCTGCATTTGAGCATATTTGTTATTGAACTAGCATTTGCATCATTGTGACATTTTCCATTGCATACTTATGTGCGGACACATTCCAAATTTGATCAATGAGACAGAAATTGGCGAAATTTTTGTGACAAAAAGCATGTGAAGTCAAAATTTGATTAACTCAATGCAAATAGTTAAAAAGTAATGTCGTTGAGCATCGGCAAATAATAAAAAGAAAAAAATATATGTTTGTTGAATTCAAATATAAATGCATGTTCTACTGTGCTGGCTATAAAACCCTGTTTCCCCGCAAGCTATCATCTAAAAAACATATATATATTTAAATAAATCCTGCAATTGCATTAAGCACGGGCCAAACTTGTAAATCTTATTGATCCTGCGTGTGATGTCTATAAAAATCTTTATTCATAAATATAAAAAATAAATAAAATCACAATTTAAATGTAAAACTAATCTAAAGTTTTCTCTTCATTTTTCCATGCCTACAACAACTACAACAACCTACAAAAAATAAAAACACCGATTTCTATAAATCAACGAACTGGCTATAGTTTGCGTACAATGGCCTGAAGGTAAGCGTTCTGTCACGTTCTGTTTGTATACTTTTGCTGTATTTGTATTTTGTATTTATTGCTTGCCGTGTATTTTGTTATAAATTCTCAAATAATACACACAATTGAACACACATACACACACGCACATGTACACACAACTATACAGAAACAATAAGTTATCTTTAATGTATACGAGACCCTTTCAGTTTTTAACATAAGTATAAGCCATGGTATATTTATAGAGTGTAAGCGACTGAGTTCATAAAAAAGACAAAACAATAAGCTAACTGTTCTAGGCAGCTCTCTTCATGTGTAGAGTTTTATATGTAACTGTGGGATCATTGACAGTTCGAGAAAACATTTTGAATTTCCATTCAATATCCACTTAAATACAAATTTCATAGATTTCTTAATTTTTATTGTTAGGTTACGAGTTAAACTGTATGCATATAAACTACTTGTAAACCTCTTCTTTTTTTGCAATACTAAATATTTGATGGTTATTTTCTATTGTAATTTATTTGATCATATCACCCAAATTTCGAAAAAAAGAAAATTAAACCAAAAATAGAAAACAAAACACGAATGAAAAACAAAATACAAATATATAAAGGAACCGTTACTTACCGCCCGTAAACCCATTTAAAATCAGGCGCGCCACCATTTTCTTTCTAGATTTAATGATGCTGATGATCGTGTGATCATCTAATAATGGTTATGACTTTTAGCATATTGCGGCTGTGTTGTCTTATGCATACTACTTAACTACTATATTTATATATATATACTATTAATAAATATATATATATTTACTATAAATTTATATACATATCTGAACAATCAATATCATTTTGTTTGACACATTTATTTAACCAGTTTTGTTGTATGTGCGTTTTGTTTTATGTCCTTAGTTCGTTTTATGTTTTGACATATTTTGGTCTGGTTCTTTGGTCTGAACATTGTCGGCAATGCTCCTTAGCGTAATTACTTATTACTTATGTATACACACACACACTCATACACCCATACACGAATAATCAACCACAAAAACGAATGTATGTAACTGTTAACTTTCGTCGCGATCCAAGAAGCTTTACTTAGCACTAGACCTAAGCTATGACACAAAAAAACCAAGTCAAGTCGACCGAGTCGAACGCGCCAATCATTGCATCCCAGAATTTGAAATGTAAATACAAGAGACACACACACTCATATATATATATATATAAATATATAATTCTCCTTATATGTGTAGACAGACAGACACAACACGCATAGCTCATCCACAGATTCATCGAATGATACAAATACAATCTAACAAAATTTATGAACATATATGTGAACCTCAAGGTTATCGGCTGCCCGTGGCCGCCGCTTGGCCATTTTTGGGGGCACCCATTGGTGCCGGAGCGCCGACGCTGACACCGATGGCGCTGCCGATGCCACTGTCTATGGCACAGGCGGCGACGGTGTCATCAGCTGTGCACAGCGCGCCCACGCCCACAGCTACGCCATCAGCGACGTCCATTATGTTTTCGCCCCGCCATCCGGCGCACAGCGCACTCCCAGCAGCTGTGACAGCGCAAACTGCAGCAGCAGCAACGACACGGCGGAGGTACATTGAATTGAATTGTCGATCGCGTTTCTTTGAGTGTGTGCGCCAAAAAAAAGCAGAATTCAAAAATTGAGAAAACTCGCGGACTCCCACAAGAGACAAAAACACATACTCACACACACAGAGAGATATACGTAGTTACCACACACAAATACACACACACAGACACAGGCATAACAGCAAGCAACAACCTTAGTTTTGAGATCTGTACCATATACTTAACTACATATATATTTGTTGTCTTGTTATTTTGGTTACGCATTTGGGTTTGACTATATGCTAAGTACTATATATTGCATACCTGTTGGAAGCCCTTGAGATTGCATTGTTCTACGGCTAGGCACACATAAGCAAAAACACAACCCTAGAATCAATAAATCAATCAATCAATCAACCAACCAACCAACCAACTAGTGTCAACTTCACCTGACAACTGTAATTAGCTCTTAAGTATGGAAAGGTTTTTTAGCTTTAACTATAGTGTACTTACCTACTATATATTGTAGATTATAAAGTGCCCTATATCGTGTGACGGTAGATCATTTTTGCGCAGCAAGCATTTTAAAAAGGCATTTCATTTAGATCATTAGTTCTTAGCAACTCTTTCACTCTCTCGATCTCTCTCTGTGCTATCACAATCTCTATGTTTATAAATTTCTCAAAATTTTCCTATCTGTTTAAATTCTTGATATGTTCTTACTTGCTTTGAAGTTTTGCACGTCTGACTTTTTGTGTTTTCATTGCCAACAAAAAAAGAAAGTGAAAATGATTAATTTTAAAAATATATTCTTTAAATTTGTTAGGCTAGGGAATGTTGTCAAGTATCGAGACGATACGTTGCATGCTACAAAATGATGCGGCCCGAAATCCTAAACTTTTATTGCTTGGCTTTAATGCTTTTTATTTTAAAATAGCAAAAATCCAAATTAACTTTTGGTAATCGAAAATTTATCTACGCGAAGCTTTTAATTGCCATTTAAATAGTGAAATCAAATTTGATTCGCATACTAGCCAAATAAATTTTCTATTTTATTTTGGCTAATACATATATGATAATTTATTTTCGCATTCACATTGGAATTCAACTATGTACAAGTCTCTAGATCTCCAATTTTGGCCAGCAATGCGCTTTGCTCCAATTTATTGCGCCCTGACTGTTAATTGTTTGTCACGGGTTTTACAAAATGTATTTTTAATTACATGTCGAGCCGCAATGATTCAATATCCATTGATATTTGGTAGATAGTTAAGCTGATAATAATTTTGGGCAAAGTTGTCGTCCTCTCATGGTCTCGCAATATTCACCTAATTGTCTAATATCTGTAAACTTTTAATTCATTCGGCTCCATCCAAAAATATAGTTTTTAGTAAATGTGTTTTATTAGCTTTGGTTGTATTTTAATGTTTGCAGAGTTTTTATATTACCAAGATTAACCGAATCCCATAATTTCTAAGTAAACGTTAAATATATCATCTTATGCTTTGTTTCTGAATACCTTTAAAATACTTTGACCAATATTAAATGCAATGAGTTGTATAATCAAAGAGTTTTGCCGCATACACACGTAAAATACAAATTCGATGTATGTTTTTATTCTAAGCTACAGATCGGTCTAATGTTTTTGTATTGTTAATGGATGGTCATATATTATAATAAATCGTATATATATTTAATACACTCAATATAAAAACAAAACTGCGTAGCGTTTCTTGGTAATTCAATGTTTTATAATATTAATTAAGTATGTTTCTGAAACTGAATTCCCCTTTATTTGACTGACTCACGTATGTCTTATGTATTGTTATATGTATATACCAACTCATTTCAAGCTCAATCGATACTTAAATTTATACATACAAACAGTTACTACAGTTATTGCATAGTATTTGCTAAACATATACTATATGCTATATACTACATATATATATATATTATATAAATTTACTTATATAAAGAGAGAGAAACTAACCGCATGCATTTTATGTTCTTTTCTTTTCCTTTTTTCTACTTTTTGCACACGAACAAAAAAACACACGAAACATATATTAAATGAAATGCGTGTGTACAAACACCCACACACACAAACACACACTGACAACACTCACACACACACACACTGGTAAAAATGTTGTGTACAAATCGTTTGCAAAAAAAAACTCAATCAAAAATCAAAATCCAAAAACAAAATCGTTTTGGCCGCCTCACAGCCGCCGTAGCCGCCGCCGCTGCCATGCGTGGAGTTGCCATACAACGTGGACACGTGGGCGTGGTCGGTGCCACACCCTTCCATCATCCCCATCATCCGCACCATCATCTGGCAGCCGCCGCTGCCGCCGCCCAGCAGCAACAGCAACGTCAAGTGGCCGCCGCAGCCGTGGCCGCAGCAGCCGCCCAACAGCAGCAGCACCAGCAACAACAGCAACAGCAGCATCAGCAGCAGCAACAACAACAGCAGCAACAACAACAACAGCAGCAACAGCAACAACATGCCGCAGTCGCAGCCGCCGCCGCTGCCCAGCACTCACAGCACGCCGCTGCCGCCGCCGCCGCAGCCGCTCACACACATCAGCATGCACATGCTCATGCACTCGCGCCCCAGCTAGCCCAGCTGCAGCCAACGCTGCAGGCGGTCGCCGTGCCCACTGCCGCTGGCAGTGCTGCGGCTGCTGCCGCTCAGCAACACTCGGCGCTGCAGCAATCGCTGGCAGCTGCCGCGGCCGCACAGAACTCAGGTGTGGCTGGCAGTGCGAGCGCCGCTGCCGCCGCCGCGTATGCGGCACGGCTCTCCGCTGCTACGGCATCCCAATCGCCGGCCGCTGCTGCTGCGGCTGCTGCTTCCATGGCAGCGTCGGCTAATGCGGCCAACAACGCTGCAGCTTTGCATGGATTTGCGCCGTAAGTAGAGCCCACTCCACGTTGCCCCAAACAAAAAACGTCGTCGTCGCAAAAATCGCCATAAAAAGAAACTGTCATGTAGCTCTAGTTGTATCTTGTTATTTTATTATTTCTTTATTTATTTCTTTTAGTTTTATAATCTCTATATATTGAATGTAGTTTTAGCGCACTTACTTTTTGTTCATGTGGTGTCTACGCTCGCTCTCGAACGCTTACTCAAAACCAAAGCCAACAACAACTGCAACTGCAGCAGCAGCGGCAACAACAACTGGCTCACTGTATTGCATGCAACGAATAATTACGCATACGCCATGTTGTGCTTGATGCTGCTGTTGATGTTGTAGCTGCTCCCGAATTGTCATAATTTTAGACACTTAACCTGCCCTTATCCTCATAATATTAACCTCCATTCCACTCCATCAAAAGTCCACCATCCACACTTCATTCTCGAGCGCAAATTTGTTTATAGCTTTAACGTTGTTTCTGTCTCTCATTTTTTGGTCTATGCGGTGATTTTTTGAAATATTTAGCTACCTTATGTGTGTAACGTTTTAATAAGTATATTCAATTATATATTCATAGCGCCACATTTGCCTAATGTACCATCTAATTCAAACGCAAGTTTAGACTTGCCTCTTGTATAAAATCAACAAACAACAACAGCTACAAAAGCAGCAACCAATTAACGCACGCCAACTACTACTACATAAACTATTTAAAATACCCAAAACATATTTATTCTTGACTGAGAGCAGTTTTGTTGGCATTCGTATTTAAATAATCGTATAAGTTTTTGATTACTTTGGTTAAAGGGTCCTACGTTACATTGTATATTGTGTACCACTAGGCGTATAATGAATTTGAATTTGAAAAATGTTTTTTGATGCGTCTGCTGCTGCTGTCGCGCATGTTTCCTCTATATCTCAAATACTTATTTATATTATTATTTCTAAATATACCGGTTTGACTATTGTGTTCTTTCTTTATGGCTGCTGTTCTACAACTAAATAATAGCGTATGAATGACAATGATAACAATGATAATGCTACCAATTTATATGAAATTCTACCCAACTAATTAGCTAGGTGCATGAATGTCTGTTCTGTCTCTTAAAATTCAGAGGTCGAAAAAGTATTTTTATACTTTTTGGTTATGCTTTATTTTTTTTGTAGAATCGGGCCAGTTATAATGTGTATACTAGGTTGATTATCCTTGCTAGTATTCTACGTATAATTTTCATGTGCATATGCATTATCTAAAAATCACCTCGTCATCAGTTAGGGTAGCGCAACCTGGGGAACAGGAGAGGATGCTTAGAGCTAGATGTTAGGTAATTTGGGTTTGAGTTGGGTTTATGTGAGGCTACAGTTACGGCTTTCTTACTTTTTTCTGTTATACCTTGAGTTTCAGCCATTTTACCCAATGCACCCGGTACAAAAAATAAATATTAAAAAAAGAAAATAACAACAGAAAAGGGCACAGGCAAAGTTTTCGCATTAAATTACAAATTTTTTCTAGAATGGTAAGCGCCAAAACTTTGCCTTTACCTTCTGTTCATAACGCCCAAACCAAAAATCCACACACAAGTGCGTTAAAAAAATTAAGAAAATGAAATATTGAAAAAAAAAATATATTTATAAAAATTTTTGAATTTTGCTTTTAAGTGCTATATTTATATTTATATATATTAAATGACAACCGAGTCAGATCAATTAAAGTAATTGATAAATATTTACAAAGAATTGTTAATTCTATTGATCTGGCTCGGCTGACTTTAAAATCCATGTTATGAAGTGCCCAAGTTAGTTATTAATCTTCAAATCTGTCTTCTTCTTAAACACAGCGTATACTATGATCCCTTCTTAGCAGCCGCTGCTTCCGCTGATCCAAATCTACGCTTCCAGGTAAGTCTATAAAAATTGTACACCACAATAACTAGTTAAGAGAATCATTTAGGCTTAGGATTAGTGTAATATATAGGTTAAGCTACATATAATATCTATATATAGTTGAAAGCTGGCTAGCTAAACTAAAAACCCCTAACGTATTGAAAATATATATACATATATATATTATATATAAATTTTACAGGCAGCCAAACCGGTCACTGAAGTTCCAGCCGCACAGCCAGCCGCCATATTAAATGTAATGAAACCTATTCAAAATGATACGTTAACCGTAAAACATAACAAAACCGTATTAAGAACGTTCTCTAAACTACAATATTTATTATACTCTCGTACATACACACACATTTATTCACACATTACTTTCAATTGTAACTTGTGGAAAGACACCAATATTTGACTTGGTTTTTGAACAGAACATTCTTCTATATGTTTGTACATTCTTCACTCTTTCTATTTGTTCCTATTATTTATTGTTTATTTTTTTATTATTGCATACCACACTAACGACGCGTTTTGAGATACACTTTATGTACACTACTTACGTACCCACACACACACACACATTGAGAAATGGTGTTTTTTCTATTGTTTCTTATTCTTTGGTAACTGGTCGTGCAACTAAGTCTGTAAAATGTTTGGCATTAGCAAGCGTGTGTACGTACATATGAATCGCAAAACACAACAAAATATATAGTATACATATATATAATAAATTCCAATTAGGGCCGAGCGTCATTAACATTCAAAATATCATACATAAGTAATTGCTTTTATGTATTGAAATACTCGTATTCGTGTATTTTTATCATTGTTACTTCAACATTTCTATTACGTCTATTTTTATCTATAAAGCGATTACTTATATGCATCGTTTATTAATTTTGTTAACACATTTTCTATAATTAAGTATTACACGCGTAGTCTCCATAAAAAAAACCTCAAAAACAATTGCTTCAATTAGCGGCCTTAAAAAGACGCATAGCATATTTTCAGGCAGCATGCCGCTCTTACTCTCTTTCTCTCTCTGTCTCTCTCTATTTATCTGTCTGTCTTTGTCTATTTGAAAACAAAAGATTTATATTTTCTTTCTCTTTTCACATATCATTCACGCAAGTTTTTCTTTATTTATTTTTTGAATTTTGCTTTGCTATCTATACATACTGATATCAATTGAATTAAATCTATATTTAAGTAGTATATAAATAACTATTCTTCAATGCTGTGAACCTTTTCGTACTTTTACTAAGTATGTATTCTTTTTTGGTTACTTTTTCACGACTGTTACAACATACGCAACAACTACAACTACAACTACAACAACAACTGCATCAAATATCTTTACAACATTATCCAAAACCTAAAACGAAAAAAAAAACCAAAAATTATACCAAATATATCGAAAAACTTACAGCGCCGCACTGTGACTACGCTAAACAGTACCCCACATACGATCAACCGCATTCCGGTACCACAGAATGTTTTGGTAAAAATAATCATTTTTAGCTAGAAGTTTGAAAAAACGATCAAACTATGTATTCAAATCCATTAGACAATTAGTTTGTTGTGCCCAATTTTAAATTGTTCGTTATACGTATGTGTGTTGTTTTTGTTTTTTTATTTTATATTTTTCATGGGACTGCGCTTTGTGTCTTGCACCCATAACTAAGTTATAATCTGAATACTACCTTTAATCTATATATATACATATGGTATAAGTTCTTAATGAATCCCTGCACTTTTGAAGCTTTGTTTGTAGCATTTACTTACTCTACACATCCATAAGATTTTTGGCATCTTGGGTTTTTAGCTTGAATTCGCTGGTCATATCCCTCAACATTATATATCTATCTACTATTAAAAAAAAAAACAAAGATAAAAACGCACTGATATACTTTGATTGCACTCCTCTTACGTTTGGTTCTAAATATATATATATATAGAATTTATTTTTTTTTTGGTTTAGGTTCTTAACTCTTTTTGCCATTTTGCTCTCTCTATCACCTGTCGCTAGTTTTGTCGTTGCCGTTGTATCTGTTCGATTTACCTCCCCCTTTAACACACAATTTGCTTCACATTATTCCAGGCCACTGCTCCGCTGTTAAAGACACCCCTGTCTCAGGCCCAGCAGCAGGCGTATGCCACGGCGGCCACCACCTACACGGCGGTCGCCGCCCGGGCAGCCTACGGCGCCGCTGCAGCTGCAGCCGCCCAACCAGCACTCGCTGGCTATGCCACCGTAGCGGGGTAAGTTTTCATCACAGTTTGCCATGTGCGCCATTTGTTGCCTCAGCCACAGCTGAGCTGCTTCACATTCATCGCTGACAAATTCCCCACGAATCACTTGACTAAACCCACAGTTAACACAGTATGCCAAATGCATCAAGTTGCATCGTAACTTATTTAAATCCACAAACTAAATTAATCCAACCAAAAAATAAATAAAACTATGTGTGCTAGTCTTTAATTTTAAGAATTAATTTCAAGAATTTCTGAAAAATAATGTATCCTAGTTATTAATTGTTAAAAATAAAAATGATCTCTAAAAACGTTTAATGCTAATTTGTTCATATTATTGACAACTCTTAGTAGTCTTTATATATAGTCTGTTATATATATATAAAAGAATTTACATAAACAATATTTTCAAAATTTACTTTCAATTATTTTCCTTTTTTAATAGATTTATATATCAAAAATATTTATATATCAAAAATAGTAATTTCTGTTATGATTTTATGTATTCAATTCTTCATATTTAAATAATATTTTTTACCTTTGACGGCTAGAAAAGTTATTGTCCGTAAATATTCGTCCTTATCCGTCTGTCTGCCTTCGAATTGTTCTATATTTACATTTTAGAGACATATCAAAAGTTTAAACTTAAGCTTTTGTACACAATACGCCGATCGATTTTACTTAACACTTTCCTGTAAAACCAAAACAAAATATTTTAAAATCAGGTTATAGGAACTAGTTTCGTATGTTGCCTGAAGTATGGCAAAAGTTCGTTTCTAAAAAAGGACAATACTTTTAATAAAATATGTTGTTCCAATTTATCTGTATAAAGCTTTCAAATAAAAAACCTCATATCTTAGTTATATGTCTTATAGATACAAAGTTTAAGATTAGTACAGTTTAACTTCACCCCTATGACAAAAATTCAGCTTTATCTTCGGCACTCCGAAGTCAACTATTATATCTCGAAATATAATTTATCTTTAACAAAATTATATCAAGTACAATTTGTCTACTGTTATTTTACTAAACATATTTGCTTTATTATTTATTATTTGTTATTTATATTTATTTATTTTCTTTTTCTTATATTTTTATTTACTTAACACTTGACTAATTAATTTGATTTGATTCTTTTTTGTATGATTCGAAAACCATAAAATAACTTATCAAGAGTAGCAAAAGTCTAACACCGAAAACTGAAGACTTACAACTAACAATTGAACATTTTTGCAAAACCATAGCGAAACTAAACAAATTCTACTAAAAATAATTGAAAAGGAACTGGGATAGTGAAAAGAAGCATAAGAGCCATGATATTAATGAAAGATCCTTTATTAGAAACTCATGATATGGAGAAACACGTTTGAGGAAAACTCAAAAGAGCAACTAATCAAAAAACGCACACAAATTAATAAAAACTAACCCACATGGAGTCATCAAGAATTGCATTCCAAAATCATATTTATAGCAACTAATTATCGTAAAATATATTGTAACTAATAAGATGCAAACGAAATATTTCTAGTTACGCGCGCGAGTATGCGGATCCTTATCTAGGACATGGCATTGGACCCGTGCCCGGCTATGGGGTAAGTAGTTATTATGTTTAAATCCAATGATTGTCAAATATTTAGACAGATCAAACATATCTTAAGAAATTACTAAATTCCAATTTCCATCTACTCTTCTTCTCCACTATCCTCCAATTAGGCAACCATGTACCGCGGTGGCTACAATCGTTTCACGCCATATTAGAAAGCTTCAGAAGTCAGCCAAATAACGCAATTGAACTACTCTCGAAAATGCTCAATGTATGAACAAGAATTAGACATAAATACTCCTCCTACTTCTCTACAGTGCAGTAAGTAGTAGTTTAATCTATAAACATAGATCCAGACACCCAAAAACAGATGCTCAAAAATGATCGACGAAAGGCAGAACCCACTCAAAAGAAATGGAGAGTTGAAAATCAAAGCTAAAAGCAGCCGCCAATTTGCGGAGAATTACGCAAAAGTAATAATAAAAACAAAAACAAAAATTTTTTAATTAAAAAAAAAAAACAAATCAATGTCGTCCATAAAAAAGAAAAAAAAAAGAAGAAAACAAATGCAGTATACACAAAATATTTAAATGGCAAAACGTGCTTCACGCGTAGATTTTTACCAAAAATAAAAGCTGAAATTTTGTGCGGCAGAATTTATATTTAAAAATTATATATACCTACAGGATATATTATTATTATACCAATAGATATTGTAATTGTATATCAAAAAATGAGCAATTCGAATGTATTTTCAGGCTGCAAACTCCAAAATTAACAAAAAACCCAAATCAGTTTTTTGTTTTTAGTTTTGTTTATTAAGTTAGCTTATGTATATATATATATTTATATATATATATATATATATATATATATATATATATATACATATATATATATAAATATATATAAATTTGGTTATTTCTGTTTCATGTATTTGTTACATATAGCATTGTAGTTTGTAGTAAGCAAAAAGAAAAAAATACAAATACAAGCGCCAGATATTTAATTGAATATTATTTTTCTAAACATATAAATATAAAGTTGCCAAACAACAAAAGGTAAATGTTTTAGGACAGACATATTATAAACGCTTACCGTAATTTCGCTATACACTTGTAAGTCTCCAAAGAATACTCATTTTATAATTCTCAACAAATTTATTTTATAAATCTTTTTATCTGCTTTGCTTCATATTGTTCCTAGAAACTTATTTTTTTCGGCAGCTAAAATGCAAAGTCAACTCAATGATAAGGAAAATGATATTGCTCAACTCGTAGTGCATAAGTAAATGCAACAGATCAACATGTAGACATATCCTTGGAACATACAATAATAATTACTTTAATGCAGCCGTAGCAGCAAAAAAAAAAAGTTAATAATAGAGAAAAAATAAATATTGAATATAAAATAAAAATATTAATGCAGAATAGTTTTTAACTTCAAGCTTCCAGTGACAGAAAGAAAACCCAGAGAGAAAACGTGAAAATTGTGTAGTAAGCATTAAAATAAATTACATTATTAGCTCTTACTATGTAGCACTTTCTTTGTGTGTTGTGTAAAAAAAAAAATATATATATAAAAAAAACTACAAAATTTATAAATTACTTAACTTCACATCGTTTCAGTGTTGTTAATTTTTTGGTCTAGACCACAAATCTTCCCTAAGCAAGCTAAGAATTTATTTTACACACACTCTATAAAGTCTAATGCACACAATTAACTTGATACAGTTGTGTATTTTGAAAAGTATGTTGAAAAAAACCAATCCAAAGAAAAGATAAAAAAAATTAAAAAAAAAAAAAAAAAGAAACAAATGCTCAAGAAGTAATATGACCTCGTTCTCTATTTCGATTCTTAGACAGCTACTGTCCTGAGACTTATACTAGTTGTTTATAACAAAAAAAAAATCAATTCAATATACCTTTAATTCGTTTTTGTGTGTATGTGCAATTGGTATTTCGAATTTATATTTTTCAATCAAACAAAATCGAACATATTTGCTATTCATTGATTAATTCTGCATCTATTGAATTCTTCTTATAACGTTTCCTTTTGAGATTGTACATAATTATTATGAATTCTCTTATACTCACACACACGCACACACAAACAAGAGCAACTCGAAGCAATTTATGTCATACTCAGATTTTAAATATTTACAGTGTTTCTTTAAATATATAATTATAAAAGAAACAAAAAATTACAATTTTAAGTATAATTACGTTGACATTTTTCAAGCCAAAGTTTATATTTAAATATGATTTTTAGTTAGATTTAGTTTTTATGCTGACGACAGAAACAAAAACAAAAACAAAATAATAATAAATGGAACAAATCAATTCAAACCCAACAATTGCCAAATTAAATGTAGCTTTCAAGTGAATAGACTCTTAATTAAATTTAAAAAATCAACAAAGCAACTGAAAAAAAAAACAAAAAAATATCTTTTAAAATAGCACAGAAAATAATACATATATTAACAAACTAGACAAACTAAAAGTATATCTTAAATTTTTTGGCACCACACACACACACAGGAATAACTAAACAAAAATAAATGAAAATACTTTTGGGTTTGATATACAAGGCGAAATAAACCAAGTAGTTATTAAAACTTAAACATAATAGAATACATAACAAAAAATTTATAAACTCAACTTCCACCGCAATTTTTTAAAACAAAAACTAAAACAAAAAGAAAAAGAAAACACAGTCTTAAGCAAGGTATGAACTAAAATCAACCTAAGTATAAATATGTAAAATGCAAAACGCAACTCAATCAAACACTGCAGCTATAAATATATAATAATATATACATACTACATACCTACTTTTAAACTATATATTTTAATTTTAATTTGATACTTTCAAATACTTTCTGTGCGCCCCGCCCTCTTACACACACCCAATTTATGAACACCCAGTACAAGAGCAAGAATGAGAATTACGAATCTTAAAGCTGTAATCTTTAATCTGTGTAGTCTTACCATAAGCCAGCGCCGCTTTTGTTCACTTTCACATAGAGCATACGCATAGGCGTTATATAAAGTATAATTATGAACTTTATATATATATATATATATATGAATATATATTATATAAAAACACTTATCTTTAAAGATGTGCCAAATTGTAAGTTGTTCCAGTTGCTTTAATGAATGGACAAAGCAAACAAATGCAAAAAGCAAATTAAAATAAATACAAAAACAAAACAAACAAAAAATATATATGAATTGGAAAAGTCGTGAGCAGAAATTCCCCTCCCCAAAACGAATGAATGACTCATTGTTTAGACATTTCAACTATTAAACGAAGATGGAAAATATTTTTAAAAATTTAGCATTGTGTATAGAGACGAGAGTTAGAAGTTAAGCGTCCCCAGACGCTTCCTTACAAACAAAATTGATAACACAACAACAAATGAGACGAATAGTATTATATTAGCGGACTCCCGCAACAATCACAAACCCAGCAGCTTCTCTCCTTCTCCCAGCGGAGAAGGCATTCTCGATATTTGTGGTCCTTCGAACCACATTAACTTTTGTTTACCCACACGCACACAGATACAATGCAATGCATAAATAAATGGCTATAAACAAGAGACAAATTTAATTGAACAAAAACTATATATTGGTTTATATCAATTTTCAATTTGTAAGGTTGTGACAAATTGTAAACAAGCATAAAAATTAAAACAAAAATGGGGAAACCTTTAAAAACGTGCAGAAAATGTAATAATATATGCGAATGGCAAATAAAATAGCACAGAGAAACAAAAAACAAAACAAAAAAAAAGAATATTTGAGATTCATACAAACGAAAAAAAAAAGAAAAAATGCAATAAAAATAAATTTTAAAAACATAAAATACAATTTAAACTGTCATTTGTTATTTACGGAAGCTGTTGATGTGATACTATTGCAATTGATTTGTATCGCGTTTTCAGTTATCGCAGTTGTAAACATGTTATTTTCAAAAAAAATTCAACATGGCCAAGCGTAATTAGAGTTTGACTAGTTACAAACTGAGAATCATCGGAAACGGCAGGGAATGAGTATGTAATGAGAGTAAGTTCCCGAAATCGGAAATGTTAAACATTTCTGAGCAACATATCAAATTTGGTGAGTCTAAGTTTTATGGTCTTCAAGTTATACTTTAGATGAAATTTTTATATTGATCAATATTGAGGAAACGGAATGAGATATTAAAAAAATAAACCGATTGTACTGCGTACGGTACACAACAAACTGTGTTTCATATTTCAAGTTTCTGGGCTTTCTAGTTTACGAGATCGCTTAATTTCTACGGAGGGACTGACGGGTATTGCTAGATCTATTCAGCTTATTGTTCTGAGGAGAATCTATTTACTTTATGTTGTCGCCCACCACTCCTTCTGCCTGATACATACATTTAAACAAAAGCAGTATGGCTAGTTTGAAAGCGTTCACGGTATCAAAATAAAAAGGTAAGATATTAACTATAAATCTGTACTAGTTTTATTTCAGCATAGCAAAATATATTTTTGTAAGTAAAAAGGATATTCCATTCAAAATGAAATACTTTATATTATACACTGAACATTTTATTTAAAATTAGTTGGATGGAAGAAGAACTCGAATCTCGCCTTAGCATAATACGAATTGTCTGTGCCATACATGTTTGATTGACGGGTATAAATTTCCTGAAACTTTGGCTTCAAGAATGGCTTAACTTTCTGCTCAAATATAATTCATTTCTTATTCCATACGTTTAATAAAAACCGTTGCCCGGAATTTATACACCGTTGACTGAAAAGCACGTCATCCAAATTGTTACACATCCACCGACATTGCGATTTTACTTCCCCCATAAACTGTTCTGTTTCTTTCTTTAATGTAACGAATCCGAATCGACTTGAAAACATATGTCTATAAGAATTCTAAATTTAGAGCGGATTTAGTTCCACATATGAAATCTTCATGGTTAACTTTCAGATCATCCAAATCGAAACTTGTTTATGTTTCGTCGGGTGTACCGCAAGGTAGTCATCTGGGTCCATTACTCTTTACTCTTTTCATTAATGATCTTCCATCTTTAATATCTCACTCTCAGATACTTATGTATGCTGATGATGTGAAGCTTTTCCTGTCTTATGCTAATTCTTCCCATCACCTACATCTGCAACAGGACTTTGATTCTATGCAATTATGGTGTGATGATAATCATTTACATTTAAATTGCTCTAAATGTATGGTTATGACCTTTAGTCGTTCAAACCCTCAATTTGTTAACTATTCAATTAACAATACTTCTTTAAAGCGTATTTTTGAAATCAAAGATCTTGGTGTACTCTTTGACTCAAAACTATGTTTTAACAATCATATTTGTACTATTGTAAATGAAGCCAAAGGTGTTTTAGGGTTCATTAAACGTTGGTCAAAAGAGTTTAATGATCCTTTTATAACGAAACTTCTTTACATTTCGCTTGTACGACCAATACTTGAGTACTGCTCTTGTATATGGTCTCCTCAGCATAAGATTAAACAGGATCGCATCGAGTCTGTCCAAAAGCAGTTTTTAATCTTTGCCTTACGAGGTTTGAATTGGGACCCCATTCAACGTTTGCCCTCTTACCGCAGTAGACTTCTGCTCCTTGATCTTCCATCATTAATCAACCGTAGAACTTCCCTTGGTGTTATCTTTCTACATAAGTTGATTATTGGTGATATCGACTCCATCTTTCTTTTAGGGCGTCTCAAGTTCTCTGTGCCTGGGAGACCAACCAGGTATTTCCGTCCTTTACATTTATCACAGTGCACAACAGATTACTCTCTGCATAATGCTTTATATGTGCTTTGTCAGAATTATAATCATTTTTATAACGTCTTCTCATCTGAACTCTCTCTTCCTATAATAAAATCCTTGCTTTCAGTTCATCTTCGGGAAATCACTGACAGTACCTAGCTATGAGTAGGGGCATAGCCAGCCGGACTGGCAAAATTACCCCCATCGTGGTCAGTGATTTCCCAACTGAAATTACTATCTACTTTTTATTTCTATTTACTTACACTACTAAGTTTAATACGTACTAATTTTGTTTAAGTTTCCTAATAACAAAATCTTTAGTCTTATAGATCCCAGTAATATCACTGACTACTTTTAGCTGTGATCTGGGGCATAGCTAGCCGGTCGGGCAAATAAAATTCCCCCAACGTGTCGGTGATATTATTAGGGTATTTGATGTAATCTTATATAGGCTATCTTATTATTAAATAATATTCTTATGTAAATTCATATATTGTTATTTTTTTTGTTACCTTCTGTTGCACACGTATAGTCAACATAAATAAATAAATAAATAAATAAATAAATAAAACTTCTGAGTGTACTCTAGGCGTGAGCTGCACGTGGGTGTAGCTGAACATTACCTGCTTGAGATATAAAAGAGTATATATCCGAAACTCAAGTCTCTTGCTTCCATAGCAGTGAAAGAAACAACAGAAGAACAATACAATTCTTTTACATTGTAAGAGAAAAAGAATTAAATACTTTGGCTTAACTTTGTGAACGAGTATAATTATGCAAATTTTTGTGTGCTGCAAAACGGAAACCTTTTGATGTTTGACACCTACACATGAGCGCACGCACACACACACGCACGCATAGCAAAAATCGATCAGTCAACATTTGCAGTGGCACTTTTTCTTCATTCCATTTCAATTCATGCCTATTAAAGTTGATGTGCGGTCATTACAAACATTTAACACCTCCAAAGTCCAGAGTACGCGACATGCAAAGGCTATTAACCCGATTAGATCAAGTGGGGCGCACAGCTAGTCCGCAATGGGCCTCTAATTATTCAGAGCCTCACATTTGATTCTGCCACCCACACACACACTAACAAGCATGCAGACATCCGCTGTTTTAAATGGGCCATGACAAACTGGTCGACCACAGGAAGCGAACGCCTATACCCCAGCTCCAAGTTCCAAGCGGTTAGTTCAGCTTGCGCCCTATGACCCCGCGGACGGCCCTGCGGCTGTGGCCTACAGTGTGACATAATAAATTATGCTGCATAGCAATGATTAATTTGAGTTCTGCATGACAACAGGACAGTTGGCGAGGTAGGGGCCACCCAATCAAATGCATACAGAATGAGTGCTTGGAATTGGCTATTACAGATACACACATACACACACGCACGTCTAACTGCTGCTCCATTTTCCACTTAGGCAAAAGAAGAAGAAGGAAAATCAAAGTTATCGCCTTGGCTCCTTGTGTTGTGCTTTCTTTTTTCTCCCTGTTTATGCGCCGCCTTCTTCTATATAAATCCTGCTATCTATTTGTGTCTGTGTGTGTGCATACGTGCGTGTCTGTGTATTTGAATGTCCCTCCGGCCCCAATGAATTATTACGTGCAATTATTTTCTAATTAATTATTTGACAGCTCTGCAAACGAAGCGAAACTGCGATAATTTTAGCATCGGCTTTGGGTCACATGAAGCCTCCAATGGCTACCATTAAATTGGCCAAAGCTGCTCTCTGATTTCCGACTAAAGAGCGCATGTTAATAAAAGGCTCCTTAAATAGTTATATTTAAGTACATGTAGGAACAACAGCTGCTCGATATGGTAGAGTTTCAGCAAATTTTTTGATCAATGAAATCAATGCATACATAAATATGAATATGAACACTCAGAAGGTTTATCGTTTCTACGTCCAGCAGGGACATAGACTTATAAGACTCCGTTTTTTTTTGATTTTTTTTTAATGTATGTTAATTTGCAATCTGTCTTATATTGACAATAAACTAATTTATTAGCATGAAATTTCACATAGTCGGATGGCTTGAGCTCCAGTGAACTCAATCCATATATTTTTGTCTAACTATTTGTATCTCCATGTGGCAAGTCTTTTTAGTCTTAGATTATTTGTGTTGTTAAGTACTCTTATTGCTAAAGTATTCTCATATTCATGTAACCTATAAGTGTATCTCTCTGCGTGTAATTGAATTTCTTCTTTGACAAGAGGCACCGATAGATCTTTGTGGATGTTGAAATTGGTCATGTACCAAGGTGTTCTGAACGTCAGGTTTTGGTAACGTTGCAGTATTTCAATGTGTGAATTGCTGGCTATTCCCCAGAGTTGCAAAGCATAAGTCTACACCGGCTTTAGAACTGCCTTGTACAGTCGTAATTTGTTCTCGAGGCTTAGTTGAGAGCGTAGCAGCCAGTACATTTTCCTGGTTTTTGTCTTGAGCTGTGATTGTTTTGATTTAATGTCGCCGATCCAGATATACTCCCAGATACTTAACTGTTTCTCTAACTGGAATCTAGGAGCCATTTAGTGTAACTATATTACAATTTCCTGATCTTAGCGAAAATGTGACTTGCACGAACTTCTCGGCGTTCACCACTATTCTTCACTTGTCTAGCCATACTTCAATTAGACCAAGCTCTTCTTGAAGTAGGTTAGATGCATCAATTGGGTCAGTGCTCGTAGCAAAAACTGCAGTGTCGTCAGCATAACTTGCAATCTCAACAGAGATTGTTGTAGGTAGATCAGCTGTAAAAATTGTGTACAGAACTGGGCCTAAAACACTACTTGTGGCACTCCAGCGTCAGCAGTGTATATATTTGACGATTCGGCAGGTTCTTGGACATAAAATATTCTATTTTATAAATACGATGTTATGATCAGGAAGTATGGAGCAGGTAGCCACTTTTTTATTTTGTATAACAGACCTGCATGCCACATTTTGTCAAACGCCTGTTTGACATCTAGGAATATTCCTGAGCAAAGTTTTTTGCATTCAAACGCATTAAGAATTGCATGCGTGATGCGATGGCATTGCCCGATCGTGCCGTGTCGTTTCCTAAATCCACACTGGTATTCGGAAATGATTTTAAGTTCGTTCAACTCAAGTAGCAATCTTCTTAAGAGCATACGTTCAAATATTTTAGAAAACGTCACCAGCAAACTAATGGGACTATCTGCAGAATTCTGGTTTGTTGGGCTTAGCGATCATGATTACTTCTGCGCATTTCCACTGACTTGGAAAGTATTCCAGCCTAAAAATAGCATTGTATATGTATGTCAGCAATGTGATGCATTTTGGCGTAAGATTTCTGATTGTATTTGCACAGTCATATACTAGGGGTTTTTTCTCATTTAGCTTTATACCCTGAACCCATTGAAAATGGGAAATCAGGGTATAATGGTTTTGCAAAAAGTATGTAACAGGCAGAAGGAGGGGTGGCAGATCCCATAAAGTATATATATTCTTGATCAGGGTGACGAGCTGAGTCGATTTGGCCCTGTCCGTCTGTCTGTCCGTCCGTCTGTCCGTCTGTTCGTATGTATGAACGCGTCGATCTCAGAACATATAAGAGCTAGAGAAATTTTTGCATGATGGTCTGTGTATACAGCGCGCATATCGAGTTTGTTTTAGATATTCGATAAATTTTTCCGTTTCAATGATATCGATTTAAAACGATATCAAGATTCAGTTTTTTGACCATATCTTTTACATATTTTTAGCTACAGCTACCAAATTTTGTTTTTAGCTTTTTGTTAATAAAATACATTTTCTATTTTTTCATATTTTGAATACCAGCTCCACATTTCACAAAAAAAGTTTATTAAAAAAAAAATTATCAAAGCCACAATTTAATTTTTTCAAATTTTTTAGATCTTGTAGTCGGGCAGACCCGACTAGAGCTTTCTTACTTGTTATTTCATCTTTTACTTCTAAGAAATTTTTTGGCCTTTTGCAAGCTCATCTGGCATGGAGTTTCTAGAAAGTGGCTTACCTCAGCACTTGTGTTAGGGTAAGAATCACAGATGGGATGAAACTCACGAAATAAGTACAGATTGGAAGTAAAAATAAGTCAGAGTAGAAATATGAGGAATAAAATTGGATTTTAAATTGAAACCGGACTCCCAGGTCTATGAATGTGAATATAGCTTACAATAAACAAGTAAGAAATTTGCAATCGGGCGCAACCGATGGTATATATACTCGTTCACAGCCAAGAAATAGCTAAATTTAATCAAACATTGCCCCAACTTGTGGATTATATAATTTATTTCACACCAGTAAAACGTTGAAGCTGTAGAATATATAGATTTTTCCGATTTGCCACGCCCCGACAGGCGTGTGTAAATTATTTTTGCTGATTCTAAGGAGGAGGGAAACAGTAACTTATTTGTCAAGCTTTGGAGCTTTTGATATAAAACTGTGGTAGATATAGTATTCCCTGGTTTGCCACTAAGAACTTGATGAGACCCAGGTACACAAGAGCTTACACCTAAAATTTCAAGACAGAAGGACATTTCGCAAAACCAATATGCTCTTCTCACTTCGTAAACTAGTATAAAAATTAAAAGTTTTAGTTTAATAGACAAAGAAGAACCTAAAAAAAAAAGTGCAACTAATTTTAAGATTTAGTTAGTAAATTACCAAAAAAAAAGTAATTTTTCTATTTATTTTAAATTCATTTTATTTAGAAACTTTAAATTTCTTTAAGCATTTGTTATCGAAGCTGTTGCAAATAATTCAGAGTTAGTAATAAAATACGAAAATACTTTGAAATATCGTAAAAAATGATTTATGACAACTACATAAACATCGAGTAGATATGTAGGTGAAAGGAGATGGTCCTATTGCCCACAAGGTTCAAACCAATAAAAAAAGAGGGACACACATGACCCGCTGCTAACCGCGACACAAAAACTAATTACATTATTTCGAGTTGATGCAATCAGAGAGTGCGTATGCCCCCTACGGCTTCCCCAAAAGGCAATCCTGGCTACGGTTCAATTCAAAGGGCGAAGGGTTCAAAAAACTGCCCTCGCACACAGATATATGTGCGCATCTGTGTATATATACGCACACGTGCAGGACGTGGCCTCGCTGGACATGCCACTGCATGCAAATCACAACAAAAATGCATTGGGCAAACGAGCAGCGGTTAGGGTTGTGATTGGGGCTGGGTTTGGCATCGGTATTGGGATGGAATTGGAGATGGGGATTGGGATTGGAGATCAGCAACAGCCACCGGAAACCGGGCAATGCGGCATTGTTGGTTGCTTTACGAGCCGCAGCCACTGCATGCCAATGCCTGTGTATCTCTCTTTCAATGCGTGTGTGTGCTCTGGATTAAATCCGCCAGCTGCGTTACGCTCTGGCAGTGCAAAAGAAAAACTACATGCAACATGCAACATGCAACAGGGAAGATGAACCACCAATAATTCAGTGGCAACCGTTGAGCATAAAAATCGAAACAGCTGCAAGCGTCGCATCGCTTGCCGCTATTTATTGTTGCTCGTATTTGTCTGTTAATTGCTGTTGCAGCGCAATAAAAATGACCAGCCTGAAACTCACATAAACACACTTACACACGCACACACACACACACACACACTGGGATAGAGATTTCAGACGTTCCCTGTTATTAACAGAGTAATTGTCGCGCGCATTTCAATTAAATGCATTTTAAAGCTTATGTAATTGTTCGAATTGACGTCGCTTAAAGCTTTGAGCTTTGAAGGCAACAACAACACTTGGCCAAAATGTCTAATTAATCGAATTCTACAGTCGAGTGTGTAAAGCAGTGCACAGAGCGCCTTTGCAGTGCATGCACTTTGCGTTGTTCTCTTTGCCCCAAATTGCGCTTTTAATTAAAAGTGGAAAAAACATCTCTCCATGTTTTTTGCTTTGCATTTTCGCATTCACTTTGTAAGTTGTGCTCCAATTACCGAATACAGCAAATTGCTCCGCTCAATACCACAAAATCGCCTCTCCTCTACGAAATCTAATCCAAAGTATAACTACAACGGACTAACTAGCTTTCTAGTCATACTCTAGACCAGTCCGTTAAGGACGGCTTAATACCGTTATATATAATTTATTTTATAGCTAGCTAAGTAGACCATTGCAATTCACTTGTAATATATATGCATGTGTTCATTTAATTTTTTGAGTGAGGTATATTTTGTAAGGCAGGTCAAGTTCAGTTGACATTTGTCATTGGCATTTGCTTGTTAAATTATAATAAAGGTTTTCAACAAGAAACACTCAAAATGGAAAGCATAAAGAAAGTTGACCTTTAGTCACTGTGTTTTAAAGCTGATATTCCTTCCAGCTGCTTATAGTTTAAATAGTAGCAAGGCAACCCGAGCCAAGAGTAGATAGCAAACTCTGCTGGTGATAGAACCTGGAATTGCTTTTTGGGTTTTAACGTCTTGCAATTTATAAAAAGTTAGGTATAAACAAGTAAGAACGCTCTAGTCGGGTCTGCCCGACTACGAGATCCCTTGAACCAAGTCAGATTGTTTTAAACAATCTAGCTTACATCTTTTATCTATACATATTACCCTCTGCGCGCAGATACTCACTCATACATATTCACATGTCCACAGAAGCACGCGCGCCGATTTCTGCGTAGTTGATTTGAATGTATGTGTGCACACGTACAGGGAAAATGCTAGATTGCTACCGCATGCTTTTGCCAATGAACAAAATGTATTCTTTAATAACTTCTGAATTACTAAACGGATTCTGATAAAATTTTGAGTATTAAATGCTTTTGTTTTCTTGAAAATACGGTTTTGCCTAAAAATTTTAAGAAATTAAATTGTGGTTTTGATAGTTTTTTTTTTTAATAAATTGATTTTGTAAAATAATAAAAAAATAGAATATGTAATGTTTGTAATTTGGTAACTGTAGCTAAAAAGATGTAAAAGATATGTTAAAAAACTGAATCACGATAACGTTGAAACGGGAAAATTTATCGAATATCTACAGCAAACTCGATATACGCGCTGTATACATGGACCTTCGTGCAAAATTTTAAATTTTTAAATTTTAAATTCTAAATATTATATGTTCTGAGATCGAAGCGTTCAAACATACGGACAGACGGACAGGACCATATCGACTCAGCTCGTCGCCCTGATCAAGAATAAATATATTTTATGGGATCTGCCACGCCTCCTTCTGCCTGTTACATACTTTCTGGGAAACCATTATACCCTGATTTCCCATTTTCAATGGGTTCAGGGTATAAAAAGGAATGTGGAGGTCCCTAAAGCCAATTCTATTAATACACTTTGTACTTTTTAAATATATCCGTAATAATAAGATCTAATAAATTAAATTATAATCTATAAAAGAATATGTGGATGGCCTGTCTGTAGCAAAGTAAAACCTTACACCAATTTTAAGCCTTTGCCTTACTCTGTGATTCTCATAAGTTAATGTAAGAGGTACAGTTCCTTATGTTTTGATGACGTTTGATCTTAAGCGCTTTAAGTTAATCATATATTGTGAAATTTTTTACATATGTTATATTCATATTTACATGTGTGTGTGATTTATGTTTGTCTTTGAAAGCTACAAAAAAACATATTTGCTTACTATTCGTTGGCTGTTAATACTAAGTTAAATCATTCATACAAAGTCGATTGTCATTCTTTAAAAGCCGTCATAGAGTTACGTAGTTAAAAGATATTATGCTCGAATTTAAGTTTTCTAAAGAGCAGTGGCAAAGTGTTGCAACATTCTTGAAATGACTCTAACCATAGCAGCGGATACGAGCATTAGATGCTCTGCGAATGTTTAGCGTGCTTCATTGTAACAGACCGATTGTGGCTTTGAAGGCGTGCACCAATTCAGCTCAGCGCCTGAGCTGTTACTGTTTGCATATGTGTTTGTATATTTGTGTGTGTGTGTATATGGGTGCATTTGAGTGCATATGTATTTATATGCATATGTGTGAGTCTCCGTTTCTATTTGCTTTGCCGTGTGGCACCTTCCCCGAAATTCCCACTCGTGTATTGCATATTGCTGTTGTTGATGTTGCTGCTGCGAGTGTTGCTGCTTGCTTTGAGCATTTTAAATACGAAATAAATGCATCGACAGCCTCAAATCTCGTTTGATTGTGTAAATATTTGGATGCACACTGGACAATCAACAAATTTGCATCGGTTTTTCATTGGCTGCGGCGAATTGTTGATTTTCATTCAATGCCCTGGCAACCGAGCCACAAAAATGTGTGCAGCACAACTGCTGATTGTCATTTAACAATTTTGGTTTAGCTCTTGAATAAAGAGACATAAATCAATTTTCCTAATAGTCAGAAATTAATATACACTTTTTGATGTTTAAATGGTTCAGCTGAGCCTATAGAATGTGATTTGATGTGGTTTCAAAAACTCTCGACATAATTGAAGTTTCAAATTAAATTCTGGTCTCCGCAGTTGTTTACGTAAGCATAAATTTCTATGTAGACCATGAGAGCTAACAAATGTTTATTGAAGCATTTAAAACCTTCATATCTATCAAAAATGAGTTTCATATTAGAAAAAACGAAGTTATACTTGATTTGCTTTAAATATTTATTTTAGACTTGATGAACAGTAAAGAAATATTCCATCTCCATCAAAATACATCTCTCAGAGAGAGAGAGAGGGACAGGGAGAGAGAGAGAGACAGAGAGAGAGAGAGAAAGAAAGTCTCTCTTTGTCAAATCCGTCTTCCTGGTATATGAAGATAAAACGTTTTATCTGATGTTGATGATAAACGAAAATTAAAATCCATTTATGTTTTGTCTACAATTTTTTTTGGGGATTTTCCTTGACCTACGGCAATATCCGCATCAGTGCATTTGGGTGGCAGGCAATAGGAAATCCTTCAACATCCTCAGCTGTCAATTGCAAGGCAGAAGACTTTTCCCACCAAAACCTCTGTTACCGTACTGCCAGCCGCGTCAGATACAGATGTTGGCTCTGACCTTAGAGGGATGCCATAACTCAAGCTGGGGCGTGGTCTTGCCACCCTGGAAATGTATGTGGGCCATTATGCAACGCTGCCAAGCAGCCATTTTTCAAAAATTCAATTGTATATGCGATTCAATTTGTCTGATCAGAGACGTCGAGTTCGACATTGACAGCCCCCAAGCGCAGAGGCATGGTGCGCATATCAGGCGTCAAAACTTTGAAGCTTTAACAGCGTTACAAAGTATTTGATGTGGCATTGAGGCTGAGGACCATGGCCAATGATACTTTTGATTAAACTGGCTGACCATCAAACTGTAGCATACTTTCATGCTGCCAGCACTCGGTGCAAGAAGATGGGCAAATAATTACGCTAATTACGAGTGTCAGACATATTAAAATACAGCTGTAGCTGGGGCCAGAAGTCCCGACCACAGCTCTGGGCACATCAATCACTGGAATTGTGCGCTTTCTCGCTTCTAAATAAATCATAAAAAACCAACATCTAAACTGGAACAACAAAAGGCTCCGAGCGTTATCCCAACTGCGGTTGCCGGGCGTTTAGGAAAGCACCCAAGTGTCTCTCTGTGAGTGTGTGTGTGGATGTGTGGGTGTATATATGTCGTGTTTGCGCTGGTGTCTGTCATTGTTGGTGGTTTTGTGGTTGCTGACAGTGGTCGACGCTTTTAGCGATTTACCTCTACCTGCGCCTACACAGACAAACTAACGGAAGTAGGCGTGGCAGGTGCGTGGGAAGTGTGCCTGAATGCGTCTAACCGCAGCTGGAAAAGAGATGGAAGTGAGTAGCGGTGCATGTGTTTGAACTCTATACGAAGTTGGAGTTTGTGTTTTTGTGTGGGTGTGTGGGTGTGTGTGTGTGTGTTTCATTATAAGCTCAACGGCACTTAGCACACACTTTAAGCGGCTTTGGATTTGCTGCTGTCGCTTCAGAACCCATTCCTATTTCTAGATCCCAGTTCGCATTCCCACACGCTAATACATTTCCTCCTATTGGCCGTTAATAGGTGGCTGGTGAATGCGCTTATGTGCACTTGCAATAGAAACACGGTTGAATTATTCAGATCCTTTTGGACAATTGCCAGTCCCGAGTAGCTGTTGGCACTAGTCTTCGCACTATCCAATTATTGCATTCTTAATTTCCATGCCGAGTCATTTAAAATAATTGTGACAGTTTTTGTTGACTGCCACCAGTCGACAGCCGGCTGCCAAGGACCAACAGTCAACAAGTTGTCGAACTTTATGCGATGCATTTACGAAGTGAAAAAACAAGAAAATGGTGTGTTTGGCAGCAATTTATATCAAGATAGTCATTGAATGTCTAATTTTATAATTAAAGACTATATAATGATACAAATTATGGAAGGCTTTCTTTCGCTTGAGCAATAAGCAATTTCATTAATTGTTAACGGCTGTTATATTAAGACAATATAAATAAATATGACTGGATTTGCATTGTCTAAGGATATACTTAAAGCAAAACCACTTTCAATTATAAATTGCACAATACAAAATTTGATTTTCCAATTAGATAAGCAAGCATTGCACAAGTTCCCCGAGTGCAGTGATTTGAACAGATTCATTGAAACGCCCGCTCCTCGCTCCTTCGATCCTTCAATCCCCTTCCAGCTGGGAGCGTGCATTTAACATGCGTGGACGCGCTATCTGCCTAATTGCATTAGCTGACTCCGTTCTGGCTATGCCTCAACATAAGCGCATTATAACGCCTCATAAAGCGAGTCAACCCAGCCCCAAGAACCTGCGTGCCAGCCATCGCGATTTGTGCGCTCGTCCAATCAGACAATTACATATTGCAATTACACGGGCGGTGCAATGGAGCGAAATAAATTATGTGTGTGGGAGTTGGCGCTGTGGAGCCGCACTTGAAATGTAACCAAGCGACATCGCTACACGCGAGGCCCCTGCCGCATGAGATGGATTAATTGTAGGGCATGCGCCCCAAAAACTGTGACCCCCAGCCATTGGGGTAAAATCAATAGGCAGCGGAAAGTGGATAGGGGGAGGAGGAGAGGGTGCCTTATTAATTGGACGGTGTTACACCGAAAAGGCTGCAAATACTTTCACGCTCGTTTCAAGGCGGCTGCGAAGAATAAGGATATTTGCCTTTACCTTGTGCCACTGCCACGTGCTCAGCAGTCATCGACGTAGTCCTAATGGCGCCACAGCACGCAAGCACAGACGGCAGGCAAGGACGTCGAGAAGTGTGCACTGGGAGTAGGACGCGGCTAGAGACAAGCATCTTGAGGTCTTTACTTTGCCTTTCCTTGCCTTTGGCAGGATTAGCCAAACACACACCACCGGTGAGTGTGTACGTGCTGTCTAGTATTTAACTTTTAACTTGGCGTCAGGCAGCTGACTGTGTGCTCGGTTTATGTTGGTCGCTGATTTCGCCAGCGGTCAAGGCTGACAATATGGTATTACCTGCTCATCAGTGGGACCAAGTCCCAGTTCCAGTTGAAGTCCCAGGGCCCCCGGTAGCTGCTTGTATATTTATGTCCATAAAAAGGCATAAAAAAGGAAGCGGAAAAAATGTGTTGTGTAAAAAGAACGACGTTGAAAATAAAATCAACAATAAATTTTGCATGCAGCAACATTACGAAACAATAGCAAACCGCCTGTTCCTCTCCCTTTTCATCCGACGCTTTCGTTTACCCTCTCCCTCTCTCAGTCCTCTCGTACTGTGTGGGCGGACAGACTGCAATTGGTATTTTTATTGCGTGCTCAACACGGCGAATGCGTAATACGAGTAAAAGGCAGCCAGTTGGCAGAACATGCAGGCGTACGGGTTTTTATAGCCTCTTTTGACTTATGCGCCATAAAGTGCCATAAAATGAAATTAAATAAACGAAATGTAAAACTCATTTTTACACATTGATTGCAATTTCTATCAACAAATTTGACATGCCTATCGGACGCAGCAAGGACATCAGAAAAAGGTTGAACCAAATATAAGATTAGCTTAGCATATGAATTTCGATTAAGTCGAAAAGTTAAAAAAAAAACTTGAGGCATGGACTGACTTCAGCCATGGCGACGTTTGGGAGTACCCTTGCAATTTCAAAGGATACGGATATAGTTTTCTCCAATTTCCCACGCCCCACATAAGCGAATATATATCATTTTTGGTTAATTTGTAGAAGAGGTCAAATTGACGTATTAGTCAATTTTGGTGTTATATTGCAGAAAATACAGCTTTTACCGCTTTGCCGCGCCGCTAATGGTCGTCCCTATATATGCTATATAATTTTGTATGGGGTGGGATACACGAGTATATATTCAAAATTTCAAGTCTTCGACTTCAATAACGCCGATCCGGATGATTTCAAGATATACAATACTTTCAGTAGCAAGCAGTCTATATCCAAAATTTTTGAGCTAAAGCTTTAATACTCTAGGAGGAGATTACGTTGATCCAAAAAGACAGAGAGACAGACACAGTCTCGTCGTGCTGATCAAGAATATATATACTTTATACAGTCATGCATCTTTAATACCCAAATAACTAGATATTAAATTCTAAAGCTAGAACAATTTTAATTTACGCCCACATCAACTTGGATTTTGAAATAAAATATCTCTATGAAAAATTTATAAAATACAATTTTAAATCTGGTCTCCCTAAAAATTGTTTTCCTTTAAAAAAAGAAAAAGAGTTCATGTTCTGTTAATTTAAGTCGCATTTCGTATTTATGCTGCGTACCGTGCGACAGTAGGCGGGGCCATTACGTGAGGGACATCAAAGTAACCAGGAGACGCGCCCACTTTTTACGCTCGAGGCAACGCAAAGCTCTTGATGAAGAGCTCCATCGTATGAGGGGAGCGTTGCTAGAGCTTGAGGCTAGAGCACGGAGTCTGGTCTTACGTTTAGTTTAACCGATGTCGCATTTGTTGATTAAGGCTGCGTCTACGAGGCACACAGCACACGCTTTTGTCATCATTAATCAACTGACGTCGTGCCTATTGCCAAAGCCATAGCCAAAGCCCAAAGCCAAGGCAATGTGAGCGAATTGTCAAGCCTCAATGTAAATGTGAGTGCAGAAGAATGAAGTTTTCTGAAGCTGCACCTGTGTTATAACTCCAGTCGTGTGTCTATGCCAACTTCCTTTGCCATTGCCTAAGAAATAGCAAAAAATCAACACTTTGACATTTTATTTTGCAGGTCTGTGCACAGCTGAGTCTAAATCAAAGTGATCCGAAAACAAGCGAACAAAAACGGTAGACTAATCAATATGGATCGAGTTGAAGATACCCTATAAGTTAGTATTAAATGCAGTAATGTGAGCTCATAATTTATTATCCTTTTAGTAATAAAATTACAGGAAAGTAGTTACTAAAAATTAAAAATTTGATAACCTCATGATTTGGAAAAATAAAATAATGACTATATTCGAGAATCCAATCCAAATTTGTAGATCACTGCTCATTTCATCAAAAAACGACAGACAGAGATAAAAGAAACCCAACACAATGCACATCTCCGCCTTGATCAAGAACACTTTATGACAATCAAATATATGTCTACCTGTTAATTTTCAAAGAGAACAGGGTATATAAACTTTGAACTTTAAATCGAACATGGCAGACAAGGAAGGCGGAGGCAACTGGCAGTTGATAGCCGGACACTTGAATAACGCCTTCGTAATCTGCCACAAAGCATTTCAAATGAAATACAAATACACACAACGCACAATTTGCGGAGCAGAGTGGCACAAAATGTAAGAACAATTACATAAACTTAATAACTTGATAGCCAAAGATAAACTCGAAGGGCAGAAAGCAGAGGCAAAGAGCTAAAGAGCTGCCAAATGCCCATGGGTCCTGTCGGCTGTCGACATGATGTGAAACTGCCTGGTGGGCTTTTCAGTATACAATTTCGGAAGGGGCCCTCTAGGATTTGGCTGGCATTGCCTTTGCTTTTGCCCTTGGCTTCGCCTTGGCTGGAAGGGCTAGCTCACACAGTTTTATGGCCGCAAACAATTTTGCAACGTTTCGTAAACTTTTCAATGAAAATAGCCACAAACTTCAGGGCGTGAGCTCTGTCAATTCTGCCCAGATGCTGCTGATGTTTTTTTTGCTGTTGCTCTAGCAAATACATTTCACTTATTACACTTTCTGCTGTAAGCGAGCAGAATACCAAGAGAAAGAGGCCCCTCGCCAGATTCGTTTTATTGGACTAAGAGTTACAGTTGGAAGCAACTGAATGCAGCACGAATATTGCAAAAGTGAAAGTAACAAACAGCACTCGCCGAACAATGAGACGAAACAATCTATTAGGTATTTCAAAAGTTCAATATAGATATTATTGCTTAAATATCTTACAAACATTCGCTATCAGCCAGGCAGTAAAATGAGTTAAGCTTGTTATACCTAAAGCATTTCAAAATTCTAAAAATATGCCTACTATATGCAGAAGAAAGAAAAAGGAGTCAACATGCAAATGAGGTGAAAAGAATGCTTTGGAAATTTGATTAACATTGCTTTGCATAGGAATAGCAGCAAAACGTTATAGTTCTTACGGCTTCGCTGCATAACCATGCATTATAAACCTATAAACAGTGCTGAATAATTTACCCACAACGAACTGCTCTAAGTGTGAATGCTCGACTAAAACATACCTCGCTGACCACTAATTTTTATGTTTATCCAACATTGATTCATGCTGAAAGTTTCTACAAGGAAGCAGATAAAGCAAATGAATTTCCCATAAAAACCATTTAATATGGTAGTCCGATTTTACCCACATCTTATTCATATGAAGTCATCTTAAATCTAATCCAACATGCTATATATAGTAATAGTCTTTTAAAAGTAAATATTGACAATGAGCATTGTGACAAATATTTCTAATCCAAGTCAAAAAAATTATTTTCCAACAGATTCCAATTCGAGAGCGTTTAAGTTGGATACATCATGCAGCCTGCTCCTAGTCGCCCTAGTAAACATTCAAACTTTCTTTCATACACAAAAACAAACTGTGCACAATGTTGTTTTTTTTTTTTTGCTTAGCTCTACACAGTTAGACGTGCATTCTTGAATATCCTTTGGTATTAATAGTGCGATATTAATGAAATTTTCAAATTTTCATTTTCAACTCTTTTATTGTTTTATTAAGGAAAGCGAAGATGTCATAAAGTGAGATATTCTGAAACAGTACTCATGGCTCTGTGAGTCAAAAAAATGAGCCGAATTTGGTATTTGATACGAACTATTTTAAAAAATAAAATATATATACTTGCTTAAAAGAGGAAATTAATATAGACTTGAAAATAAAAATGTTTAAAAATGAATATTTTTTGGGCAGTACTGTTTTCTATGCCTTCATTATCGGGATAACCTTAGCAAGAAAACAAACAAACATTGCACAAAATTACACTTTCAGCTGAGTTTGACAAGAGCATTCAATTGGAATTCGGAAATATTTTGCATGAAAAACTTTTGTGAGTTTTCGTTAGGTACGGCACACAAATCCAAATGGGCTTAGGCCTGGAAATTCAACAATTCCATAGACATTTGTACTCCCACCAAAAACTCATCCGACAACAAACAAATGTGTTGTTATTCGAAATATTACGTATACGCCACATGTTAACCGCATGTAAGACCCAGCAGGAAGAGCTAACAAAAACATTTGCAAACTAATTTGGAAACTATTTGGCAGCCACAAAACTACAAGGCCCAAAACTGTGGCACTTCAACGCACAATTCAACGACATGGGCCCAAGATAATCATTTACAACAATGGAAAAGTATTGTGGCGATAACATATGGGAGAGACAGTACCCTGGCAGGCAAGCAAAAACAAATCCTTTTCTCCCATCGAAAAATGAAAAAAAAACACACACACAGATAGAAGAACTTTTGCGTGTATACCCTTTGTGGCCATAATTTATAGACTATCTGCCAAAATATTCCAGCTGAGCCATAAAGATTCAATTTCACAAGCAATTTATATAGCTGAACAGGCACCCCTTTTGCTGCAGACTATACAGCTCGTTCGTATAAACAATTTATGTACCCACAGAGATGTGGGCGTGGTCTGGGCAGGACAACGAGTCCAGCTGTACAAATGAGCAACATGCTCGGACCACAAGCTCTTATTTATATGCCTTAATTATACATGCCATAGAAATCGCTGCCCAAAAAATGGGCTTAAAACTAAAAAATACCAATCTCTGTCTATAACTCCGTCCAGCATTTGAACTTTCGCACTCAATTTACATTAGAGAGTTGAGTGTAAATTGAATTAAAATAATTATACATTCTGCCCGACAGGCAGAGACAGACTACCACCCAGACAAACAATCCACGTGCAAAACTTTAATTAAATAATATTTTATTTTAGCTGCAGCTGCAGCTGCCTTACCGAGTTTTATGCACATAACTCGTGCATAAGTTCTGCCGCCCACCTTATTTTCCCCCTACTTGGCGTTAGATGAGCGCAGGGAGTATGCGTGTATATGAGAGGGCATAGCGGTGGCATTAAAAAAGTTTTAATTTGTTGACTTAACCGCAGTTACAGTTACAGCGTTGCTGCTGCTGCTGCTGCTGCGCTGCTGCAACTACTGCTGCTGCTGCTGTTGCTCCTGTCCGGTCATAACTTTGCTTTACGCAACTTAACATGCATATCTCGTCGTTGGCAACCCTTGGGAGCTGCTCTGTTTCCCGCTTATCGTTCACTGCACACGCAGCTGCAGCATTTTGCATGTAAGACCCCCTTAACCCTCTTCTTTTTTGTAGCCTCCTCTGCTTAGCAATAAATATACAGCTTAAAATGGCGGCTTTCGGATTGCGGTTTACGTAGCGTATGATTGATGCCGTCCGGGTGACGCTACAGCCTCTGCCTGTCGCTAGCCATTAAGCAAAATTTTGTGAAAACAAGTAAAAATGCATCAGGCTACTGGCATTCTTGCTAATGACAAAATAGATATATGAATGAATATGAATAAATTTAAAGTATTGAAGAAACAAGATACAAAAGAGAGAGAGAGAGAGGAAGAGATATGTATATGGTTATAATATACATAACAAGCAAACATCGTAAACAACAATACCTGTTATTTGCTTTCACATAGAGAACTCTGCTATTATGCATAATTCATAATCATGCGCCATATGCACCCATCCGGCTTAACACATTTGCATTAAATTGGTTTAATTTTAATGAATAATACAAACTATATATGTCAGAGAGCTGTCGCTATCATAATTATAACATATTAAAAACTATTTCGCTATATGTTCATTTCATAATTTAATAGTGAACCATGATTTCTTTCCGCGTATGATATTCATAAAAATCCATGTGCCTTTGACAGCGTCCGTGGGAGATGAAAAACGAGCAATAAAAAAATGTGTGAGAGAAAAAATGTTATAGTGGAAACATGGGAAATGGCTCACGAAAAATACGAAAAAACGAAACGCCAACAATTTTTTCGCTCTAATCAATCTAAATCGAACTTTTAGCCCAAAGCGCTTGCCAAAAGTCGCTCACTCGTCACTTATGCTAAATTAACAAAAAAGAAGAGAGATCAAAAAGAGGTATACGAACAGCTATATATATGTATATATGTATGTATATGAATTGCAAGAAGGAACAAAGCATGAGCGCTATGCAAATTGATACGTCACATTCCCGCTGGCAACCCAAAAATCAACAAAAATTGCGAATGGTCGCTGGAAATTCTTTATATATTTTACATTTGCTTGATCCTTGCGCTTGCCATTCGGTTCGTTTTTTTTCATTTTGTGCGCTACTTAGTTGAGTACAGACAGAATTTTACATTGTGATGCAGTGGCAGGAGTTACGTGCTGCAAGGATGAAGCTGATGCGCTCTGGGCCGAAAATAGATTGCATATTATGCCATATCCCGCTGCTTTCTCGAACTCATTTGCGTGAAACGCCCTCAGAGAATTGGGCTGGTATTTACGTTTTTAATGCATTTTCTGTAAGCTTATCATACACACTGATATATTCCTGTCTAGCCTAGCCAGTATATCAGTTTAATTGATGAAAGTATCAAGGGACCTGAATGCACTGGCTTCGACTGGCTGGTGTGTTGCACGCATGTGAAATAAAACAGAGCAGGCAATGCGAGCATTTTGTTGCAACGTTCATTAGATGGCAGCCAACGCTGCTGGGGCAGCAACAATGTTGCACCAAATGAATGAACGAATAAATGAATGAATGAGCAAGTGAATGAGTGATGGCATGAATACACAAGAGCTCTGCCATTGCTACGATGGGCGGGCGACAATGTTTTCGCCATTCGTTACAAAACGTGCATTTGGTAATGCTATGCAGGTGCATAGCTAACTGACGTGCAGACTACCAGACAGTCACGCCACGCCCTCCGTCCCTTTCCAGCATCACGTGCTGCCATTTGCAGCGCTGTCATTTCAAATTGGCTAATCAGTCAAAAAAAAACCCTGCCCCATACAAAGCAGCCCTCGATCGTTCCCATTGCGATTGCGATTTTTTGAATCTGCAAAGCGAAGTTTTCATTCATTTAATTGTTTCGTGTCCCCCCTTGGGGCTTCAGGTGTGATTACACCCGTATACATGAGAGCTTTTCCCCTATCACTGTTTTCCACTTATAGAACAAAAACACTTAGTACGCTTGCAACATCCTTAAATGAGTTTTGTTTCCAAACTGAAATTCAGTTAATATGTGCTTTAAGTGCCCAAGCGATTGCTGCTCACAGTTTAACCAAATGAGTCGTGTTCCTTATCCATACGCAGCAACAATACATTCACACACGCACTCACACACACGAACACACACATCGACAAAGTTGAGAGAGCTTATCTTTTATTGCCAGGCTTTCATTGGACTTTGCCAGGCAACTACAAATGCTAAAGAGTTGCCTACACCTATATATATGCTGTGCATGTGTGTGTGCGTTTACCACAAGTTTAACTAACACTACCTAAACCAGTTGTTGTTGCAACTTCAAATTGTTGCTGCTGCTGATGGCAGTACTACACTGATATAATGCAGCCTGGTTTCAAACTAATTAAATAGCATTATAGCAACCGCACACACACCCGCACTCGTACACGGAGACGCACAGGCACACACACTAACACTCACACTGCCAAACACACGGCACTAATTATGGCAATCAACATGCTAGGCCCGCGCTCGGCTTGGCCCGTTCCGAAGAATTTCCTGTTCAATGCTTCAATAAAAGATGCCATCAATGTGCAAATTAGTCGCCTGATGGCTAATCAGCCACAGAGGCGCACTGCCACTCCCACATACGCACGTCGGCAGCTGTGTGTGTGTGTGTCACGTAATCCTATTAATAAACCGATTAGTTCTCTGTGATTAACAATATTTTCCAGAATTACCTTTAATTAAAACAGGCCGAACAAAGCCCAGTTGCAAGCAAGTGTTGAATGCTTTTCAAAAATGTTAGTTAATAGATAACTATTAATTATTATGTCTTTTGCAGTTCTCTGGAGATAACTTGTCTAAGTGGCCCAGCCATTCAGGCAATTGGACTAGCTCTCGAATCCCAGGTGAGTGTATAATTGCTGTGTTGTCTTTGGCAGAAGCATTTAGTTGCCAACGATGTTTGAAAGATAATAAACAAACTATAGTCGTATTCTAAGAATAATAATAGTTAATCAAACGCTCATGCAATATTAATTTACTAAATTATGTATCGAATTTGTTTTGAAATTAAGAAATTCCCTGGACTCTTGCCATCGATAGCTTCGTGGCTTCGTGAATGTTGATTAGTTTTTGAGGCAACATCTTGTCTATAAGGTGTCTAAGCGTGTGATTGGCAATCCTTCAATGGAATTTAAAACATTGCCTGATTCTTCTGACAGCTTTATGGCCATGGCCAAGCCGAACCAAGCCAAGACAAGAGGACCCTTGGCAACTGTGCCAGGAGAGAGACGTTTCGCTTGTTTAATTTAAACTTTGAGCGCAACTAGCGACAGTTTTTTAATTAAAATACCAAAAACAAAGAGGTGAATCCAGTGCTACTTCATCCTCTGCTTCCTCTTCTACATACTATTACTGCGCGAGATAACGCGAAAAACTTGGCGAAAAGTTTGAAAACACCTGAGCGACAAGTTGAGTGAACGGAAAAGGAAAAGCCGGGCAGTGAGAGGCACGCCTGTTAAATTATTATGAAGCACTTACGTTGGCTACAAAACGATCCAGTTTTATCACCCTCTACCTACCCGCCCACTTCTTTACTTTCCACTTTCTCAGCATTAAAATTGAGTTACTTGCAAATAGACAAATGAAAAGCAAAACAAAACACAGATCAATATAAAACACAAGACTGGCCCACTCTGTGAGCCGGGCAGTTCACAAGGCCGGCAACTGAAGGAGGGCACAGAGTATCCTTGCCAAAAGCCCCCATCTGAAGCCATTTAACCAATAGCCAATTTGTATGCCCAAACTTATTTGCATAGTACACTTGACAACGGGGTCTACAGCACTAAGGATCAAAGGGGCGACTGGAATAGCAAGCGGCTGCGTTTGTGTGTTCTCAATGAATATTTAAGCGTGGGCTAAAATGGAAACTAAATCTGCAGCTGAAGCAAAAACTGATCCAGTCGCTGACGCTGCTGCCCCGCTTAAGGTACTAAAAGCAATTAATTTTTTAAGGTTTTTTTACTCAAGTGCAATTTCGCTGGCCACTTGAATTGCATGTCTCAGCTTGCAGCGTATCAGAAGTGACCTTAACTTGAACGCTTAATTATGCGAAAATCTAAGAATAGCTGCAACATTTTTACTTAATTACTTATTGAGTGTTTCAAGGGGCTTATTTAACAGTAGTTAGAACTTGAGAACTTTCCATAAAGCTGATAATTAGCTGTCTATTATACATACATATTATATACTACAGATTAAATTCCTGCTTGACTGCCGTTTAACATAAGTAATAATTAGAGTAAAAACAGCCAGCTCTGATTCTCATATTTCTCAGCACGTGGACATTTCGGAATTATGGATGAAAAGTCTTTAGCTGCTGATTGCATTGGCAGCTGTTATTTGCTCTAAGCTTCGCAACAATCACTCATTCAATTATCCCGCCAGCACTTGTCCCTGTACCTAAATCGCCCGTTGCCAAGGACTTCGACTTATAAACGACACACCGTTCATCTTCCATTTGTATTTGGCCATATGACAAATTGCAGAATCGTCTGGCTTGGCCAACAGCAGACAGGACGAGTCAGCAAATGCCAATGGCAACTGCAACTGCTACAGTAACTGCAGCTGCACTTGCCACAGCAGCAACAGCAGCAGCAACGGAAGTTGACTTGAATGCGCTTCAAAATGCTGTTAAATTATTTTAAAACGTTGCAACTCGAATTCTTACCCCTCCCACATCCCCTCGCTCGAACACTGAGCACTCTTCACACAATGGCGCCACTTGAGTGCTTGCAATTACCGTTAAGTGTGTGAGTATCGGAGAAGCTCAGCTGCAGCTGAAATCCCTTCTTTTTTGGGAGGTAGAAACCTGTTTAGAGAAGATGCTAGGGTGCTACTGTTAGATGGCATCAATTTATAACAAATTGTTAGCAACAAATAAGGCATTTGCCGCTTGATTGGCAAAGCAAGCTCCCTCGAATTTCCTAGAGTATTGGAATACATTAATATTTTTCAATGTGGTTTATATCCCACAACAGCTCCTCATATACATACGGTTATTTGTAAAAGAATTTCGATAGCATTTATTAAAAAATAATTAGCTACAATCACAGTACAGCACTTAAGCTCTTTTTATAATTTAGCATACGTTTTGTCAGATTCATTTCGATTTAGTTGAAAATTGCTCTTAAATTTAAATGCCAAAAGTTGATAAGTGATAAGATCTGAAATAATATTTGGTTTACGTAAAATGAGCTTGAGCATATTTGCAAATGGCTTTATGAATTTTCATGAGCACAATTTTCAGGAGCCATTGGAAGGGAAATAATTGTGGCGATAATTTAATGCCCAAAAAGTAATTGTTTTGCTGCATTGATTATATGATAGCAAACGCACACACACAACCAATATGATATGCAAATTCAATTGTATTAATAATGCGCATAAATCTTTTCTTTTTCCACGATTTTTTTTAACTGGATGTCATTTGCACATTAAGGAGATTAGCATGCCAATGTGTATACCCTATATGTCTTGAAATAGGGTGATATGAGAATGAACTCAAATAACAAATGTCTGCTGGGGTAAATACATTTGTGTTCAGCAACCTCAGCAGATTGCAGATGCACGTAAAATTAAATGTAGTCAAAATTATCAAATATCAGTATGGATTTCCTTCTGTAGATTCTATATACTTTTGTATCGATAACACAAAAAAGAATATACTTTTTTTATGTCTACCTCAAATTGAATAATGCAAATATCATAACTTGTTATTGCAATTAAATCAATCGAAAAGAGTCTCCATAAAGAAACTGCTCCGTGAATTTTTACACAAATGAGATTGTGTAAAATGCATAGGGTATTTGCCTATCAGGCCTTCTCGACTAGGCTATTTCTATTACTATTTTAATTTATGATGTGGAGAAATATTAAACTCAATTTGTTTTAATTAAATCACATACACATATAATTAAACAACAACCTATAGGACTAATATAAAGCCCTAAACAATAGCTGCAATGCCACAAATATATCTAAAAAATTGCTGACATTAAAAAGAATTTAATTTTATGTTCAATATTTATTTAAACTATATTATTTAAATTATGAAAACTATAAAAAAATCTATTGTTAATATGGAATATCTACAATAATAGACAGTGCAGGACTGGATCGACTCGGCTGTTGATCCTGATCAAAAATATATATACTTTTAAGTTGTGCCATAACTTCCTTATAGCTGTTGCATACATTTTTAAAACCATTATACCCTGAATGCCCATTTTAAATGGGCTTGGGGTATAAAAATCTCTTCAATCACATTTTTATATCATTTTAAATAATGTGGCCCTAGGCCACGGGCTCTCCCGACAACAGCCGCTTTCCCCTTCCCTTTATTTTTTGCTAGTTGGCTTTAGGTCTAGCAGGTTGGAAACTGTGACACAAAACCAATGTCCAGCTGGAAGAGCGCTTTAATTCTGGACAAGACCGAGTGGCACTTCACAAGCGCTTAAACCTAGTGTCACCGGATAAGCTCTATGCACACACATACTACACAGGGAAGCACACAGATAGAGCACGTAGAACTGCAGAATAAATGAGCTTCGTAACATATACAGCAGATTAGCAGAAGCACTCGCTGCTCCTGCCGCTCCTCGTGTGTGTATGTGCCAAAGTGCGTGTGTGCGTATGTGATAGTTGGCTGACTCCTTTGAGCAAGTCGCTTCGGCTAACGCTGCCAATGACAACAGCTTCGATGCATCGCATAGTCATAGATTATTGCATAATTTACAAACAAACGCACGCATACAAATACTGAGAGTTACCCATCATAGTCCTGGGCTGCTGCATGCTGGATAAAATGGACATCATTTGCAAACGAACCACAGCCTGGGGCGCTTAGCCTCCAACTGCTAATGGTGCTCAGTGCTCCGGCCGGGCATGGGCGAGGGTGGCAGGAGCGGCTAATCCTTGCTACGATGATAAATTGTTGAAGTCTGCAGCCGGATGGCTGTAAAACTTGCTGAGCTAGACACAAAGCGGGAAAATAGTTAAAAAAAGCGCTCTCATTTAATTTAATTTTCCCTTGCTTTTAATTAAAAGCGTACAATGCATCATTAAAAAATAGTTTGCGCCTGCTAATTTTTAGCTGGTGATTTGCATAATTCAATTAAAATTGAGTTATAAAATGGACGCACATTTGGGCTACATTATCAAAGCAACGCCTCGCCGGAAAAGGACGAGCTGGAGCAGCACAGCGCTTCATTTTGACGACTCTTTGCTCACTTAGCCATGCAAATTATGCAAGTGTTGAGCAGAAAAGGGCGCGACGAGCTACCCGCTGCGCGATGGGAGGTGGGCGGTTGGAGGTGTGGCCGATTGTGGCAGTTCGCTTTGTTTGTTGAAGCTGCAAAAATAAACAAGCCAGAGTGTTCCAGTCGAGAATGTGCGACTAGAAGGTGCCATGTACACATCACCAATGCAGAACTAACTAAAAATAGTTCTGAACAGTATTATGTTTGTAAACTTTTTCTTATTAACGAAAACCTAAGTTACAAATTTAATATCTTTATTTGAATACTTGAAAAACATTTCTTTAATGTCGATACCTTCGAAAAGCCTATATAAATCATTTTTTGGAATTTAATAAGTATAGGGTATAATGGCAAATGACAACAGAGAGAGTGTGTGAGGAATGAGAGAGAAAGAGAGGCAAATTCAGATAAAAAGTATTGCAAATAAGCACTCAGTTTTGCGTGATTTTCACAAAAATAATAAGGAGCTAACTCACACTCTTGTGAAAAATTTCGTATTACACTATTTAAATTTTTGAATATATAGTCTCGATAGAATTTTCAAACTCATCAAATTTGTATGAAAAATACTCAAGTTAGTTACAGCTCTAGTGCAGTAGATTTTAGCGACTTTTACAAAGATTATAATGGGTTACATAACATTTTTGGCCAAAAAATCAAATTACGGAATTGAAAATTTATAATTCCAATCGATATTACTGTATCAAATGTGCGGTCTAAAAGATGAGTAAATTAAAATGTTAACACAAATTACTTTAAGAGGGCTGAAAATATAAAATGTAATCCAATTTATTTATTAATTATGATCTAGAAAGGATAGATAAATTAAAACTATATTATATTATTATTGGGTCTCTTATCATAAAAATTCAATTAAAAAGGTGGTATATGGAATGCAAATATTTTAGTCAACCTCGAACTTTTATTATGGATAAATACCTATTAAAATGGTGAAATAGTGCAACATTTATTTAGTTTTTCTCACTTTTAAAAATGTAGAGTATAGAAAGAAGATATAACTCCTTAGTTCAGACGCATAAAAACTTGTGAGAACCGACAAATTTAGTTGTATCACTTTAGTTTCATGGGCTGAAAAAGCAAAATTTATTATTGGCCTTGAAGATGTGTTCTTTAATTTGCTACCAATTTAGAAAAAAAATTATATGTCCTCGACAAACATGGATACACATTTATGTAATGAGTTTTTTTCCTTGTGGCACTCGGTTCTGCTACAACAAATAGCTGTCCGCAAATCCAGGACTCAAGTCCAGTCAGTTAGCTAGACAGCTAACATGTCGCATCGGGTATGGGTATTATGGCAGGATAACGACTACTACCCTCTTCTACACGGTAATGACGTGGGCTTATCTTATGGCCCCAATCTGCACAGCTCGACGCACCCACTTCTCTTGGTGTGGGACACACTAAAGCAGGCGACACAATTTACACTACGTTGACAATCCAAATACAAGGGCCAAGTGTAACAAGCAACAACGCACTCAATTATTTTTATTGTCTTACACACGCTCAGCAAATTTGGCAGCATTAACAGTGTGTTGGCTGCACGCCAATACGCCCACAAGCCCGCCCAGCAGCCCCCTTTTTACTGACAGTTGCCACCCCGGCAGCACATTGTTGATGCCAATCAATCAGTGAAATGGTCGGACCCAAAAAGTTTTGCTCGAAAAATAAGCTTTAATGGATTTCTTGTTGCCATACAATTGCGCAGAATTTCATTACATCAACGCCCAAAGAGCAACAGCAACAGCGACAACAACATCAACGAAAACCAACTTGGACAAAACTTTTTGTGGCGCACAATTCAAGTTAAAGTGGAAATCAAATGGAAACGCGAAAGCGTATACCATGTACCACGATGCGTATGAGTGATCAAACATATTTGACTATTCGTGGCTAATGCTGGAATATGACTACGATAGGGAATGTCGTGTCAAGGATCCGTGTGTATATATATATCCATCTAAGTGCGTGTATGTGTGTTGCTGTCACCAGCTGCAGCTGAAGTGAAAGTTGACAATGCGGCGTCAGCAGAAATGTTCGCATTAAGCTCACGTTGCAGACGTCGCATATTTTGATGTCGCTACTGCGGCGGCTGCTGCTGCCACTAAAAGCAAATGCCAGGCAAAACGCAGAAGGTGGCAGCACACATAAATAAAATATTGAGCCCGACACATGCAGCCAGCCCGCGAATACATAAATTTAAATTTATTTTGTTGTAGTTGTTGTTGATGTTTTTGTCAAAAGTTAGTCAGCAAAAATAGTCGCCAATGCTTCGAAAAGCTACAGCAGTTGGCTATTTGAGTCATTGGCGAGTTTTCTGCTACAACAGAATAGTTGAGCAAAATTAGTAGACACACACACACTCATACAAACACACAGACACATAGACACACAGCTGCTGTAAAAATTAATTAAAGATTGTTGGACTTTTGTCTTGAGTTGCCGTCAGGTGGTTCCCTGGTGGTTCTGTGCTGCTTTAGCGGCTGACTCTAACTAATTGTGAAATTAATGGCAAGGCTGCGTGAACTTAAACAAAGGCCAAAGCAAACGGCAATCGAGTCGTGCTCACACACACACACGCACACGCACACAGAGACACTAAAATGGCATCCTTTCATTGTCCAGTGGGAAGCGAAGTTTGAATCAAGTCGCGAAAGTTGCCAAAAGGCAATTAGCATTGAAAGTTGAATCAACTGGGGAGCACAATACAATTGTGTGTTCAACTAGAAATGTGTTTCATATTTAGCTAGCTAACTATGATAGAATTTGGGAACAATTTTGTTCAAATACGCATAAAGCATTTATTTCATTAAGAATTTCTATAAATTCAAAGACAATTGATATATTTGTACATATAAATAAAATTTAAAGAAATTACAATTTTTTATGTATAAGACTTAAAAATTTAGCACATTACAATCTTTGCTGAATTTACCTCAATTTCATTTCTTAGTTTCTATTTTTTGTAGTTTAAAAACTCTAGCTATAGTTATATATCTTTAAAGCCAATATTTTGCCTTTATTGATTTTTCCTCCATTGTTCAATACGTGTATGTACATGCCCAGGATAAAATGCTTTTAAGACAAATCATGTCCATTTATTTATTTATATTAAATTCTTAATTAAAGTACATTTTTTTATGATCTTTAATTTAATTTAATCATACATTTATACTACATTAAATACTTGAAAAATTACCCTTATGTGTTTACTCAAGACCTCTTGACCCATGGATTTTATTACATGCCGGCCTATGCTTAAGGGCATAGCTCAAACATAATGTTATTCATTATAATTAGAGATTTAACAATTTTAGCAGTGAACTTATTAAAAAACCATTCGTTTTCTTAGTGAATAAACTTATATGTCTAATTAAATTTTGTTAAATATAATTTTATTTAACTTAATTTAAATAGCAAGACATATCCTTAATTAGAAGAAATTCAATGAGTGGTAAATAACGAATTTATTTAAATTAAAAGAACAACATAGAGTAAACCATGATGACGAAAAGACAGCGGCAGTGTAACGTGATAGTATGTGTGAGTATGTCCTCTGCTTCTGTCGTTGTCCAGTTCCTAAATCCTAGGAACAAAGCGCTGGAGCCAGCAAAAACTGATTACGAATGGAAAGCAAGCCATTGCCACAATGCGAACGATGGCAGACCTAGACTCAGATAAAACAACAGGAGCTACGCGTAGAGGAAGTGCGCCTTATGCCATGAGCACTAATTACGCCTTGCACACAAATATCAACTGCAACTGCAACAGCGACGGAAAAATGCCAGAGGCAGTGGCTGAGGTAGAGACAGCTGGAATGGCAACTGTTGCGACATTAACAGCGGCTTCAGCAACGGAAGCTGGCTCAGACTTGACTTGGCTAACAAAGCAACAATGCAGCATCAGCAACAACAACAGCAATAAGACCAACAGCATTTCACAAAAATCAAATGCAGCTTTAAAAAACAAACACACACAACATGATTAAAGAAATGCTTGCTGCGATTTTGCTTTCCTTGCCAATTTCTGTGCTGTTCCATAAGCCGGAAACCATAAAAAAGGAATTCGTTATTAAAACTGCAATTCAGAGAACCAAACACTGTGGAAGTGTAAATAAGAAAATGTTTTGTTCTTTTTCTCATGCAGAAGTTTGTATGTTTTTCAATTCAATTTCCCAAACGATTTCTGTATTCTAATCAGAGATCCCATTTTGATCATTGTTAATCATCATTTTTACTTTTCTAGTTAGGTAAGCTCATATAATATTTGCAACTGAAGTTTTAAATTTAAAAGTTTTAATGTAAAATACAAAAATTTGCAAAAATATTGTCAGGTTGAACTTTATTTATGGATTCTTTTTCAAATCATGTTTTGACACACACAAATGTTTATATCAATTATTCTCAATATACATATATATACATACATAATATATATATAATACTTTTGGATAGTTCTTAAATATCCAGTTAAGTTAGGTATGTCAGGAGGAGGAGGAGGAGGTAAGTGAGGAGCACATCGATAAAAATATATAAAGCGTAGAGCGTAGTCATACAATGCATATTGATAATGCACACGACAGCCATAAGTAACTGGCGTCCTGACAAACGTGACCGAAGAAACAACCGACACACACGCACACACACTTACACACAGAGAGAAACACAGACATGCACTCACACATACCGAACGAACCGAAAAAAAGAGAGAGGAAAGCAAATGGCATGCAAATAAATGAGAACAAAGGGATAAACGAATGGCCCGGATCCAGAGTCAGGGCCAGTCCCTGACGCAGATCCCTACGACCTGTCCATGGAGTGGACCTGCAAACGAGGCAAAGGCAAACGAGCCGCATAATTTTTGCTGGCTGCACTTTGCGGCCAAGACAGGCGCCAGGAAGCACTGCTCGGACACCCAGCTCCTGCTTTAATGAACTATGAAGCGGCCAAATGAATGGCATATTAATAAGATGTCGGCTTTCAGTGGCATTGCTGCAGTGCATTGATATCTGGGGATAAATCAAGGTAGTTGGGGCAATTTGTAAGTCCAATATTGTTGTGTGTGTGTATCTGTGTGTGTCCATAAGTAGACTACACAAAATCTTCTTCTTGCTGCTCCACACATGTATGTTTGTGCATAATTAAATGGCTAGAGAAAAAAGAAACATAAATAACAGAAAAGCTTATCCTGCTGGCAGAGGAATACGCTGGTCAGGACCTTAGGCTGATATGCTTGCCAGCTATTTGGCCTCACTTTCTCGCTCTCATTTTCGTCCTCGTCCTGCGCTGATTAATGCTCGTTTGTTTGCATGAGCCGTGTATCCACTAATGGAATTCACATGTTGCGACATGACTGATTATGTACACATTAGGCGACTGATTTGCAATTCTTAGTATGTGCCAATGCATGTGTGTATGGGTGTGTGTGTGTAGCATGTCCTTCAGAACGTCACCTCAAACTTGAAGCCAAGACACAACTTTTCACTACGAGTACGTCCTAGAAAACAATGTGAGCCTTTTTGCACCCTAAGCAAAACATGTGAGAGGTCTGGTGTCGATGTATGTGTGTTTTGCACGTGTCCTGCGCCACTCTGCCAAAGGACCATTCCTGACTAAGCATATTACCGAGTCTACGCCTTGCCGAGCAGCGCTAATTGCCAGCCGCTTTGTCCTGCTCGACTTGGCAAAGCAATTTTGCGTACTCGATAATTAACTTAAGACAAAGGGATGCGGCTGTAATTATAGTGGCATATTTTTAAATTGTTTAATTAGCATGAAACGAAGTCTTAAAGTACAACTGAGCTACGCGCTTGCAAAATTCTTATGTATAGCTGAAAACGTTCTATGTAAACAAGTTCTACGCCTTGTAGCTAAAATAAATATAAGTAAATATTGTACTAACTGCAATTTATATTCTTAATTATTTTATATGTGTGTTTTTTATACTCTTTATATTAAATATACAAAAGCTGCTCAGGCAAAGCTACTCTTAAGCAAGAATGGCACATATGAATATTGAAAGTTTACTACTTTCCACAAAACACTCTTTTACACTGGCACATTTAAAAAGAAATTCTCACATTTTGGCTGGCTTTTTGCAATGGAGTTCACATATGTATGTGTATGTGTATGTGTGTGTATATCTGTGTGTGTGTGTGCATAAAGGCGTTAAGTTATGCGCCAAATTTAAAGCTATACAAAGCGTGACTTTAGTTGGCTCTGCTGTCATTTCTGGCTTAATTGAGCATGTAACAAATGAATCGTTTGCTTTTAGCAACACACATACGCACCGTATGCCATTGCCAATGAGTGTGAGAACTACATATATATGCAAGCAGACCAAACCAGATAGCAGCTCGGGCAGCTGGCAACTAGCAGCTGGAAATTGGCTACTGGCAAGCCTTGCCTCGGCGAGCACGCATATCGAGCCACCCACCCATTGCTTGTTTTGGCCAAAAGCATATGCACCCTGTTATATGTTTTGTCAGAGTTTATGTTTGCTGCCAACATATCAGCTGCAGGGTGCAACCCACGCACAGATACCATAGACAATATTTGGTTGTAAGTGCAACAAAGTGCCCAACCACATAAACGACTAATTGCAAGCCAAAATTATGGCTTAAGGGGTGTCAATGTCTCCTTCAACCAATACTGATTTATTCACTGAGTGTTTACAATGGCTCGCCAGAATCTCTATTGACTCGAGTCCATTCGTTTTGGTTGCTCTTCTCTTCTAGTTTTCACTAAACGAAACGGAAATCAATCAATTTCCGGCATAGACATTCCCATTTAGATTCTTTCTCAGCGCACCTGGTGTATAGCAAAAAGCAAATGAAAAATCGCGCCGTCGCAACAAATCGATCTATTGAAAGTTATAGCACATGCTCGTGCGGCAACCGGTCATCGCAAAGCAAAAAGCAATTATTTAGCCAAATAGCTTGTAAAGATCAAAGTTATCCTCACAGAAATAATAATAACTATTTACAAAAATTCAGAAAGGTTGGCATAGAAGATTTTAGCTCAAGTGACTAATTTCACACTTGCGATTTGCGTCATAAAGACCAGAAACAATTAATATTTTAGCTCCTATATTTCAGCCGAAAAACATGTGTTCAACTTGGAGATGCCCTGTACACAAATTTTAGAAGACTTAATCAAAATTCTTATAGCTTTTGTATTACATATTCTCGAACAATATTTGTATACAAGTTTTAATCATCATATCATTAGCGATCTAATGTGTATTCTGTATTCGCTATCTATTTATAAAAAGACTAGTGTTATTTTCATCTTCCAGTGAAGAATGCTCCATGTATTTGGTGAATTTGTGAGGGACCATCAAAACTGACTTCAGGTCTCCGGCGTGCCTTCTTACGCCTACGTCTTACCAGCATTGCTACGGTTGGAAACTCAGCTTCGTTGCTAGTCTTTGAGTTGATTGTGCCTATACCAATTATATAATTAAGAATTATAGTCACTTTTCGCTCTGACTTTGAATTTATACCTTTCGTATCGGGAACAACAAATTCGTTTGCTTTGATGAGCCCTTTAATGCTCGAATCTATTTCTTCGGCTGACATTGTATCGCGTTGGCCTAGATAATAACATAATGCATAATCTCGTTGGAAAATAAACACATTTCACTTGCCATAATTAGCCAACACTGTGCAGGAAACAAGTAACAATAGGAAGAGCGACAGCAGCCCCATCACAGCCAATATCAAATGACGACAAAAGACGCTGTTCCGCTCTATTTATAACAACCCATTGATTCGTTTTATCGTAATAAGATTTATAGCAAGCGAATATCGTTGTTTGCGTTCTCTCTTGACACATTTGAGCAAAAACTTCACCCACACGGTTACACAACTGAGAGCTTAGCTTGTTTTAAAAGAGTACCTCCATAGCTACATATGAGATCAGGCTAGCAAGTTGATGTAAGAGCAATTTATAGTCTTTTAGTGAGTCTCAGAAACTAGCCTTGGGACAAAAAGTTATAATAATTGGCGAAGCCTGCTTCTTTATGTTTTTAGAGCAGCAACCTGTAGAAGTCATTGACCCATTAAGCTGGCCTGACTTAATTCCTTGTACCGCACAACCGCAACCAACACAGGCACTAACCTTTAAGTCGATTGAACACCATGCAGCATTACATGTATGCTGCCCCATTACGATTAAGCAGGATAAAGCATATAGAAAAACATTGCACCACAAGATTACAGAACTGCGTGAGCTCTGCAGCATGTTATGTCAGGTTGTTATGCAACATCTTGTTGTAATGACTACTATGCACAAATATATAATTCTTTACTGACCATAAAGCATAACTGAGCCTTAAAGTGTATCTATAATTACTACAGAGAACATTATAAAGGGTACACAAGTGCTCCTTTCATATAGACACTCGCAATTAAATCATTGTAGGCATGGAAGAACAATGCTTCGCTAGATAAAATAATTTGTGTGTAATTAATTTAAGCTTCCAGCTAATTGAGGTGCAAGTATTTGTTGGTAAAGTGTCCCTTTATTTAGAATGGCTTTTACTCTATGCTAAGTATAGTATTCTGTTTAGATTGCAATAAATATCGAAAAAAAAAAGAAACCATTGGGTTGATTCTATGTTCTATGAACGTCTTGAGATCCTGCCGATTTCCCTTAAGACTTTGCTAACGCAGCTATAAAATATTTGTTTATTTTATCGAAATATGTTTCATGGCATATCAAAATCTTAATAAATACTAAAAAGTTATGATGAGCTGCCCATCCGCAAGACCATCAAAGCCGTTGCCCGAGTTGACAAGCTTGGAGCAGCTAAGAGGATAGCAGGCGATGCCTTATGCCCGGCATTCCCAATGGATTTTGCAGCTGCTCGTGCGTGTCGACAAGAATTTCAATTTGCAAACAATAAATTTGAACAGCCAGTGGCTCCGCAGAGAGCGGCAAGGAGTGCAGTGGATTCGGAGGCAGCCAAGAAGTGGTCCAAGCACTCTTTATTAAAGAATCAATATATATTTTTATTTTTGCTTAGCTGCGACTTGCAAATGACAGTTTGGCAGTTGACAATGCCGTTGATTTGAATGTGCTTTGGCATAAGAATTTGATTGGAACTAAGCCGACATTTAAATATTGGATTACCCACTGTTGGCTTTAAGCTGATTTCGTGGCTGCTCCATAGGACGGCACCAGACTCCGAGCGGAAGTGCTGAACAACAAAGCGGAAATGAATCAATTTCCGAGGGCCAGACTTTTAAAAACTACAAAGCACTTGATGGCTAAACACAAAGCAACTATAAAGTTTCCAATTAAAAATGGCGCCGGGTCCATCTTCGTTTTAGGTATTTCTCATGAGAGTCGTGGGCTGTTTCTTCTCTCTTTGTAACCATGCAAAACAGAAAGATTTATATATATTTTATATATACTGTAATAACCACAAAAATTGTAAAATCTGGCCTCAAGACTTAGTTCAGTTCAATGTGAGAGCTGACTTAAAATTTCTGGAAGCTTAAATAGTTTATGTTAATTATAAATTGTTTGAAGTAAGCAGGCTGAAATTAGGTGATCAATAAGAAACAGCTACAAAATATTTACTGCTTAGGAAACATACTTCCATATCAAGTCCAAACTCATATCAAAAGTACAGAAATGTCGGTTTTTATAAATTGCTCTGCGTACATGGCGCTAGTTTACGAGGCTTCCGGAGCATTTCTTATCATGGTTCAGATGATAAACTTTTCGAAAATCATGAAGGTAAGACAATAAATATTTAGTCAAACATTTAAATGTTGTTTTTATACCAAACAGTTCGATATGTTGGATGTTATGATAATACTTGAAGCGATGTGTAAGCTTCTCTGCTTTGGCATCTTGGCAGTTGGAGTCGTTGGCGTAAGTTTCTAATATGGTCCTTAAATAACATGTACTTTTAAGAATCATATCCTATAAATAGCGTTACAGATTGATGATTAGAATCTGGTTGCTTATGGCCTACTTACAAATTAAATGGCGAGCCGTTGGTGACGTTTTTCTCATTATATACAATTATTTTTTCAATGAACAGAACAAGAGCAAACAGGAATTTATGCAAGCGTTTTCCGATGTGCACGGCCCCATTATAGGCCAAGTACTGACGCGTATTGGTATTATATTGATCGTCTATAAATTCTACAAGTCCCTAGAGCCATCAAAGAATATACCATACGGCATACAGTTGGACCAGAAGGCAGCCGAGCTCAAGGCGAAGTAATACATGAAGAATATCGAATTCTTTTATTGTTCGGCAATTATTTATTAAATTAATATAAAAAGTGTGAGAAGCGCAACCAAGGATTCCTCTCGACTTGTTGCTCTTTTGGTGGATGTGTTAAATTAAAATAAATATTATATATAATATATATGAATACACATTCAACACCTAGGATCAGAAATTATATTTAATTAGATTGTTACCGTGTGCACGCAGGTGAAACTTGCCCATAGTTATCAACGATATGAGGATGTTGGTCAGGGCCTCAATGGCATCGCCCGACAGCAGCTCCAGGATCCATAAGACCACAAACACCAAATCGAATATCAGTCCACCAAAACACCAGATAAGCCAGAACAACAGCAGCTGCGGCTTGTGCTGCGAAAGGCACTCTCAATGGACAGCACATTAGAATAAAGTCTCGACTCGCTACCCACCAGCACGATGCCGGCAAGCATCATCGTTGAAACAACTATCCACACATTCAATAGAAACAGGTAAATCCACAGCATCCAAGAGCTTACCCTGTTGCCACGGAACCCTGAAAATGTTTTTTAAGAACATGAAGCTATTGCTGACTACTGCTACAGTTCATTCAAAATCTCACTTGTCACATGCATCAGCTGCTGCTGGTCTTGCTCTTGCTCTGAGCTCTCAGTTGTTGTCCTTTTGCGTTTTCTTTGCCACAGCATGCAAATAATCATCAGCTCAAAGAACAAAGCTCCTATGATGTCCATGCAGCCGATGGCCAGCCCAAAGCCATTCAATGCGCTCACCATCCTCGCTTTGCATCAAATTGTTTATTTTCTTTAACTTATATTTCTTCCCTCTCTCTCTCCCTCTCTGTCGCTGTTGACAGAAAAAACTTAAAGTTAAAACTGCTACAAACGCTTGATTTTGCGGATCTACGCTGGGTGACTGCGTGCAAAATGAGCGCGAAAAAGTAAATTATATTTGACATCAGGGAAAGCACACGTGAGTGTGAGTGTGTATGAGTGTGTGCGTGGGTGCACGTGTATGCGTGTGCACGTATTTCATCAGCCTGGCATTATAAGTATAAATGTATATGTAAATGTGCACACATTTTTTGCATAAATAGACAAGAGTTCGCTGGCTGACACGCCAGCCCCTAGACTAGCGCCAACCTCGAGTTCTGAGTTGCTGTTTCCGTTTCCGCAATCGTTTTTTGTTTTATTTTGTTTTTGCTGCTGTGCAAATTATTTTAAAAGGATTTTGTTTTTAACATTGCCAAATGGATGGGTGTGTATGTGTGTGCATATTAAATGGCATAATTTTAAAGAGCCCGCTTGCTGTTCAAAGGCAAGATGCTGAGGTGATTTTGGTGATATATACATATCCATACGATCGAAGTACGTTAAGAGCAACACACAAGAGCTAACAGTGCTTAAAGCTGGCGGGTCCAAGTTTAATCGTGACTACCAGAGAATCTGAAGCCATAACGCTTTCCCTTCAAGCAAACTTCATTCAAATTACATTTATATTTATTTGATGAATGTCTTATAAAATATAACAACTCAACCCAAAAGTAACACAATCTCTGTAGCTGGCTTAAACTTTAAGTATTTGATCGTTCGTTCGACCGTAATGAACTTTTTGGGTTACGCTTTGGTCCACAGGTGTAGGGACTTGAAGGGACCCCAGTTTGCAATATGTTGCATCTGTAAGATCGGGAACTTCTATTGGTCATCGCAGAACAAGCTTCGGGCTCAGGCTCTGACTGTTGCTGTGGGTGTTCACCTGATTGTGACAGTACCTGTAGCAGAGGTGGGTCTGCACAAGGTAGCTTACGAGTTTCCTGGGTAACAGGACTGCATTCCAAGACCCCTTGATAGAATTGATAGATAATGAAAGCGAAAATGGTTTCAATAACTGTAGAAGATGGCAGAATGAATTAAGATCTAGCACAGCCAGTTATACTATAAGGCTGATGCTCACGTAAGCCAAGGCACAGCATTAAACTATTGTCCGCCATTCCTATTTGGAAAGTGCTCTTGCTAAAGAACGCATAAACAATTAGAGAGATCTCTATAGCAATGCCGATACATGAGAACGTAAGCCAATAACGCACCAGCCGTGAATTACGCTGCAAAGCAAAATCTTTTAAGGGTAGCATAATCAATAAAACTCGACTACAACTTACCCTATAAATGCCAGAGATAAGCAGAGCACTCAATGTCAGCCAAAATATACCAAAACAGACCGCAAAAATGGTTAACCAGCTCAACTGGAACACAGAATCTATAGTGGTCTCTGGAATCTATATCATATTTGAGCTTACATGGGAACAGAACTTGCCCAGACTGAGTGCAGCGAAGAGCACAGCGCAGAGCAGATCGAAAACGGCTATTGCATAGGCACAATATAAGAGCGAATCGTTCTCCAGATGCATGGCGACATTTGATAGGCTATCTGACAACGTTGAGCACCAGAAATGCTTGGCCTACTTTCCACTTTTCACGACTTGACAGAAAGGCATAAATTATAGCTGGGGGTGGATGCAGGTGGACTGGGGTCATTAAGCTTGGCCTCTACGGAGCTTACGGTGTAGCTCCTTGAAGGCAGCTTTCTGTTCTCTCTTGTACATCTTTTTAAGGCGCTTGCGCTCCCTGCGCTGGGTTCCACAGCTGCTAGAGGTGTATTTGCTGTGATTGGAACTGGAGCCACCTTTACATCTCTTGCCTCCCAGTGGTATCCACTGCTCACGCTCAATCATATCCAGGTAGAATACATATATAATAAACACGAAAGTCATTTCTACAGCTGTAATAGCCTTAGACAACGTTAGAGTACCAATAGGTTTGGGAAACCGTCTTACCCAAGCCGACAAATGGCATAACGGTAATCTTAATACCCTCCCAATTTATAGAGACCGCCAGTGTCAACCCGTACAGTAAAAGAAAAGCATCCAGCATAATTCCCAAACAGGTGAAAACCAGCCAGCAGCGCACGAACTTCAACTGGCGCCTATAAATGCCCAGCAATAGAACAAGAATGATGCAAATCCACACGATAGAAAAGACAAGCGCTGCCAGCGAAGTCCAATGACGCTAAAGATGATAACACTCACTTCGACTAAGACCCAAACTTAAGCCACATAACTTACGTGCTGTGCATATAGCATGCCCGAGACACCGGCGAAGAGCACCGCGGACAAGAGATCTAGAAGTGCAATTACATAGCTGCACAGTACCAAATATCCATCAGGGCCGCCCATTTCCATCAAGCAAACATTGGAGTTATATATAGTTGAAACATAGGGCAAAACTGTGCACTAAATCAAAGCTGTAGTGATTATGAGCACGTATTCTCAATAAGGAGAGAGTTGAGAAGGAGGACGTTGGCAACTCTACTACTTAATCAATGCCAGTTGATTGCCAAGAGCTGAGGCCTCGTGACAGTGTAGCTGCGGTATGTAAGCTTATACATAAAATAAAACATATACATATACATGTCTGACGAAATTTAAAAAAATTTATTCCCATAACGAATAAAAAATATAACAAACAAAAAAAAATGTTACATAATCACAAAATTAAAATATTATTCTATATAAAATACACTAAGCAACGAGTTTACTGGTTTAAATCTTAAGCCACTGCATGGATGCAGTAGCATCTATATATATATATAAACATAAGAACATAAAAACAATAAAAGTGTCATAAAGTATAAAAATTTTCTTCGATTTTGACCACTGTGCATTCATTGTGCTGATTTGCGACAAGTCTTCTGGCCAACTTTCATTTAAGGCATTTGTTTTGTCAGCGGACGCCTCTTGGTCGTTTTCAGATTAGATTTTGCCCCATTGACAACGTGACTCCTTCGAGACAGAGTTACGTGATAGACCATGGCAAAAAAAAACAAGAAAAAGGCAACTATCAAACTCAATTATTATTATTGTTTGTGCTGGCAGATTCGAATTGATTGTGGCCCAGGCGCTAGACAGTAAATTGAAATGATCAATGAAAGCCAATTGGGTGTGAGAATTTTATATATGTACAGATATGAAAAAGTAGTATATCTAACAGATATTCAAAAAGGAGACTTATGAATTGTTCAACTCTCATAAAATGTGTATACATTAAGGCATCAAGGTCTTTTTATTTTAGAATTTTAATGCTATTTGCTTGCTTCTCTGCTTCTCTCTTTTGCTTTTCTGTCTTAGGCTTTTCCAGCTCGTCACGATGATAGCTGTACATCCTGCGCTGGCTTGGCTGCTCATGTGTCAAGTCAATTATACGTACCACGTCCGTGCCGATTTCTTCATTTATCAGTTCAATATTAACTATACTTAAACAGTATCTGTAAACAATATATATGCATAGCCATTCAACAACTGAACAAAATAGGGATTGGTTTTTTACAAAATGAATCACAAATTAAGGAATCGTTTTCAATTTACCTATACCGAAATATAAAAGAGTGAACTTTATAATCTGAGACCACTCTACATACTCGGAGATGGAAATGGTCCAAACAAAAAAAAATATATCCACTAGAATGCCAAATATCGAAAATATTAGCCAACAGCCTATTAATCGAAGACGCATCTAAAATAATTTAATTCACGTTATTGTTGTTATTTCAAAAGGAAAATCTTAACCAACTCACCTTCCATAGACCTACAAAAAGTAGTATAACCATCCATACCTAAAATATCGAGCCTTGAAACGCAACTATAGAGTAGAAATCTACCTACGGATCCAAACAGATCTTAGTACATGTATAGAGCATAATAATTGCATTCATACAGACATCCAATACCAAGATACTGGTCGACTGAACCAAAAAGTATATTGACTGAACCAAATCGAATATAGCAATACAATAACAAACTTGCAGTAGAGTTATGCCGAACGGGGAATAACTTTTAGCGTCATATTGAATATTTTCGGATTGTTGATCCTCCATCTTAAGACTCGATGTTACGTATTTGAAAAAAAAATACGTTTATGTTCTTTATAAGAAAATATATATTTAATGAGAGCAGGGCATTACGCCTACTACTGTCATAGAACCTCAGAAAAACAAAAATATTATTTTTTAGGACTTTTCTTCTTTTCCGGTTTCTTATTCTTTTTCTCAGATTTCTTAGCTGTCTTTTTGCTTGTCCTCTGACTCTCTACAAATCGTAAATGTATTGCGAAATACATTACGTTTATTGTATATATTATTAAATAGGCATATAATTATATCGTACCTCTACAAGCTTTTTCATCACGATGCTTCCTTGATGTTTTTTTCTTTCTTCCCTTTTCGGGTTCATCCATAAGCGCACATGGAACCATACTTAAATAGTACCTATGTACCAGATATATACAGGTGATCTCGATAACTAAAAATTAGAAAATATCTTTTAAGCTAAAAGTTATCATCTTAAAAATGTAGGTCACGCACAAATTCCCACAAATAAAGTAGAATACTCTTTTAAGTTGTCCCAGTCCACTGTTACAGACGATACGATTCCCCAGATCAAAAATCCTATATCCGCAATAAAGCCAATTATTGAGAAGATAAGCCAGATTCTTACTAATAGAGGACGTCGCTATATAATGATGTATAGATTCATTTTAGGTTAAGCAACTTTAGTTTAAGTATCATGTAGGTTCTACCCACCTTCCAGAGACCCACAATTAACAGTACCACAATCAGTACCCAAAATATAGTTCCCAGTAGCGCCAATGAGGAGTATATATTAAACTATTTAATAATTGTGTTTAACGGCTTTATCAATTTACCCAAATGTCTGACTTACTTACACTCGTGACCAACGAAATGGTCGCATGGACAACGAAGAAAAGCGCATGACCCAAATCGAATATGGCAATGGCGAGACATATTTTCCACAAATTCGCTTGAAGAAAATCCGTTATTATTGAAAATGTTTTTGAGTCGGTAGCTGTTTTCTTTCTCCTTTTATCTGCGGCCATACTGCAGGGTCAAGTAGTGAAATTTTAAATATTTTTCATAAATGTGAGTGATATATGTAGCAAGGCACATAAATTTAGTTATCTTGAATATACATATGTACATATGAATGTACACAGTATGTACATCGAAATGTATATATAAGTTTATGAAACTTAATAGCTCTTAATGGTTCTTGAAACCCCAAAAAAAATCCTTTAAATTCTTTTAAATTAATCCTAATGTTAAGGAATTTAAAAAATGCTAGTTTTGACTTATTCGTCCCAAATAAAAGTGTACCGTACAGAAACTGCTAATTAACATGGTACCATCAGCTGATTGGACATTGATATGGCAACGCTCGTAAATGTTAGTCGCAATACTGTAAGCCACCGTACAGCTATCTCACAGGTAAATTGTTGTGCTTTACGCTAGGCAAAAGTGGAATTCCAAAAGTGAATTTATAAACATTAAGTCATGCCCATCATCGTCAAAACGTGAGTATTCTCGAGACATAATTTAAATAACAAATATAGTCATAAAATTGGAGTAAAATAAACAACATGGCCAAAGTAGCAAAGTTGCCAGTTCTCGTAAATTCTCGCGCCTTTTTTCGCCTCTGTTTTGTAACTTTGCAACACTGGAAACAGCTGATTAATATGTGAAACAAAGTTTTACCGAAAACACAATTTCACAATGGGTCCGCCAAAAAAGTCTAAAAAGGATCGAGGTTCGAGTGATAAATTCGGTAAGATTTACCACCGCCAGAGTTATCTAAGAGTCTGGTAAAACTGATATGACTTCACAGCTAAGAAGCGTCGTGCCGAAGATGAGGCTTACACCCAACTGGTGGATGACAATGACAGCCAAGACAATGCCAGCGAATCGGACGGAGTTCCAGGCGCCGCGTCGAAGAACGCCGAAACCAACGACGAGAATACCAACACAGACGAATACGGTGCCAAAGATTATCGTACTCAGATGCAATTGCGTCCAGATCACGCCAATCGTCCCTTGTGGGTGGCACCGAACGGGCATGTGTTCCTTGAATCGTTTTCGCCTGTCTACAAGCATGCTCATGACTTTCTCATTGCTATTTCGGAGCCCGTCTGTCGGCCCGAGCACATACACGAGTACAAGCTGACAGCATACAGCTTATACGCAGCTGTATCTGTGGGACTGCAAACACACGACATTGTAGAGTATCTGAAGCGCTTGAGCAAGACTACCATTCCAGAGGGCATATTAGAGTTTATACGGCTATGTACTCTGTCGTATGGAAAAGTTAAGCTTGTTTTAAAGCATAACAAATACTTTATCGAGTCTCCACATCCAGAAGTGCTGCAAAAGTTGCTTAAGGATCCGGTCATACAGAAGTGTCGACTCATACGCAGCGAGGGCGAGGGCTTTATACAGGGCACAATGGATAGCAAAGCCATCACACAGTTCGGAACCAAGCTACCGACGGCGGCTGACAAGCCAGATGAGGATTCGGCAAGCACATCAGCTGCAGCAACGGCTGGGACAACAGCGGCAGCGGTAACGGGTGGCTCTGCTGAGGGTGCCGCTGCACCTGTAGCAGTTCCCGAAGACATTACTGACTTTTACGAGAAGATTGACAAGGAAGAGGAGGATGAAGACGAAGCCAATTTAAAAACGGTGTCCTTCGAGGTAGCTCAAGAGAAAATTGAGCTTATCCAAAAGCGCTGCATTGAAATCGAGCATCCGTTACTCGCAGAGTATGATTTTCGCAATGATACCAACAATCCGGATATTAATATTGACTTGAAGCCAGCAGCCGTGCTGCGTCCTTACCAGGAAAAGAGTTTGCGCAAAATGTTTGGCAATGGGCGAGCCCGTTCCGGCGTAATTGTCCTCCCATGCGGCGCTGGCAAATCCTTAGTAGGAGTCACGGCCTGTTGCACAGTGCGTAAGCGTGCCTTGGTGCTCTGCAACAGCGGCGTCTCAGTGGAACAGTGGAAACAGCAGTTCAAAATGTGGTCCACTGCGGATGATAGCATGATATGTCGCTTTACTTCGGAGGCAAAGGATAAACCCATGGGCTGTGGCATACTGGTTACCACATACTCCATGATTACGCACACACAAAAGCGTTCATGGGAGGCAGAGCAAACCATGCGCTGGCTGCAGGAACAGGAATGGGGCATTATGGTGTTGGATGAGGTGCACACCATACCGGCCAAGATGTTTCGACGTGTCCTGACCATTGTGCAGTCTCACTGTAAGCTTGGTTTGACAGCTACATTGCTGCGAGAGGACGACAAAATTGCGGATCTTAATTTCTTGATTGGCCCTAAGCTCTATGAGGCAAACTGGCTGGAGCTACAAAAGAAGGGCTTCATAGCACGCGTGCAGTGTGCCGAGGTATGGTGTCCCATGTCGCCGGAGTTCTATCGCGAGTATCTAACCACTAAAACTTCCAAGAAAATGCTGCTCTATGTTATGAATCCTTCAAAATTTCGTAGCTGTCAATTCCTCATCAAATACCATGAGAAACGTGGCGATAAGACAATTGTCTTCTCTGACAATGTGTTCGCCTTGAAACACTATGCTATCAAGATGAACAAGCCATTCATTTATGGTCCCACATCCCAGAATGAACGTATACAAATTCTACAGAATTTCAAGTTCAATGCCAAGGTATGTAAACATGGCATCTTAATCTAACTACAAACTCACTTAACACTTTGTTTTGTAAAAGGTCAACACCATCTTTGTGTCGAAAGTGGCTGATACCAGTTTTGATCTGCCCGAAGCAAATGTGCTCATCCAGATTTCATCGCACGGCGGCTCACGTCGCCAGGAAGCACAGCGTTTGGGTCGTATTCTACGTGCTAAAAAGGGCGCCATTGCCGAGGAATACAATGCATTCTTTTACACGCTCGTTTCGCAGGACACAATGGAGATGAGCTATTCGCGAAAGCGCCAGCGGTTCCTGGTGAATCAAGGTTATAGCTATAAAGTGATTACGCATCTAAAAGGAATGGACACTGAAACTGACCTAATGTATGGGACACAGGAAGAGCAGGGTCAGCTTTTGCAGTTGGTTTTGTCCGCTTCCGATTTGGACTGTGAGGATGAGAAAGTGCCAGGCGAGCCGGGCTATCGTCCAGGTGGCACTACGAAACGCATGGGTGGTCTCAGTTCCATGTCAGGCGGTGATGATGCCATCTACTACGAACATCGACGCAAAAATGTTGGCAGCGTACATCCTTTGTTTAAGAAATTTAGAGGATAATTGCCTGTGAATATTTGAATAAATCTATATCAGTCAGACAATGTTGTTTTTTTGTAAGCTCACAGATTGAAATTCACTTTTTACGCAAATTCTTCGATTGGAGTTTACTTTTATACAACTGTAAACCATTATGTCGTCTTTATTCTTCTTTATTTTAGTCAAACGGCTGGCAGTGGGGAATGGGCCATCATTGAGCTACAGGGTGATCTTGAGGTGCGCAGCAATCAAAGCATGTTCGATCAGTTTATAGGTGATCTGTACTACAACAAATATGGACAGCCCGTAAGTTAAGCTAGTTGATAAAAGTCCTTCTCAATAGACATATGATGCTGTTGCTTTCAGATACTGATTATAGGCCATCACATACTGCAAGGACGCGAGCAGAAGCTTGAAAAACCGTTTGCGGTGCTGGAGAAATCGAAAACTAATGAAGGACATCAACTGCTGAACACAACTGATGCAACGCTAGAAGCGAGCACGTTGAATGCCACCGCAGGAGCCGAGCGAACACTGCTGGATGATACAGTGGCACTGGAGCACAAGAGTCGCCAACGAACCGAATACACCGTGCGAGCCATTTGCACGAAGAAACTAATTTTTAAGTCTCGACCCAAGCCAATTATAGCCAATGTGGCGAAAAGTGTTTAATTGTTGAGCGCTATTTGTATCAATATGTATTTAGTTGAATAGATAAGATTTGTAGAATATAATTATTGGTAAGCACATTAAACGATTTCCATTTCACGCTCGATGCCCACAAATTTGAGCTGCTCAGTGGGCCCGTATCTATAGTCGAAGAACAGCTCCTCGCCAGGCTGTATGGCGCGCTTGGCAAAGATTCCGATGCGATGATCTCCAGTGACCATCATGACCTTCGCATAGCAATTGGGATTAATCGAGTGGTTCGCAAAGCGAATTTTGTTGCCTTTTCGTGTGGCATCCACAACAAAATCATTGTTCAAATTGAACAAAAATGAGCACATGTACTTGTCATACACCTTGCCACGACGATCGGCCTCATCCTGCGAAATTATCTCACCGCAATACTCGGATATGAACTCATTTTTCTGTGCTCCCTCCTTAAGAAAGATGCCCCAGCCAGCAATATCTGATGGTGCCATTAGCAAATGCTTGTCTGCAAAGAGAAGAATTAGGCATTTTTGGAATGGTGCTGCAAAGAACTCGTTACTTACGCAATCCACGCTGCACGCAAACATTTTTGCACGTGATTTTGGTCAGCTTGAATTGATCGGCTCCGCAAGCCTGACACAAGTCTGGATCGCACTCTCTTACTGCCAAATAACAAGGGCATTGCTTGGTATTGCATTGAGCCTTGCATCGGCAACCTGGAAAACGATTCTGACAATCGCTGCTGCAATTGCAGAACTTCTCGCAAAAGTTCTGCGTCTGAATGCAGGAGCAGTTCATGTCGCAGGGACCAGCGTGGTCGCAGGGTGTGTAGTTGTACACGTGATTGGATGACGAGTCTTTCTTCAGCTGTATCTTGCGGCAATGAAGCGACCACAGGCGCTGCTTCTTCTTCTTCTTTCGTGGTGGTGTAAAGTCCTGACGCAGATCCTCAAAGCTAAACTCAGCAGCCTCTTTCTGCGCAAACTCATAAACCTGGCGACACGTCTTCGTGAGCATGTTGTGCGCAACGGCACAATAATTCTTAAGATACACCTTGTGCAATACTCTAAAGAGCGCTTGGTCGGCGCCAGTCCAAACGCATTGCGAGCTGGTTATGTTCATCATTCCAGCTACATCAGAAAGAATGTTCGAACATAAATAACAACTGCTCAGAAGGCTCTTAGGCTCAATGCACATTATTTGACGCTGGTCAAATCGAAAAATATCAAGTTTCGAGCATCTTTGCCTTTCTAATGATGTATATGTAAATTTACCCATAATGGAGTTGATCTCTGCGCTATTGACAGCTATGCTATTGTCCTTCCCATTCTCTGGATTGAAATCCTTGTTGCTGAACTGGCTATTGCTGTCATTGCTGTCCTCAGAGCTGGCCTCGTTACAGGAATCTATGGGCGGCGTTTTACTATCAGCTGCCAGCTTCTCTTTCATACCATCCTGTCAGCACGATAATAATATTTAGCCAAATTGTTAACATTCATGATATTTACAACTTACAATTAACATGTAACATGAGTTGCTGCAGGGATCTGCAAAAGTCTTCAATTCTGGATAGCGACGCTTTTGTAGATTTGGACCAGCATGTCCCTGCAAACCTGTGAAACGAAAATGTAACATATTTAACTGGATTCAGATCGCATATAGAGGTCATGACTATGAGACGTTCGGGGTTAGAACATGAGTCAGATACGTTACTTAACGAGGGATGCAAAAGCCGCACGAAATGAGGCGAGAAACACCAAGAAAATTTTGACACAAGACAATTTTGCCGATTTCCACAGACATATAATATATAAATATATAGGAAAGATTGATGATGATGTGGAGCAAGGCGATATTTGGGCCTAGGCGGCATGAGTGTGTGTGCGTGTGGTTATCGAGAACAACAACTACAACAACGACTCACCCTGTACATGGTGACCTAAATTGCAGTTATTTATTTTAACAAAATTTAAGATGTTTTTTTAGACAAAAGAAATGTTTTGCAACAATTTTTGTTTGTTTTCCAAATAAAGAGAAAAAGCAAAAACAAAAGGTTATTAAGAGTAACCCAACTGGAGGGAAGACACAAAGATTGCACTTACGATGAAGGAAGCAATCATATTTAAAGCAGCGCCGGCAAAACAGGGTATGGAACGAGTGCATTGTTCGTTCGCGTGAAACACTCTCCGCCTTGGTGCCATCAATGTTAGGAGTGCACTCCTGTGGACGCTCAGGATCCTGGTGCTCAGTGAGCTCGATGTATCTGAATGAAGTAACACGTTTATCATATAATTCCGAAAACAGAAACCCAAACACACTTTTCCTTTAGTTCCTGTGCAGTACCCTTATCCGGAAAGTTAGCGCTGATTGCTTGGAATATGATTGGTGCCGGGAACGGTAGTTTCTCCTTAACTTTCTCCACGTTGCTCTTTGTGTCTGCCACATCTACAGTGGGCGGTTCTTCCTTATCATCCTCCTTAGCTGAAGAAGCCTCTGTCGTTGGCTCTACGATAGCCGGTGTCTCCTTTTTCTCTTCTTCTTCCTTTAATTTTGATGTTGTTATAGTCTCTGTTTTAACAGACGGACTCGCTGCTGTTTCCTCCAAGTCTTTGCTGTGCGAGCGCATCAACGCATGTACCAATTCCACAAATATGGCATCGTCCATAAATGATGGATCTTTGTCGCCGTGCACTTTGCCATCGTAGTTCTTGATCAGCTCCTCTATGAACTTGCCATCTTTGTCGAGCACTTCGTCTCCCATATACGGAATGTTGTGCAGAACAGTCTCATCCTCGACCATGAAATTCTGTTGTGTAGGCGCCCATGTGTACATTGTGGGTATGGGCCTGACGGCGTTGATCACGCAAATGGGCACACGTTGTGGCCCACTGTTGGGGCCATTGTAGCTGGTAACCTCAGCACGCTTTACGCAGTCAACGTGTGGTGGATCATACGGTTTTGCCTGCCATACCTTCGAGTCGCAATATAAATCCTGCACATTGTGGTTGTGCTCATCCCTAAGTAGACAAACAGATTAAATAGACGCCAAGTGTCAAATTTCCTGTACAGCTCATTTACCAGTTCTTTATCCACGCTTCCTTGATTTCGTCAGCACGTTTGTAACGCTTTTGCTGGCGTATTTTCATATACTCCAATTTGACCACGCGTTTCCATTCCTTGCTACTCATATTTTATAAAAAATTTTTGCAGCAAACTATTTATGGCGGACTCTTACAGTGTTTGTTAACGCATTTCATTTAAAAAAGTGTTGGAACATGACATAAGTGAAGTGTTAGCAAGATAGAATCTACCAATCAGCTGCTAGTTGTTTACCCCGCACTAACTTACAGGCCTTTCGAAATTTTCTTTAGTATATTGTATTTTTTTATTTTGGTATTTTTATTTGTCATTATTTAACATCAAATTCAACACAAAAACAAATTAAATGTGAAATCTTATCAAAATAAAGGAAAAATTACTCAAATAAGCTGGACAATTTCAAACACATCAAACAAGCCACGAGCATCGAGGAAATTGGCGCGATGGAACCATCAGCTTGTGAAGACTTAAAGGCATTCGAGCGGCGACTTACCGAAGTGGTTTCATCGTACAGACCATCCACGTTCCGCTGGCGCAGTAAGCAACAACTATTCCTTATTAAACCGGTCGTGCATATGTAATCTGTTATAATTTCTTATCACAGTCATTCTATCTGCATTGTCCGTATGCACGGCCATCAGTGCCTGGTATTGGTTGAAAGATCCACGCACAACCGTTGTACCCCTGACTGAATCACTCTGGATACACCCCATTTTCACTGTCGCCACAGTCACGTTGATAGTGCTCTTCATTCTGGGCATACAGAAGCTGGTTGTGGCGCCACAGATAATCACGTCTCGGACGCGGACAGTGCTCACTGATTTTGCCCTGGACCTAGAACCACATACGGGAAAACTAATATTAAAGCCTCGACAAAGTAATAACAATGGAAGCAGTACATGAAGATATCTAAATGCACTAATTTAATTTACCTTGCCCCTTTATTATCCTGACTACAATGCACACTTCCATGCTAATTGTTTATTCGCATCCGAAAACATTAGATTAATGCATATAACCAATCTAATCGATTAAAGACCATTCTTTTGTTTAAATTATATAAAACGCTCTATTTTACAATGTACCTGTTTGGTATTGCCATTCTGTTTTCTCTGTGGTTAAAACAAAGAAACAAATAAATTTAATTTAATTTATGGATCACGCAACCAAACGATTAATATTATGAGTTGTAGCTCAACATATAGGACAATCTGATTTGTATTACAAAAATTGGTCTGTTAGCTTTATAACGAGGTTGACTCTCATGGCCATGGGACAAAAACGATTTTTGATATTATAAAACTCAAAGAATAGAGGAAACGTAATTGATTTAATGTCCTTAGCTATACAAAACACACTCGAATCTAAAAATATGATATAGTTTAATGCGATTTATAAATTTAACAATTTTGTAATATACGCTTGAATTGCTTAAGGTTGTCTTTTAATTCAATAGAGATGAGAACCATGAGTTACATGTAATATACATGTACCACATATATAGAATTGCTGATTGCTTATTATCAGCAGGTGTGTTTTAGCTTCACTCACTATCGACCCAATTACAATTACACCTGCTCAAAATTGAAAAAAATTCTAGGTGCTACGACTGTAACGATCTAGTATAAATAAAATTTCCATAGTTGCGTTATGTTACATTTGCTACTCGACCAGCGTACAAGCATTCAAGATGAAGATTTTCTTTCTGGCCTTACTCGTCCTGGGAGTTGTATTGAGCCTATGTGCAGGCAAGACCAGCAGTCAATTCAATAAGTTCATGGCTCTAACTATTCAAGTTATTATATTGCAGCTCAAACCCAAGATATCCCAGATGTAGGTGCAGGACATGGACATCATCACAAGTTCGTGCGCAGCGTAGGTGATATGCCACACAACGGAAAGCCAGGAAAGCCCGAAGCTTGTTGCGGTTAAACAATGCATCTATCTATACACCTGAATGGTGTTCCAGGGTAGCGCTATGCATTTTAAATAAATAAATAAAGAAGCAATATTTTGAAAATCCATTTGAATATACTTTTTATTGGCCTGGGCGGTTCGGCTTTTCTTAGATTAGTCTACTTCTATTTGACATTTTTTGGAGCTGTCACAAATTATTATATTTATATATCGTTATATATTGGGATATGCTTGGAATTCGAACCTGGATATTAATAATAAATATCCTTTTGTAATTAAAAAGCATCGAGCTAATAAGGTTTATGAATGGATTACGATGCGATGAAAGTTAAGGATACCGAAAAATCGGTGAGCTTTCTTTAAAGTCTCAATTAAACAAGCTTCGACAAGTAAATATTTTAAAAAATATTTTTAGTTTTAACAGTTTCTTTTTTTTGTTCTACATAAAGCTACTGAAGAGTACTCTGCTAGCCACATCAATATATTCGTGTATACAAAAATAATCTGAGTAATGAAAAAAGGAAAAAATTTTTAATTTTGGTAGGGACTCTCTATAATCTTCTTAGGTCGAAATATAACTTAATAATACCGTCAATACTTTTTATTTTATATTTTCCTGATTAATGTTTAAGTGGGTGATGCTCTAGCTCTCGTGAACTTTTTAATCCTATATTATTGCTCACATGACTTGTATAAAAATTAAAATTATTTGTGAACAAAGAATTGAATTAACTTGATCGGAAATCAGTTGTCCTTGAAACTTGATTGAATTAGAAAATAGAATTACAACATGATCATTGAAAAGTCCAAATTTTTGGGTTTTACTCAAGAACAAAAGCAAGATTCTATCACAGCATTCAAATCTATTTTTGACAATTTTACTAATGAAAATCAAATAGCTTACAAAATATTTAACCTTAATTTGTAAGTTAATATAGCATCAGTCATCCATCAAGCACGTATACCATTCTTAATTTGTTCTATTCATATAAATAATCAGAAGACCAACTAACATATTTAACATATAGTAAGTCCCATTATGTTTACTTTAAAATGTTAGACTTTTGCTCAAAATTCAAATATCAAGAAAAACGGAAGATCAGTCTGTTTAATTTTGGTCAGTAGTTTGCAACGCAGAAAAGAAGAGAGTAAACTTCATCTTCCAAAAGCTGAACCCCCAAAATTTGACAAATAAGTTACTATTACTATTACCCTCATCAATAGATTGACTAATAATAAATAAAAACTGTATCTTCTAAAATTTTACACCTAGAACTCCAAAAATAAAAAGTATTTTACTCCCAACCTTTTCTACAAATTCATCAAAAATTCAATAATAATATACGCATATTTAGGGTGTGGTAAATCAGAGAAAGCTATATATATATCTTTTAAATTTGCAAGGTTATGCAAAATTTCGGCAAGGCAGTTGTTTGCCCAACCCTTTAATATTCGGTTTAAGTTAATTTTTTCTTTTCGTCTTCAGTGTTTTATATTCTAACTAAGCCATTTTCATGTTTATAACAAAATTTATACATATGCACTTATAAATTTTTTTTTGCTTGCTAGGACTTTGGACAGTTCTTATTCCCTTGTAAAAATGGTATATTGATTTTGGTCAGAAGTGTGCAAAATACAGAAGAAAGCATCTCCGACCATACAAAGTATCTCTATTCTTGATCAGCACGAAGAGGTGAGTTGGTATAGCACTGTCCGACTGTCCTTCTGTCTGCAATCCAGATTCTGGATCAAAGCAATCTCCTTCTAGAGTATACAGTTACAGCTACAGAACTGAACTTTCTCACACAGGCGTCTTTCTGCGGCAGGCATTGTATATCTCGGAATCATCCAGACCGTACTACATCTACATCTTATAGGATAAATAAGTTTTAAGAAATGTTTTTGTAGGAAAAAGTTTGTTGCTAAGTCTTAGACATAAAATCTGGAATATATACCTGTGTATCCCACGACCATACAAAAATATTTAGTTTATATATACATGCATTAGGGGCGTGGCGAATCTGTAAAAACTGTATCTTCTACAATTTTCCACCTGAGATCCAAAAATAAGTAAATACGTCAATCTTGATCTCTTCTTGGCAAATCTGAAAAACAATACTTTCATATATCCTTTACAATTTAAAGGGTATTACCAAACTTCGGCATGTTCGAAAGTTTTCATACCTATTGAAAAATCTGACGAAGAGTCCGTATTTGCGAAACCAGATTTACGTACCGAACCGAATCTAATGAGACTGGTTTCAATATACTTTGTAATGATGCAAAAATGTAGGCAAAGTCATTATACTTTTCGTATTGGCTCAACTTTACGTAAGAGAGCTTTCAACAAAACATATTGGCAACAAATTTTTTTTCTGTTTTGTTAATTAATTCCTGTGTTTTGTGGGCTATAACGAAATGGGAATGAAAATACCAACTGTTAGTAATTAAAAAGCTTATTAAGAATAAATGATGTAACTATGCAAAGCAAGTATAAATATGCAACGCAGTCCGCTGTAAATTTACAGAAACCAGTCGATAGCATCCAAATTCAATGATGAAAATTTTCTTTCTGGTCGCACTCCTCATGGGTGTTGTTTTCAGCATGTCAGCAGGCAAGACGTAAAAACTCGACAAAGTGTAAATATTTAACTATTTAAGTTTTCTACATGTAGGCCAACCACTTGATGAAGTTCCCAATGTATCATTCCCACCACCAGAAACACATGACAGGATCGTTCGCAGCGTGGCCGCCGTACCTGACGAGAATGCGCCAAGAAAGGAGCAGCCCAAAGCTTGTTGCGGTTAAACAGCGTATCCTTGATTTGGTAAGGATCTTTGGGAATTTGCAGCGCAATTTTTACAAAATAAAAAAAGATTTTTTTTAAAAATCCACAATAAGAATTTCCTTTAAAATCATCATGGCAAGTTTTTGATTAACTATTTTGCAGTAGTAAATGTTAAGGTTAGGGGTAATACTTTAATCTTTTTAAAGAGGTTAGGGTATTTGTTACAACCTATTCTAACCATTAATAGTCATATTGACGGAAACATAGAGCTGATCCGGTTGTTCCTCCTAAACACTTGAAGAAATATTATAGATTTTCGCTAAGCTTTCTTGTTGATCAATTTATTCATTCAGTTTTGATTTAGATGTATCACCATATTTGAATAATGAAGCAAAAACCTTACGTAACAGATACAAAATACTTAAGAAAAAAGTGAATAGACAACGTCAAGTACAGTCTACCTTATTCTTATACCTCATTATACCCTGTACACCCATTATATTAAGTAGCAATAGGGTGTGAGCATCATTTATATTATCGTTATACTAACCGTAAATACATGCAAGACTTTAATCCGTGTTTTCAGTTTATTTTTGTTTTGCAATCTTGTTTTTTTTTTCCTTTTTTTTTGCAATACAAGTTTTATAAATTTCTATGTGTAAATCTTAAAGTATTATTGCGCAGCGTTCTTCTATATTCAGACAAAGGTTCGTTTAAATATGTTTATCAAATCTTTTTGTTCAGAGGGAAAATATAAATGCATCTGCGTTCTGACTGCGTGTGGTTCAGTTTGTTTGTTTGTTGTTCAGGCCATTTAGTTGGTATGTCTTGTTCTGTTTGTTATCCTTTTCTTTATAAGTAATTGTATTTGTATATAGTCATGTACAAAAAATATGCTAAATTTTATTTTATTTAAAAATGTATTTAAATTTATAATCTCTGGTTAGTAGTTGAAATTGAAATATTTTACTTTGCGCTAATTTGTTGTTTGTTATTCAATTTGTAATAGGTTTGTTCATTACTTAATATTAGTGCTAGATTATGAGCTAAATATTGTTTTGTTGCTGGTTGCTGTTGCTGATATATTTGCAATTTAACTTCACATGGAGGCGCCAATTAATACAAAAAAATATATATATTTATTACAAATGAATACGACAAATGTTAGAAATGCATAAATTAAACTAAATGCTGCCTCCTTTTTGCACAACACTCACACAATTTAAACATAATATTTCTATATATATATATACTCGTAGTAGAAGCCTATTAATTACATAAATAAAAAACCGTTTAAATCTTTAAACAAAGTTAACGTTACAAATTTTACACAAAAACAAAACGATTTGGCTTGATCCCCGCCGTAATCCGGCATTATGCGGCTAGCATATTACGTATATTCTTCGGCGTGTTCTCCTCGTTTAGATGCTTCGTCGTGTAGCGCAGGGCATTTAGCAGTGGCTCCGCCTTTATCGCTGGCTGGGCCTGCAGTAATCGCACACATCCCTTCACGTCCACGTGGGCACCGCGTGCGAACGCCCCCACCGGATGGACATGATCGTAGAGTATGACCAGGCCGACCATGACGCGCAGCACCAGCATTTGCGTCTCTTCACGTTCGATTTGTTGCAGCAATTTTCTGCAAGACATCGGGTTTTTTAATTAATCAATCACGGCAAAATATATATTATTTAACTACAACTTACGGGTTCTCCAGCATTCGTAGGCACACCTTGGCCATTGTACCCAGTGTTTCTGTCGTATTTTGCACATCATCCGCATTATCATTCACAAATTTGGATGTGGCCTCGCTCAGCACCTTCAGCATGGGCGTGGCATGTGCATAGAACAACGACATACGATTTGCCAGCTCCGTGCTGACCAGCATATTTTCCGTGGAATCAATCCGCTGTCTACTAACGATGCGCCTATAGTAGCTGAAGTCGTTCTGTATGGCGGGTGTTTTCATCTGCAAAGATTTATTTTGAAATTGAAATTTGTTTCATTTATATTAAAAAATTTATGAGTTATCGAATTGAAGTATAAGTTATTAAAAATGACCATATTTAAAATCGCTGAACATGTGAACATGGGTTGAAAAAACCGTACGTTATTTCTGAATTTTTTGAAAATTCTTCGAATCGACACAACAATTATGTCAATGTAAAAATGTAAATTATATGTACATTCATACATACACATTTAACATCTCAATTTCTTCATACTTCAATTTATTTAAATATAAAGTATCAAGATGATACTAGAAGAATATTATCTTATCTCATGTTATAAGTAGAAGAGCAATGGAGCTTTGACTCGGAGCCTATATTAAATTAGAAGTCAAAGTTTGGCAAGCAGTGCACACATTCGAAAAATCACTGCTTGACACATTTTATTACATATAGAACAGTTTACTGCTTACGGATTTCACTTTCTATGCGGTGCACTGCTTTGCTGCCTACTTTAATTGACGCTAGGCTAATTTAGATCTAATTGCAATACGTGACATCGCAATCGGACTTAATTTTTTTTTGTAATTTGCAGCCAGGCCCAAAACTCAGTTTTCGAGTAGATTTGATGACGCTTCAGCGTCTATTTAGCTGTCAGGGCTGCACTGGAGTCGTGCGTGAGAAATACTTCTGAGAGCTGCCGCCTAGCCGCCCCGACAGCTTACGACTGTCTCATCATTTACCTTGAGGGAGCACTTGAAACATGACAACTTTTTATACTATATACAAACGTGAACAAAACTTTATATAAATACGTTATTAGCATAAATCGATCTAACAGTAAGTAACAATGAGCCAAGCAGAACGGGTCAGCAGCAGCTTTCAAAGCTATCAGTGGGTGAGTTTCGTTTGCTTTCAATTGATGCTATTTTCAAACCCAAAGATGATTAATTTATAGTTGTGTAACATTATTCCGTTGATAGTTAATAGTGCTGCTAATGGCGTTTCGCTTCACAGCAGCCCAATATGCATCATCAACGTATAACAGTCACTTTGTTGACTATAATCAACAACAACTGCAGCAGCTACCACGAGTTGGTTATCCCGACGCTCCATTGACCTACTCTCGCGTTTACTCTCCACCTGTGCAGTCCAGGTGGTCTGGTGCGCCAATAGTTGTGAATGATGAGGCGAATGTACTCGAGCAGGAACGTCAGCAGCAGGAACGTCAATATTTGCCCATTAATTACTACAACAATAGAGAGGCCTATGCCACTGTAAAACCGGAGAGCAGAAATCCAAATTGGTTCCACAACAGTCAGCCCACACGAGCTGCCAATCACAAATACAACAACAACAATGGTGCCTACTATTACACACAGCCACAAATCCAACAACAACAGGAGCCACGTGAGCTTCTCACTGTGGCTGATTCCCGACGTCCAGAAGAGCAAATAGTTCGTATAGGCGGAAGTCGCTCCCTGGCTTACAACAACAACAACAACTACAGTAACAACGAAAACTATGATGAGCCTGTTCAGTCCCTGGGGCAATACGATTTTCAGGCCAAATATGCCAAACATTTTTCCGACTACTTGCGCAAACATCCGCAAAGATTGCAGCCACAATTTTTCAACACATTCGTGGACAAGTGATCCCCAATTAGGCGAACTCTAAAACAATTCCCAACCTTTATTTAAAAGTGTCTCAACTGACTGGGAGTGCCAAATTACAATATTTTCAGTGCGTGTGCCAAGTACCTTGATTGTTGACAAATTGTTGCCAAGCATAGTGATACAGTGAAAACTCTTACAGCCTTGTAAGGCTATTCGTATTTTTACATATTAGAATATTGTTGGTTCACACAATTTTTGTAAGCTGTACGAAATATTCTAAGAAATGTTGACTTCATATATTAAATGGGCATAAGCCTTGAAAAATATTTGTTTTGTTTTGTTTTTTTTTTTATCAGTATTATAGGCTATCAATGAAAATTTTTTTTTTCATTTTTTTACTTCAGAAAATAGTATTTTTTTTAAGATTCTTGGATATAATATAGTATATACTAGAAATGGGCATCGGGATCGAGAATTTCGGAAATTCCGAGGGTCTCGAAAAAATTTTCGGGATTGGGCAGGATGCAAACGTTTTTAAAAAAGTCCGGGACGGTCGGGATAAGTGCTTGAAAACGAAATTCCCGATAAGAAAATTGATAATCGACAAAATTACTTGTATTTATCAAACAACATAAGAATGATACTGACGAGCAAATTAACTCCTACATAAATCATATTAGTTTTAAGAGAAAGTTCAAACAGTTTACTATTTTCACAGCAAAGTATTGAATTGGCATTATTACAAATGCTAGGCAAATACTTGATGTTCCAGCATCTTCGGTAAGGAGTGAGAGAGTGTTTTAGAAGAAAATTTTAAGAAAATATTAATTTGAAATAAAAATGTTAATCTGTTATAAGAGTAAAACTTAAAATTTTTCGGGACGATTGGTCGAGAAAAGCAAAATAAATTTCGGGGCTGGATGGGTCGAGAACCAATTTCTTTCCCGATCCAATCTCTAGGCTATGCATAATTGTAATCAAATAATTTTAATATAACTACTTAAAGTATTCAATTATTTTTTTACAATCTAGATTTGTTCGTTAACAAATTTGTTTCTGTTTTTTATTTTTTATTTCGACATTCGAACATTGATACCCGCTTGCAAGAGTTTTCACTGTAGTTGCACTTTTGGCGCTCAAACCGTTTTAAGTATTCAGTTCAATAAAATGTGTAGCATACTTTGAGGCAAACTCAAAAAATAAAACAAAAAGAGCCAACACCCAAGGCAACAAAAGTGTGTAAGAAGCAATTGGCTAGAAACAGAAGCGCCTGTTACTATTTCAGTTAGTTGGTTAGGCACGTTTGGACTCTACAAATAAGTACATAAATTGCTTATACATAAGCCAAGTGCATGTACATTTCAAAGTGTGTATGTGTATTGGTTTTTTTGAACTGATACTTAAACACACAACAGCAGCATCATCCTTCTCAACATCCTCATTATCAACTTCAGCATACAAAATTGCCGACACGAGCGAGAATCAAACGACGACGTTGAACTTTATCGAGCTGGTCTGTCGGTATACCCTGCCCTCCCGCACATTCCTTTAGTTTCGATTTCAAAAAACTTTTACAGAACGGAAACGAGCGATGGGAGAGAGCGCATACACAGATTTGCTAGAGCACCAATCGATTTGTGTGTGGTTCAAAAACGAAAAAAAATACATTTATATATGTGAAAGGCAGCACTAAATAGAGAGAGAAATTTGATCCTACAAGTTAAGAGTTAACCTACATAGCTTTACTGGTCAAATGTGAAATTCCGCATCATACAAATTAGAACTTGGTACAATTTCTGCCTCTGGCAGCACAAATGTATTTATATTTTTGCCCTGTAACTATTAAAAACGGGTATTTTGGTTTTATGCAAAAGTGTTTGGTGGACAGTGCATACGTCTGTCTATAAAAGCATTTTAAAAAAATATGTTTTCGTATATTATTCCCAGAAAACGTCTTTTCGATATTTGTTTCTTTGTCCGTACTATCGATATATATCGTTTTTCTAGCAAGTTAATATGCATTGATTCCAAGCTGTTCCCAGCTGTTCCAAGCATTACTTAGAAACTCTAAATTGCATGAAAGAACTTAATTCTAATGATATCTTTCCTCATTTGACCAATAGATCTTCAAATTATCATTAAGTCTAAGGTAAGTTAATCTGAAGGTGATCTTAATTGAGCTTGCCATATATTAATCCACTGATAGAAGCTGAACTGTTGTATGAAATGTTATGCACAAAAGAAAAAGATTCTCTTATGAACAGTTTTAAATTATTTTTATCATGCTTGAAGCAATTTACAGAAGATATGCTCTGCCTTTATACTGAGCGTTCTGCTTTGCGTGCTCACTGAAGCGCTGACAGTTGGCCAGGCCGTTTTAACGAGTGCGTGTGTGCGCGCCAAATGAGGCTTCACTGTAGAACGCATGCAGCAACGTTGAAGATATTTCATCAATGAGCAGCAGCACGCGCTCGTTTTAACTGACAGACAGAGAGACGGGCAGACGGACAGACTTACAAACTGGCAGTCAATTAAAAATGCAACCACGCGCGCAATGAGTTGGCAAAGACTTGGCTAAGACTTCAACCGGCTGTTGCACCCACATAAGGAAAGCCAAACGACAACAAACGTTGCCTGGCCTGGTCTGGTTGGCCTGGTCTCAAAGAAGACATTACGCTGTTGACCCACGCTCCTTGAGACAGCGCTATTTATACAGTGGGCGTAACTAGTGCCCAAACTAAGCAAAACTTGTAACACAAACAAACACCCACACATCCACACACGCACACACAGACATACACACATAGACATGACTTTCGTGTAACTCACCTTGTACTCATCGAATTTCAACACAAATTCCAATATCTCGGCCAGCTGCTTGACCAGCGCCTGCTGCGTCTCCAGATGCTGTGTCGGATTGAGCTTGCCGCCGACCAATTGGCCCAGCAGCTTGGGCACTATTTTGTCCAGCTCCAGGGAGTGCTCGTAGCAGCGTTTCAGCTTGATGACCAATGGAAGCACCGCGGACCACGCTTTGGTCTGCACCTCGGGCGAGGGATCGGCGATGGCTTCGCGGATTTCTTTGTTGGCGCCCTGCAAAACACATGAAAATCATTTTAGTTTTTATTTTAATTCAATATTGGCTGTGCCTGCAAAATGTTCCCTTGACATGCAAACAATGAAAGAATAAACGATTTTCCTCGCGTTTTATAGATTTTATTTTCTCTTTCCAGGCATTTGTTTTATTACAGCAACAAACAGCTTGGATTGTTATTCTTATTGTTATTGTTGTTGTTGTTGCAGCCTTTATTATTTCTATACCACATGCAACAATGACGACGCGACATCACTGCGTGCAATGGCCAGCGCTGCGATTTTATCGACGCTCTATGATCTAGATTCTAATAAAAAAAAGGCAACGAAAAAATAACATAAAGCCCAATGAACGGTCGGTCATTGCATGTTTTCAAAAGTTGATTTCGCGACCGCTTTTTATACTTTACTACCGCATAGGCAATCAGCAAAAAGCGTTGATTATTTCAATTGTGGCGTTTCAGTTGCTCTAATCGACACATGTATTTTCAAGTGCCACTAATAACAGTTAAGTTTCCATTTAAATTGCAAACAACGATCTGACTAGTCGCTAAAGCAAGTTAATGACCCCCAAGCTATGAACTGCTTTAGCCTGACTATCAATATTTTAGAGTTTAAGAAATAATCCTTTACTAAATGGGGATAGCAGATAATGACATACAAATTATTTTAAAAGTTTTAAATTTAAGAAATTTGTTTTAAATAAGTTTATTATTATCTATTATAGAACAAAAGTACTGTATGTGAAGACAAAAGTCTTTTTAGGTTTAAATACTATATGGATTATTGAAATTTTATATATTATTATTTTATACTATATATAAATATATGTTTTAGATATATGATTCAGATTCGATTGATAAATCACATTTCATCTAAAGGAAGATAAAGTCAAAAATTGTAATTAGGTTTAAAATAATTTTTATTATTTTTAGAGAGCTGTAGCGATGCAATTCGCAAGTTTCTGAATTTTAAGGGTTCTCCTGTAAAAGCAATAGTTTTACAACACAGCAAACTGCAAAATATCGATAGATCTCTACCAAGTCGATTATCATTTTAGTCCCACCTTTATATAGTTTAGCTGCCACGCCCACAAATTGTTTATTTTAGGTTACAGATTGCAACGTTAAAGATAAAATGAACTTGACATAAAAATGGGAAATATTTAGAAAGAAAACTTTGCAAAAGCAAAGCCTTATTCTAATTTGAATGCTTGATGTGGATGTGTTGTTATTTTTGGTTTTCGCACTTTTTGCCGTTTGTGCAATAATGACATGAGCTCGTCATGCCACATGTTGTGTGTTTGTAATTAAATTGCTGCACATATCATCAACAAAAGTCTACAGCTACCCTCAACATTCTCTCACACTTGCTGTTCATCGACGAGTGCTTTGGCATAATCAAAATGCAACCGTCGGCATCTAAATCAACACATGTAGCCAAGTGGAGCATAAAGCCAGATCTGCTGCATTGTGACTGTAGCTTCCTTGCTGCATTACTTTGTGTGCTCCACAACATTTACACCTGTCCGTGAAGGCAAGACTTGTCCTTGGCCAGCGGCAGCTGCTGGCTGGCTGCTGCTGCACTTGAAGCTGCGCAAATGTTTAACGCGTGCAAACAAGTCAACAAACAAAGAGAGAAATGAAAAAAAGAAAAGGAAAGAGTGAGAGAGAGAGAGAGAGAGAGAGCGTGAAACAGGACAGTCTTTTGAGTTTGCTGTTGTATTGTCTCCTTTACGCCTGCGACTCTCTAAGGACTTTTATGGCTGGCCATGAAACGGAAACTGCGCTGCTGCTGGAGCTATGTGAACAGACAGATTCCCAGGCTGAGATTGTGCCTTTACTGCATTTATGTTTATATGTGTATATATCTCAGATGTTTTACATTGTTTCTATTTGTATGTGTGTGTGTCTGATTCAGCCTTTTGCTTACTTTTTCAGGCATTTATCTCACATCGCGACTTGTGCAAGTCGGAAACAAAGAGCCCAGCATAGGTGGAAGAGTTTCCACGCAGCATCTTGCGTTTTGTCACAGGAAGCTGGCACAGACTCACCCACCCATACACACACTCCCACACACTCATTCAACATTTGTTGATTCATCGCCTGTTTCTGCAGCATTGCATAAAACGTTACATGCTCCAATAACAAAGCACGTGCTGTGTCTGCTTCATGCATTTTACCAAGAATACTTCACACTTCACCCACAACAACAACAACAACCACCACAACAACATACTTGAACTTGTCTGACTTTTAAGAAACAGTTTTCGTTTTGTAACTGTTTCTAGTTTTTTTTTAATTAACACTTAATGCGCCCACCTAAATGCTGTTTGACGTTCTACCAACAACAACTGTGCCATAAAAGAACTCAATCATTCAGCATTTTATCTAATTCAGAGACAGAGAGAGAGAGAGAGAGAGAGAGAGAGAGAGAGAGAGAGAGAGCGAAATCGAGAGACGAAGTCCGTCGCATAGTTAATTAACTTTGCGAACTGCAGCAGTCTGCATAGAAGAAGTAAAATCGTTGTAATGGTTGCCTGCTGCCTCCTTCTCCTGCTGCTGTTTTTTAATTGTAAATTAAATTACACTCAACGCGGAAACGAGTGTTCCATCTTCTGCGGTTACTTTGATGTCGACCAACGATGACACTCGCCCGGCCAGTGTTGGTTGGCGTTTGCATGTTCAACTAAGCTTTAACATATATCGATTGTTCTACTCGATAATTATACATAAAACATAAAGGCAATCGTGTAATCAATGACTGCTTATCGATTCGGCTACAAACACCATGTGCTCAAAAACTACTTGATATTGCTTGACTTGAAGATACCCTATAATTTAACAAATATTGAATCTGTAAGAATGAGTAACTATAGATAGCCATAAAAATAAATGTCAATAACGAAATTTTCTACTAAAAATTAACTTGCTCTTCTGAGATCAATGTATTTATAGCTAGAGGGATGGGCTAACTTCGAACATGCCGAAATTTGGTAATACCCTAGCAATTGTAAAGGATATATGTAGATATAGTTTTCTCTGATTTGCCACGACCCCAACAAGTGGATATATATAATTTCTGGTTAATCTACAGGGCAACAGTAAACTATATATTAATATATATGCCACGCCTAAAAGAGGCGGATAACATTAACGGATAACTAACATTTTTGTCAATTGTTGGAACACTAGGTACAAAATTGTAGAAGATACAGTTTTTCCGATTTGCCACGCCCCTAATGGGCACAGATATATATGCTATATCTTCTTTTCTAGGGGTGGTTGATGCTAATATATGTTATAGGTTCCATGCCTCTGGCTTTAACAGCATCCAAAATATTGGAGGATTTATGTTAAGCACTATATAGACTTTCAAGATTTGCGACGCCCCAAGTAGGCGTGGATATACAACTTTTTGATCAATCTGAAGGGACGTCAAAAGTATATTACTTTCCAAATTTGGATGCTCTAGCTTCAAAACTGTAGAAGATATAGTTTTGCCCGATTTGCCACGCCCCCAAAAGGCGTAGCTTTATATGCTATATCTTTTTGTATGCGGGTGCGATTCATGAGTATATATTCCAAACTTCAAGTCTCTGACTTTAATAGCGTCGAAGTTATCCCACTGAAACATTTCTTAAAACCGCTCTGATCTATGGGAGCTATAGGATATAGTCATCCGATCCGGATGATTCCGAGATATACAATGCCTGCTGCAGATTGGAGCCTATGTACAAAATTTCAGCTCTGTATCTCTAGTCTCGGAGGAGATTGCGTTGATCCAGACAGACTGACAGACGGACATGGCTATATCACTCAGCTCGTCTTGCTGATCAAGAATATATATACATTATATGGTCGGAGATGCTTCCATCTCTGCGTTGCAAGCTTCTGATCAAAATTAATATACCCTTAATGCAAGGGTATAAAATCGGATAGGACTAGGTCAAGAAAACTTTTTTTTATGTAGAAAAGCATTTGCATGTTACATACATTTGTGCAACTTAATTATAGCCATTTTTAATGATTGTAGGGTATAGAAACTCCAAGCTTAAGTGGACAAAAAAAAGGAAGGGTTCTGTTTAAATTGGCATAAACCTAATTTTTCAAGGAACAAATAAAACAAGTAAGAACGCTCTAGTCGGGACTGCCCGACTACGAGATCCCCTGAACCTTTGTTCCATTTTTGCATTTTTTAAATACATACAGAATGATATGAACCATACCTGTAAAACAAAAATTAGTTTTTGAACAAAAAAGTTGACAGCAGCGGGACTTGAACCTGCGACTCCTCGCTTGCAAGCCACCATCTTTAACTATAACACCGCACTCTTCATGTTGTTCTCAGTGACAAATACGATACTTAAGTAGCAGCGGTAAGAATTACAATAAAACTGAAATTGCGATTTAACAAATAAAATTCAAAGAAACATGCACACATTTGAATGTATGCGTGTACACGTATAGACTGTGTGCACAGTGTGCACAGCACACGTATTGGCGCACGCTGCTTGCGTGCTTTTGCCGATTGACAAAATGTTTACTTTAATAACTTCTATGTTACTAAATGGATTTTAATAATATTTTCAGCGATGATTTCTTTCATTTTACTAATAATACGGTTTTACTTTAAAAATTAAAAAAAAAATAAATTGTGGCTGTAATAATTTTTTTTTTTTTAAATTGATTTTGTTATGTGGAAACGATATCCAAAATATAAAAAAATAGAAAGTAAATTTTATTTACAACTAGTCAAATGCAAAATTTTTTAATCGTTTTTAATCGATATCAGTAAAACAGGAAAAGTTATCGAATATCTAAAACAAACTCGATATTAGCGCTGTGTACATGGACCTTTGTGCAAAATTTCTCTAGCTTTTATAGGTTCTGAGATCGACGCGTTCATACATACGGACTGACGGTCAGACGGACGAACAGACAGACGGCCCCGGCTAAAACGACTCAGCTCGTAGTCCTGATCAAGAATATATATACTTTATGGGGTCTGCCACGCCTTCTTCTGCCTGTTACATACTTTTTGCAAAACCATTAAACCCTGATTTCCCATTTTCAATGGGTTCAGGGTATAAATAGCGTTGAGAGTTTTAAAAGTCTCAAATTGCAAATAAAAACTTTACTCGTTCTAAAAGTATCAACATTGCGAAGTATTTTTCTTTCACAATTTCTTATCATTTGCCTCAGTGACAATCTTTAATCTGCAAGCCATAAGAGAGCTCCATAAGGAAACGTACTCAAAAATGTATATGACACCCAAGGGTAAGCAAATCAAATAATTCTACGAAAAATGAAAATGCCAAAGAAACGTGATTAATATATCTATGTGTATATGTTCATTTTAAAATCAGCCGACGATGACTATTAAAATCTCATAATTTATATTTATTAAGCAAAAAGTCCCAGCTAACGGGAAAGACCCATTAACATTAGCCGGTGGCAGCTCCCCCAGACACTTGGCCGCCACAGCCCAGTGAAATGTTTTCCCATGGAAGACCCCCCAACATAACCCAATCCAATCCAATGCAATCCAATGCAAGCGCCGTTGTGTGTGACTATATCATCATAAATATTTCATAACATTTTTCATTGTCTCACTCTAACTCTCGCTTTCTCTGTTGCTCTTAGTAATACGCCTTCCGCTGACATGGGCTTCTTAATTATTCAATGGGCCCAGTGAACGTTGCCTCGATATCAAATACGAAAAGGGGACACTCCGTACGAGTACAACATATGTTTGCGTATTGCAAAACTCTCTTTGTGCTGTAGAACTGCTGACAGCAGGAGAAATAAAAAACAAATAACAGCAACAAAAACAATGACAGCAACAACTATAGTCATGTGAGTCATATGAATTGATCGTCGTCTGGGATCTCTCTGGGCTCTACATACAAACTTGTCTTCACTCTTCTCTTCCGCTCGACTTATGTATATCGAAGCGGCATTTGTCGCTTTGTTGTGGTTGTAATTGTTGTTAAGGTAAATTGCTTTTGATTTTCACAAGAATGCATCATGAACTATTGACAAAATCCTCAGGTGATGCCGATAGTTATTAATAGTTGCAGTCGTAACGAATACAGCGAAAACAAAGTGATTACAAATTTGAAAGTCTGAATATATTGGCACATCATGCGATAATACGCATCATGAAAAAGTATCTAAAACAGCTGCTCAGTGAATCACAAGCATCATTCATCCAACAAGCGGCTGTTGCTGCTGCTGCTGCTGTTGATGATGGTGATGATGATGACGATGACGATGGGTCAGTCTGACTAGTACACGGCATACATAGCACATAATGCTCATGAGGCACGAGAACAAAGGGGCCTATGGACCCACTGAACTGCGCAATAAACAGATGCTAATTTAAGTACAACTCGTATGTAAAGCTGGCAAATGATGCGTAAATTTCAGTTAGCACAAAAATAACGACAATGGCCTAATTTCGAACGCTCTTTTCAAGGGCTTTAGGCCATTTAAACCACAAAAAGTGTATAAACATGCGGAAAAAAGGTTTAGTGCCGCCAGTTGGATGTCACGAGCGTCGTAATTTATCAAGATAATCGAAATAAGCAGCCAACCAAGTGCAACAGCAACAACAATGTCATAAAGATAAGATAAACATGTCAATTATCAATGGCGTGAGCAGCAGAGTGAGAGTGAGAGAGAAAGAGAAGGGGATATCCATTTATCAGGCATTGTCGCTTATCGAGAAAAAAACTATATTAATTTGTTCATATTAGATCGACTTGTAATCACTTGTAAAATAAAAAATAAAATTTGCATACATAAAAAATGTAGCTGTCAGATTTATCTGGATAGCAAACAGTGAGCGATAAAAGTATTTTGTGATAAAATTTAGTAAGGCTTTAAATAAATAAATAAAACAACTAATGAGTATTGTCGTCAGGGGCGCCCGACTTCGTTATACCCTGAAACCAGAGCCGAGATGATGAATATTTAGTGATGTATATGAGCAAAAAACGGCTTTTTATCGTTGCTTTTATTTTGTTTTTGTTGCGAGTGGGACAGTTATATGTACATATTTATTTATATATTTAGGATAAGCGATATACCACATTAGGTCAATTTACCATTAAAAGACTGAAACTTGGTATAGTTTTTATAACTTTCATGGAATTAAGAAATTTATCTATTATTTTTAAGAAATTTGATCTACGATCGACTTAATCATATGTAAAAACAAACAGGCAGGGGGTCATTACCCTTGTTTTTCTGCTACATATATCTTACCAAACATATTATACCCTGCATTCCCAAGTTCAATATTAACAGGGTATAAACATATACAATTGTGTTCAAAATACGCGGTTGAGTTTCATGCAATTGGTCAAATATCTAATGATTAATACAAAATATCGACATGAAATAAGGAAAACAAGAATCTTTACATGTATTTTAAACTATTTAAAACAACTTTAGCTAAAAAAATTTTTTTATTTGCCCACCAGGACTTAAAGAAAAAATTGTTTGAATATTCGGCTGTTCATTAAAATAGGAATGCCTACTAAAAAGTTTAAATAATTCAAAAAAATTAAGTCAAAATGAACTTAAACTACTACTTTTTATTTGTTATGTCCTAAGATTTTGTTTTGAGACCCTAATTGGTTTAAACTGCTAAGCCCCCGTGTACCATGGATTCGGAAAGATCCTGACCACGCTTCAAAAGGATTTGGGTGATCCATTTCGAACAGGCTGCCAAAGTTGGTCATTTTTTGCGGGATTTCCAGTTCCTAGATGTCTTTTAACAAATCCTCATAAGTTTTTACATAGATTCATGTTCGGGTACTGAGATAGCTATAGCACAAAATTATATTCTCGGATGCAAACTAAGCCTTTGGTGGCTTGCAGGTAACCTTTGGATCATTATCCTTCTGGAATATCCATTTTAGTGGAATTTTTCAAGCTTCATATGATAGCAGGATGTTTTCTTTAATCTATTTAGAAACACAGCTTTGTCTACGTAGCCATCCAGGTCATATATAGGCCATACCCACTTGGACAGAAAGCAGGCCCATATCATGATACTCAGTCCACCGTGGAAAACTGTCTAATGGGTGGACTGTGGGTTGTCCCCGATATTTATTGGGTCCGAATCTACTTTGTGGAGCCTGATCCATCAAAAAAAGTATGACTTTGGACTTATCCGTCAAAAATTTGTGGCTTCACTGCTCACCCAGTAAGTCCACATGGGGGCTTTGCAAATTTAAGTCATGCGTCTAGGCCAATATGATCCATTCCCTGGTACTTTTGGCATTGAAATTTTGTTCGATCAGTTGAAGACGAACTATAACTGTATAAACAGACTGATTTAAAAATTTTTTTATACATTTTCTGGATGCTAACGGGGTTTTTTCACTATGGCGCAAAATGGGTATATCGTCTATCGGCATCGTTTTTCGTGTAGCACCTCAATTTTCAGATTTCCTGTTATAATAAATAGCGTTTTATACCATTGTAGTGGATCAGCAAACTATATTTTTGATTTTCTATATGCCTAGCACTTATTTTATAGGCAATCCATTGCAGTTCCCATCTCCACCGACCAATAATAGCGTCAACCCCTTAAAAATTAAGATTTTTTACTTTTTCAAACATATTTTGGTTTTTTTAATTCTTGTATAAATAACACTAACTAATGACAATAATTTAAATTATTTAATTCATTTTTTAAAATTTTTTTTTACAAAAAAAAGTCGAAATTCCTATTTTAATGAACAACCAATTTTCGGTGCATATGTCTAAAATCATCTATAAAAAAAAATGGAATGCAAAACTAACGGGATTTTTTCGCTATTTAGTTGTTGACATTCCACTCTTCAAAAACTGTGAACACCTTTTCAATTTCAAAGTCAGACTTTTGTCGAAAAAGTTCTTTTACTGGTACATGAATGCGCGTTCCTATTTTTCTGAACACAACTGTATATGATTGGTCAAACGAAAATATTAAAACATGAATTAAGTCACAAAAATAAGACAAAATCTTCCCTTTTGTTTGTACTTTTTTTTCATTTCTTAACATTGTGCATTATTAATGAATATGTGTATATATGTATATTTGATTTGCATTTTTCCTGAGACTTCTCAAAACTGGGTTACCTCGGCAAATCTGAAAAATGTTGTTATTTTAATTGACTTTGACGACAAGCACACATGCACAAGAGATACGATATGGGAAAATCTAAAACGAAATTAAGAAAATTCCTGCGTCATTTCACATTCAGCTGTCTTGTGCATTCCGATCGCTGTTGCTGCCTGTTGTAACGCGAACAACACACAAAAAATGTCAAGGAATATTTTTTTTATGCTAATTAAACACGCTTCTATAAGTTGTTTTCGTCTTTGAATTCATGTTCTCGGAAAATGAATTCCTTACAGGATTTCGTTTACATAAGTTCTTTTATTGTATTGCCTGCTCAACTTATTAACTGTACCTTTGGATCACCATTACGAGAATATGAAATAAACCACAAAATATAAGCTACTAATTCTAATTCTTGTGTATATTCCCTACAGATTAAGAAATAGCGCTAAAGTCTACATGAAATCTAATTTTTTGTTTTATTAAATGAGTTTGCTTTACTACATAACTTCTATAAAAAGCTAGAGATTAAATAGAATTTACTGGTAATCAAGATATCTTAAGATGGTGTTTTACATTTCTTAATATAGTGATAATACTTTTGAAAAGGGTAAGAGAACACAAGGAATTCAGGACTTGCATACGTACTCCAAACCAATTGCAGTTTTTAAGCTGCTCAAAAGGGCCACACACACACAGAGAAGAGGCCAGACATTTGCCAGACACTTCAACACACACACACACACAGCAATAGACGCACACCTACGCAGACACAGACAAACTCAGTTAAATGGTCATTGGCATTTTTAGTGGCGCTTGAAAGACTTTAGCAAAACAATTACAGCAAAGACGTCAAGTTCAAGACAAACATGAGCAACTGTTCCCCGACTGTTTCTATCACCAGCTAATTCGAAACTTTAGCTTTATAGCTGCCATGTGTGTGCCGCCCTAACTCAGATAAGTGCAGAGGCTATACACATTAGGATGTAGACAATGCAACCCTCAGTCGCAATCAAAATTGAGCTCCAACTTTTTCAAAACGTCGGTTTATTCAATTGAAATGAGTTGAATTCGGTTAACCAAAAGCCTTTTCAGTGCCATTTCAATTCAGCAGAATTTGTGGGGGCGGAGGCCAAAATGATTTTATGCAACATTTCGCTTCAATTGCCACCTGAGAGGAGAGCATAATGAGGCATCAGCATCAGTATGGAACACTTTTCAAGTGCTCTTCCTCGGCATCAAGTGGGCGGCTGAAGCACAAAATGTAATTACAGAGAAACATGATAATAAACTAATGGGATTTGTCAATTATTGCACAGCTACTAGATACCGCGTAGTCAGTTTAGATTCAATTGAACTATGATATTTTGTTATGATATTTTCTTAAAGTAAATGCTAAAACCACGCAGATACCTGATGATTAAAAACAATCCTTATATATAAAAAAAAGTATATATATATACTATATATTACAAAATATTCTGGTTAAATGCAAGTGCTTTGTATTCACCCAATTTTATATGTGAACTGAATTTTTATCACTTTTCTCTGTGTACAGCATTTACTTTACAGGGTACAATACAAAAATAAACAATAAATTATGGACCGTATTTCGCATTGCGCTTGTAAATTGTTTACATTTTTGTTTACTTTTACTGTTTTTGTATTTTGCTTTTTGTTCTGTTCCTGCGCAATTAATGTGCAGCCGATGACGTCGGAGACTCAAATGAGAAAATAAATATATTTATAGTTAGTCTCTAAATATGTATGTAAGTATGTATGTACGTTACGATATACAATAGATCGTCCCAAACATAATAAAAACGAGTAAAAACGCTCTAGTCGGGACTGCCCGACTACGGGATCCCCTAAACCTTTGTTCGAGTTTGCATTTTTAAATACATAAAGTGCATATGAATGCACCAGTAAATCCAAAATTAGTTTTTGAACAAAAAAAGTTGACAGCAGCGGGATTTGAGCCTGCGACTCCTCGCTTGCAAGCCACCACCTCTAACTATAACACCACACTCTTCATATTATTCTTAGTGACAAATACGATACTAAAGTACCAGCGGTGAGAATTACACTAAAACTGAAATTGCGATTTAACAAATAAAATTCAAAGAAACATGCACATATTTGAATTTATGTGTTGTGCACACGTATAGACTGCACAGCACACGTATTGGCGCTCTCTGCCGCGTGCTTTTGCCGATTGACAAAATGGTTTCTTTAATAACTTCTATGTTACTAAACGGAATTTAATAACATTTTCAGCATTGCATTCTTTTATTTTACTGAAAATACAATTTACTTCAAAAACTAAAAATTATTAAATTGTGGCTTTATAATTTTTTTTAATTGATTTTGTAAAATGTTGTGCTGGTATCCAAAATATAAAAAAATATAAAGTGTATAATATTTACAAGAAACCAAACGCAATTTGGCGACTGTAGCTAAAAAGATGTAAAAGACGTGGTCCAAAAACTGAATCTTGATAACGTTTTTAATCGATATCAGTGAAACAGGAACAGTTATCGAATATCTATTGTAAAACAAACTCGATATGCGCGCTGTATACATAGGCCTTCGTGCGACCTGAGATCGACGCGTTCATACATACGGACAGACAGACGGACGGACGGACGGACAGACAGACGGACAGGGTTAAATCGACTCAGCTCGACGCCCTGATCAAGAATATATATACTTTGTGGGGTCTGCCACGCCTCCTTCTGCCTGTTACATACTTTTTGGAAAACCATTATACCCTGATTTCCCATTTTCAGTGGGTTCAGGGTATAAAAAATTGAACAGTAAAATAGAAAGTGAATAATTGTTAAATTATAAAACGTAGCTTAAATTGTCTCTAATTTTGGTCTATGAAGACATATTGGAGGGTGGCTAAATATCCAATAAAGCCAACAAAAAAGTAATTAGAGAAGTCTAAAAGCATTTAATGATTGTGCAATTGATTTATAAATGTCATAAAGTATACACACGGGGGTAAACAAGATGACCCTCTGTCTGTATTTCGAAATGCAAAATGCGACTACGGAAATTGAATTGTCACACAGGCAGACAGGCGCAGACAATGGCTTTGATGGCTTGACCATTTCTAGAGAAGCTTAGACATGGGCAAAGAGTTATACAAACGAATATAATATTTTTTATAATATGCAAACACTCGTGTTGGGCACGCACATTATAGCAATTACTTATATATCATATTGAAAGTCTGACTGATCGACTGACTGACTGACTGACTGACCAACTGTCTAATTGTCTAACTGGCTAACTGACTGCCCAGCACCGGAAGTGCGACGACGCGTCGCTTTTTTTCGCATTGGCCGCACATCGTTTAACTTATTCGTGGAACTGGTTAAGCGGGGGCTACAGGAACTGGATATGTGAATGGGAATTGGAATGGGAGTGAGAATGTGTATAGAGATGGGAAAGGGAACGCGTATGGGGCTTAGGCAGCCAGTCTCTAATGACTGCTCATTTTGTCATTATTCTGATTATTGCTGCCGCCTGTCGCATTCATTCTAAACAGACATTAAACATTTAAGTGTTTGTTTATTCATATGCATATGAGGCTGTTTTGTCATTTATATGTGGAGCAACATTTGATATATGGATCGCTTGAATCGCTTTTACTGAGGGGAACGTCAGCTCCAAAAAAAAAACAACATTCACATAAAAACACACGCACAAATGTTTGGAAGTTGAATCGAAGTTTGTTTAAGGAAAAGAAACAAACACTTCATTATGATGGAAATCCCTTTGTTATCTATCTCTGAATATGGGTGAGCAGTTGTTGATACACAACTTGAATGAATATACCCTAGAAATATGAATTGCTTAAAAATTTAAATTTAAAATTCATTATAGTCCCCATTGCATTTGATTCATAATTTTTATTTGAATTTCGTAGACCATTTTATTTTTAATTGAATTTCAATATCTTCCGAGAGTCAACATTTATTTTTACAAGTTATTTTGTAATTACTATGAGAGTCATTTATATAAAATACTCTCTTTGTTTCCGTTTTAGCAAATTTCATCATGCCACACGCTTCGAAATTTGAATGTCCAAGAAAATGATTTCTTAATGCTCGTTCACATTTGATGACTCAATTAGCGCTTGAACTCATTGAACTCGGATTATGTGTATATTATTTATGTGTATGTATATATGGGTTTATCTATATGTATGTATATAACAAGTAAGAACGCTCTAGTCGGGTCTGCCCGACTACGAGATCCCCTGAACCAAGTCCGAGGCGGTGTTTTAAACAATCTAGCTAACATCTTTTATCTGTACATATTACCTATTGCGCGCACACACACACGCACACATACATACACAAGCACGCGCGCCGCTTACTGCGTATATGATTTAGCGGCTGCGCTTGGGCTGCATTCTGGGCAGCAATATGAGAAATTAATTGTTTAATAACTACGGTTCTAGATCTACTTAATGAAATTTTCAGGACATAATATTGACATCTTAAGGTGTATATATCCGAAATCCCAACTCCCTAGTATTTGAAATACGTTTTTTCCACATATGGGGCTAATGGGGGAGGTATCCAAAATTTAAAAAGTTTATTATCTGTATTTGCATCACAGCAACCTACATACTCAATTTGGTGTCTCTAGGTATTATGGTCTATAAGTTATAGCTTAAAAACAAAGTCAAAATATCGATTGTTATCGATAATAAGGAAATAGGATGAGTTATCGAAAAAAAAAAATAAACTTGTACTGCGTATGGTATACAAGAATATATATCTAAAATCTCAAATCTCTAGCTTTTGTGGTTTACGAGATCACTGCGTTCATACGGACGGACAGACGGACGGACGGACAGACGGACAGACGGACATGGCTATATCGACTCAGCTCGACGTCCTGATCAAGAATATATATACTTTATGGGGTCTGCCACGCCTCCTTCTGCCTGTTACATACATTGTCACAAAACCATTATACCCTGAATTCCCATTTTCAATGGGTTCAGGGTATAAAAATGGGCAATGCCGATCATTGTTGTTGAGCTATGGTAACCACAACAAGCAATTCACACATTTTATTTTTAAACTCTTCACACTTTGCGCTAATCAAGTAGACTTGCAAGGGCCAAGGTAACGTGTTAGGTAACTCCCATTAAATACATTCATTTATCAATGTATGTAAATAGGTTTAATTGTACTGAGTGAGTAACTGGTTGGTGATCAAGGCACGGCTGAAAGCAAACGAGCAAAGCAGCTGATTTTTTTGCAGTAGTTACATTTAATTATTTAAATAGGAATTTTCTTATATTGAACCCGGAACTGTTAAAAATAGGACAAAATAATGTATTGAAACTATCAAGTTTACCATCAAATCGACTTTCATGGTAGATCGTATTTAAAGTATTGTGATAATCCACACCCTGTATAGAAAGTAGATTTTCCAAGTTGTATGTATCTGACTGATTTTTAAGTATTTTGTAAATAAGTATTTAAAAAAAAATTCACCTAAAAACTCTGATAATATTTGACGTATGACTGTATACATACTATGCGAATTGCACTTAAATACGTGAAAATGGGAAACACAAGGTAAAACGAAGTGGAAATGCAAAGCCAGATAACAACTGTATTGCACCACCCAATTAAACACATTTTATTAATAGACACAAAACGAGTTCTTCTATTAATTGCAAATAGTTCATCAGGTTTCAATGGCTTTTACATCTTTTGGCACACATTTTGAGTAACTGTTATCTAGGCCCCAATCTCGTTCCATATTCTACAAGCTGTCATATAATTTTTATGATCATTATATTGTCAGAGGTGTGCGTTGTTGGCGGATATTGTCATTACAGTTGTTGTTGTTGTTGTTGATATTGCTTTTGTCGTTGACATCGAGCGCTTTCAATGAGCTTGCCTTTTAGTTTACGCAGTTATTATTGTTGTAGGCCTTCATTGGCAACTGCTCCGCTTCCCTCTGCTGTTGTTGTTCTTGTTTATTACACACAAAAGGCACATTTGCTGATTTAGTCTGCCTGTTTTCGGCCACAATAGCGAGCTGACAATAGAATAATGTGCGCTATGATAGATTCACTAACTAATTGGAAAGAGAGAGGTTTTTCCAGCAGAACTCAATACCCCAAATGTTTTTTCACCATATCTAGTTAGAAACGAAAATGGTAAAACGTCGCAAAAGTGTATTATAAAATGTGAAATGCCTTTAACACAAATCCGATCTCAAAAACTTATAGGTTTACAGTTTTTATAAAAAGTTGCATATTTATGCCCTGAATACTTAAGACAAGTGTAGAAAATTAGAAAAGTGACTCGTGTTTTTAGCAGCGATAATACTTCACTCATTTATCAATTTTTTAAACTTTATCAATATTGATGCATTATATTAAAAAGATTCCATAGTACCAATAAGCCGATTATAGAGTTATTTAAAAAACTGAAGTGTAAATTAAGAGCATTATATTATCATGCAGATCCACATAAATAACATTATATTGCCATAGGAGTGTAAGAGTATTGCATCTTTCATTTATTTGCTTCTCGTTTTTCTCTTCTTTTAACTAGTCGCAGTTTTCACTTTATTTATAGCTGCAAAAAGTGCAGAACGTGAAGTTTTTTCTTTTATATTTTGCTGTCTTTTGCGCGCCAGGCCAAAGATTTGTGTGTCAGGAATCTCAAAAGTGGAGTTATGGGGGCAGGCGGTATAGATGGCGTTCACAACCAGTTTATTGCCTTTGTAACCAGTCCACCACCCAAACCACTCACCCACAGTCTGCAGGAGGGAAAAGCCGCGAATGGTTCCACTAAAAATTGCAATGAAAATAAATGTGCACGAAAAAAGAATTGAGCGCTTTCCAAGTAGTCCCCAAAGGGGCGGGCGGGCTCACAGCTTGAGCTTCAAAGGCTCGAAATTGTTACGAGGTCGTCTTTGTTGTGTGTTGGTCACTTTTACCGTTACCCAGATACACACACACACACACACAGACGCACACACATACAAACAAAGGAAATGAGCTCATTTGGTTGACATTTTCCATTTCATTTGCGTTGATTAACGCTCTGGACAGAAATTTCATTTAGTTTAGCCGAAAGCCAATTAATATTTCGCACCACGACACCAAAATCCAATTCGAATTCGAATTTAAGCTTAGCGAAGGTCAGCAACAACAATTACATAAAAGTTAGACGTCAAAACAATCCATGACTAATGCCCCTTAAGAAAAGGCGTGAAAAGAGAACCGCAAGAATTTCGCGGAGAACATAAACTTAGTTACTGACGTCACAAGCACAGCAGCGAAATGAAGAACTCCGATTGGGCGCCGATCATGCAGGCAAAGGCACGTGTGTGAGTCAGCCAAGGGAAGTGTTGCCAGGTTTTAGCAAAACACTGTAAATCATTTAAGACCGCACAAATGTTTTATTGCAGTCCTCGATAAACAAAATTTCAACCGAACAATTCGTACTTAGATTCCAACCTCTGCCTAGTATTCATAGTATACATAAATAAATTCCCAATTTTATTAAAAAGCAAACAGAAAATTTGACGAGAACTCAAGCAACACTGTTCAGGCGCAAGAAATGAGCGAGAGTGCAGAGAGCGTTAGTTTTGCAGACAAAGAAAATGTGTGACAGAGAGAGAGAGAGATAGAGAGAGAGATCACATAACTGTTGACGATGTTAGCAAAGGTTAAATGCTCAATTTGTTGTCTGCCCCCCGTTATATTTCGCACATTGTCATTTGATTATTGCGCGCTCGCTCCGACTTATCAGTTGAGGGAAAGAACAAGAGCGCAAAAAAATTTTTAAATTGTTCTTTGGCGAATATGGCGAAAAGTCGCCAATTTGTTCTCAGTAAACATTAGTTACTTATTACCGTAACCGGTTCGATTTGTAGACGGGGATTTTAGCCCAAACGGGTTGATGACGCACTCACCTTATAGATTTGTATCTCGTCTAAAACAACTTCCGATTCCTTGAGCACGCGCTCCACCTCATCGTACACCTCCCGCTCCGTTTCCGTGGGCGCGGCATTCTCAAAGTCTAGGAAAACATCGTAGGATTTGGCAGCGCAGCAATTCGAATCGTCGCGTGACAACAGACTCAGCAGTTTGCCCATTTTATTAATTAATTTATTACAAATGTGGCTTATTAAATATATTTGACTTTATGCTTCTAAGTTTGTTTGTATATATATTGATTTTTTTACCACTTTATGTTGCTTTTCACTCTATTATGCACTTCTTCACTCTGAAAGGTAAAGGAGAATGGGGCGAATTCATTAAGCTGACGAGCTGCACCTGTTGTTCGTGATATCTGCTAAGGGTTAATAAATTATGGCGGCAACAGCTGCTAGGATTACATAGTGGACAAAGTAAACAGTTCTTTTCACCAGAATAAGAGACAGGGAGAGAACACTAACAAATGCTAGCTACGGCGGCGACATTTGCATTGCGGGGGGTGATCTGCGCCGAGGCTGTTTGCCATGTGTGTCTTACTATGCACGTGTGTGTGTGTGTGTGTGTGCGAGTGTTTGTTCTGTTGAGAGCTGCTTGTGCGCAGGAAATGATGCGAAACTAAAACTTATCGAAATTAGTAAACAACAACGCACACACATACTCATGCAATCACAGCAAGGCCAATGTTCACGCCAAGTAGGAAAAAGGCAATTTTCCTCGCCACGCAGCCAAACATTTGTAAACATTTTAGACAGCCGCATCCCTCCCCTTCCCTTGGGCACTCATTCAAGTTAGTAGGGGAAAAACAGCCAAAACTTTGCGCGAGTTTCTTTTATTAATAATTTTATTGTATTCCACACATACATGTAAATGTATGTTTGTGTATTACCGTCATCGCACTGAGGCTTTGTTTATCTGCATTGCCTTATCTGGCTGTCATTTCTCTTTTAAATACCCTGCAGCAATTGCAGAAAGGGGTAGCTGACAAAAATCAGTCTATAAACTAAACATATGCCAATAATGGGCCAACAAGCATTTGTTTACTATTACTATAAGTTAACATATGTTTTGTTTCATGTCTAGCCACAGTGCTTGCGATAAAAATTCAATTTATATTTATATTAACATTCAATCGAAATGCGGGGTATCTTCAAGTCGCGCACTTTCAACTGCAGCTGTTGTGTTGCTGCTGTTATTTTGCGCGCTTATCTGTTTTGTTATATGCACACAGTTTTATTATTTGTCAATGGCTGATTTTAGGGTGGATTATTCCTGCATTGGAATTTCAGCAAAAACATGAATTTCGTCGAATACAAAAAACAAACACACACACTCAAGCAGGGTCAATTGCGCGCTTATCACCTTTTTCGCAGCGATTACTCGAGAAGTCGCGTATTGTGAGAGGTGCCTTTTATTGAATCTGTTTAATGGTTGCGTTTCTGCATTTAGACTTCAACCATCGCAGGCATTTACACAAGGCTTCTGTTTCAAAAATATAAAAACATACACTACAGTATACACGCCGCAACACACGACACGCGCAACCACCACTCTCAACGGCTGCTATAAACGTACTAAATTTGACATTCTCAAAGCAGGCAGACCGTATAGTAGTAATGATTGTTTCCTCCACAATTGGTACGCAGCTTCGGCAAAATGCACTTTAAGCTTGAGAGTCCATAGTTGCATTTTTGAAGCTCATGCTAATCAATTTAAAATATTACTTTAGTAAATTAGATATTATTAGATAGTTAACCTGTGTGACTACTGTTTTTACTAGCATAAGTTTCGAGCACCGTACTACTTTGTTATCGGTTGAGTGTTGGAAATGGTGCAAGCGAAAATGTGATGCCTGCTTCAGGGTGTGTACACACTGGCACTCAATTTTTTCATTTCACAGTTTTCTGACAAAAATCGAAAAACATGAGTGAAGACGACAAAAAGTCCCAACTGGACGAAGTTCAACTTCAGTTAATCGAACGTATATCAAAGAATGACACGAGCGGCTTCAAGCAAATGCTGGCCCAGCTAAAAGGCGGCGTCAACTTTGTGGACGACAGCGGGATGTCCATACTAGCGCACGCAAGCTTTAAGGGCAACAAAGAGGCAGTGCAGCAGCTATTGGACATGGTAAAGTAACGCAATGAGTATGTAGAGCAATTACTAATATGTGACCAAACAGGGGGCAGACATTAATCTGAATCAGCATGGCGCTGATTACACGCCCCTGCACTTCGCCGCCTTGTCGGGCAACACGCACGTGTGCCGGCAACTCTTGGACGCGGGGATCAACCCGAACAGTATAAACAGCGTGAATCGCACTGCCTCCCAGATGGCCGCCTTTGTGGGGAATCACTCGTGCGTGGAGACCATCAACAACTACGTGACATGCTCCAGCCTGGAGTACTACACACAGCTGCACGGCCAGCAGACGGAGCCCCACATTCCAGCCGCGCTGCTGAAGCCTTTCCACAGCTTTGTTACCGAAATCAATCTGCATCCCGTTCGAATTACGCTAAATGCCCAATCGCTGGGCCTGCTCAAGGTGCTGCCCAATCTTCGCAAGGCATTGTCGCTGATGTGCGAGAAGGAAATGCAAAAAACCCACGACATAAACGAGCTGCTCGCCTTTAAATTCCACTATCTGGCATGGATCCTCAGTGAGCTGATGCGTTGCGAGGAGCAGTTCAAGGCGCAACACAAGGAGAAGGCCGACGAGGGCGATGCCTGCAAAAACGACTTCATCGAGATGTTTGTTAAGCGAGTTCTCAAGGAGAACAAACTCGGCCAGCTGGACTACGTCGAATTTACGGTGCGCGAATGCGCCAGAGAGTTCCCCTTCCGCGAGTGCACGATCTTCCGCCAAATAGCCACGCAGCTGGGTGCAAAGGATGCGCCTCCTGCGCTCGTCATACTACGCAATGCCATCAACGGAATGCGCGGCTTTGTGGTAAGTGTGGATAAATATTAAGAAATCGTGCCAGTTAAGTCTCTCTTTTGGTATTTTGCAGGACGAGAGCAGCTACTGCAGTTCCTGTGGCCAAGAGAAGCCCGACAAGAAGTGTTCCAAGTGCAAGGCGGTGCAGTACTGCGATCGCGAGTGCCAGCGGCTGCATTGGTTTATGCACAAGAAGAGTTGTCCGCGTCTTTTGGCAGCTGTCCTGGCCGGTGCTAAGGAACAGGCGAAGTCACCTATTGATACCTCCGAGCTGCAAGAGGAGCTGGCTAAATTGTCAGCATAATGTCGCAATGATTACCTGCATTTTAAATAAATCAATTAAGATTTGTTCTAAAAGCATTAGTCTCGATATACAGGGTGCCTTTTCTTATTTTCTTCACCTCAGATAAGTTATTAAGTCAGACCACTAACCATACAACACATAGATGGGACATCTAGTACAAGCTTTTTCGCCACGCTTTTTTTGTGCGACAGATCCCACTCAACTTCAAGCAAACTCGGGTCCCTTACTCTCTCAAAATCTTCACAAAGCATTGCGACTTCACAGTATTTAAAAGCAGAGAGATCGAGCCAGATGAAACGAGATATGCTTCACAATACATTATTGGTGCTCACTAAATGGTTAGTGATTCTATCGACCGCTTAGCCAAGACATAACCCATATTTTTGATAAAGCCGACCTGCAAGGGGAACAGACTTAATTGCAAGCAAATATGACAATTATCTATATTTAGAACAAATCAATTGAAATAAATTTAAAAGTACTGTGGTCCTGTTAAATTTTCCCTCTAATTTAGTTTTCACAGCAGAGTAGAAATCTGTTAAGTGGCGCCATCTTGTGACTGATTGTAGCTAGCACACAAACCTTTTAGAGTCTCCGCTAAAAAATAAATTTCGGTAACCAGTTTTGGCTTAATCTTCGATTTAATTAAATTTTAAGCTCGTTTCTTGTTTTCGTTTAATCGTTAAGCCAAACACGCCAACAGTTTTATGGTCGAATCTTCTGCATATATTATATTTAGTAATATAAAAACAAGCGAACACGTACCAACGGCAACACCTTTACAAAAAAAAAAAAAAACCAATAAACCATCATTATCGGGTTTTTCATTATCAACAGCTTTGACCGCAAAACCGGATTACAGAGCAGCCCACACATAAAAATTCATTAAGTATATTAAAACAAGCACAAATTAGAAACGTGAGCGAAAGATTTGCATTTTTATCGCATAATCTACGAATTTTGACGCTTTTTGCCACTGTTTTTAACCAGAAAATAGCAAGATCAATATACAATACAATATGTACATATATTTATAAGTCCAACAAATTAAGGCTCAACGTTTAAAAAACACTTCCAAAGAGCGGCTGCCGACAACGGCCGAACAACACACTTTGTTAGGTGAAAACGTGCAAATCCCATAATTTAATTGTTTCAAAATTTAAAAACCAAATTTATGTGACAAAAGCGGAGATGAAACTAAGAAACAAAAAAAACAAAAAAGACCAAAATTAGTCAAACAGCTCGAAAACAATAATGCCCAAACTTCGTGTAGTCAGTGAATTATTTCGCGCTGGTTATAAATTATGCACAGATTTCTATGAATGAAATTAAGCCACGATCAAATTTTCAATGGTTTCTTTTTAAAGGACGCGGTAGCTGTTTGAACTTAGCCGTAATCAAGCTAGAATTCCTAGCCTAAAAAACTTAATTAAAGTTATTAAACGGGCAGCTTGTGGTTTGGCGCCACCGTTTAGTCTGCCTCCAGCATGGACCTCACGCATGCGTCGTGAATGTCGCCCGCTGGCTTATCGAGGCAATTATGCAGGCCAAAAAGGCAGCCGCCGTCCCGCAGACCGATTTGTCGCATTCGACGCGATAATAATGCACGAGCAATGACCACACCACTCGATCCAGCAATCCCCTTTTCCAGTTTTCTGTTTCCAGTGCCCGTTGGCCGATTCCCAATGGCTAACGGCCATAAAAGGTGCGATAAAAACGAAAATTTCACAAGCGGTAGAGAGATGCACAGCAGCAACAGCTTCTGCGTCATCTGACAGACGACAGTCGAGAAGGCGTCGGCAAAGACCAAACGCCTTCAAAGCCGTCAAATCGCTGCTCATAATGGATGCCTTATCTGCGAGAATTGTTTTAACTACTACCGGAGTTCGTTTTAGGCCAGCGAACGTTCTCTTTGGCGCTGATGGAGCACATTAATTTGCTTTGCGGCCTGCCAAAGCTGTTTCGACTTGCGAAACCTGTAAAAACGGAAGCGCCGAAGGTTGCCTGTTGATGCCTGCATAGCTATCGATTAACCAGACTATCGACGCCCGCCTCTTGATACATATAACGATCATCGATTTATCGAATTGTTTATATTAAAACTTTGCTTTATTTGTAAGCTGGTCTTAAAACTAATTAACATATTACAACTTAAGGCTTATATACTGCACACTGTGATCACAACTAGGCTTGGATGGGGCCGACATCATCGTGGCTTCGATTAATAGGCCAAAATGGCCGAAATGCTAAAACTGTTGCGTTTCGTGGAAGTCGTTACACGCGGCGAACTTGTTGGAGTGCTGGCTGCAGATATTGTGGACGAACTGGAAACTGTAGATGTTGCAGATGCCGTCGGAGCAGTTGCTGCTGTAGGCACATATGCAGGTGTTGACATTGGAGGCACTGCAGCAAAGTAAGCAGCTTGCAAGAAAGCTGCTCCCGGCGCATAGCCAAACGCGTGTCGGTACGGATGAGATTGACTCGCAGATGTTGATCCCGTCGTAGGAGGAGCAGGAGCCGCATAATATGCCGGCGACAAACTGCGCTGCGAGTCCTGCTCAAAGTCTGGACGCTGACGCTTTGCTTGAGGCGAGTCGCAGCTGCTCTCGCTTGAGACGTCATCTTCGGATTCTGCGCTGGAGTTGGAGCTGATGTTCATCTTTCGCTTACAACGCGATTGGCCAGATTCACGGAAACCCTTGGCAAATGGATTGTTGTCAATCTTCAACTTGGTAATACGATCGTTCTGCAAGGCAATAAATAAACATCATCTAGGTTAGTCTTAATGCTGTTATCCGAGCTGTCTGGCGTCACGGAGTTGTCATAGACGCCGCCGTCGCCGGGAGCAAAGCACTTGAGCCTTAGTGTCAATGCAGCAGACAATCAGCGACAGTTCACGATCTGTGATCGTCTGTCACAATGGCTCAAGTGGATTTGCGCATGCGGGCGACAATTAGACGCTGACCCCCTGTGGTGCCTTTATCTTTTGGCGATCTTCAATGAAATGCTCAAGCAAGAAGAAGTTACCCACCTGATAAGCAGTTACGGCGACAAACTCCGTTTCCGGAAACACAAATGCCTGCTGCGGCGCCCAGGGCAGTTGGGTGAGTTCGCTGCTCCGGATGACATGGAGACGTGGCTGATACTTGTGCATGCTGGCTAAGACAACCTATTGAAACATAAATATTGACTCCATTAGTTATCGTGCAATGGTGTCAAGAGCAAATGTCACTTACATGTCCGTTGCTGTCGAGTGTATTGTTCGTCAGTTTGACCTTGTTGAAGAGCAGCGCCTGCGATTGCCAGTGGGCACCCGTTGCCGGGCTGTCCGGATGCAGATACATGCGCTGAGGACTCTGCGGCTCGGCACCGCCAGCTGGCACCCATTGGGAGCCGGAGAACTTGTAGCGACAGTCGCCAATGGGCACCATTTCGAGCAGGACGCAATAGCTGGACTCTTCCTCCAGCCCGCTGAGCGAAACACGCATCGAGGGGAACATGCGTCTGTAAAAGAACCACAATAATAGAAGTTGATTAAGTGGACTAAGGCACAATGGCTATATGTATATATATATATTTATGTGAGTATTTGTTTGTGGTAAGAACGTAAATCATGGATCTCATTCTAAGCGCAAAAAAGGCGTTGCCTGGCATTTTGATTTGTGGCCCGGCCTAACAAGTGTGTAATTATGAACAGCGGGGAGAGAGCTAGGCTGCACCGATTTAAAACGTAACGAAAACAAATACCCTAAGCCGGGTATATCAGACTCAAAACAATGCACGTTCTCGTTCTCCTATTGAGTTTCGAATGATTAATTGCAGTGAGCGCAACGCATGGCGCCAAACAATTAGATGAGATCTGATCTGTCGGGCATGCAGCTTAACGGCTTCCAAATGTGGCGCTACGAGCACTCAATGCATGGCTAATGAGCCGAGAAAGTGGACACACTGCATCTACTCCACACACACACACACAGTCACAAAAACGGGCCAACTCATAATTATGTTAATTTCGGGCGGGCAGCGCTCGGTAGTCGGTAGCTATTGGAAAATATGCATAAGATACTCGAGAGCCAACAAAGCGATCCATTGTGGGCAAACGTGTGAAAACGCAGGTAGAAAACCAAACAGAGCCCTATGTCCCAGACCGGGTTTGCATCTTCGTCTCGCAGCATTGTCAAAGCTGGGCACAGATTCTTTTTATGAGCGAGCCGGCGCCAGGACGGCGGTCGCGGCCGCACTTGTTGTTGTCACTGTTGTCCGTGCCCGGCGCAGCGAGCGAGCTCCTGCTGCGTTTTGAATTATCGCTAGGCGCCACATTAGGCCACAGCGAAAGAGAGAGCCGGGTCATGGCAAATATTGACATAGGCCGTAGTGCACTTGACTTTTCAAGTTTTAGAATACATAGACGACCTCGCAACTATTTGCATAGGATGTGGCACAGTTCTTGGGAATCTTACCTGCCGCTCTTGGTGATGATCATTTCGGTGCCAATCTGATGGAACTGCTGCCACAATTCGTTGTTCTCCAGCTTGGCCTCCACGCCCGGCAGCGTCGGCCGTCTGGGCATCATAATTTGTGGCTGCGGCTGTGGCATATGCAGGGGAAGCATCGCCGGAAAGGGATCTGTTGGTTAGAAGTCGATATATATATAAATATATGTGATGAGCGTGTTGCTTAGAAGTTGTTTGGTTAGTTCGTTAGCTCGCTGTCGACCTGTTCAGTAACCAGCTTTAAATGGTTTATCGATTTATATAGAAGATAAATTAACTCTGAGCCGAAATTGCAAAATACTATATATATATATATGTATTTGAACTTATTCCTTATTCAATCGTGTACTGATCTTTGTAGTTAAGTAAAGTATTCAAATTGTTAAGAAGATCATAGTAGTTCAGGCTCAATTCTAGCTAGACTAGGACCAAGAATTGTTGTTCAAATGCGTAAAAATTATAAATATATTTTTTCTTTCACATAAGATCTGTTAACATATATGGTAAATGAGATCAAGTAATATTCTAATATTTTTAAGTTTTGTTAAGCTTTTATTTGTATTTTTTCCTAAGTTTTGCCGTCGGCAGTTGGAATAGTCGTCATCTATTGCTAACTTACCCGGTATGCGTTGCATGATCTGTTGACGGTATATCTCATGGGCCAACTGCTGCTGCATTTGCATATCCATTAGTTCGTGCATGGACAACATGTTGCAAAAATCGATTAGGTAAGACACTTAAAAAAGATGGGCAAGGCACTTCACTTGGTATTATTTCTAACTATTACTTCTGCGCTACGTTCGAGGTTCTGGCACGCACGACGTTTCGCAACCAACTGATCTTGAGCTGAGCGAGGCAGTCGCTTAGCTGCGTGCGCGTCGTAGCCGGTTCCAGTTCCAGGGCCCTGCAGCAGCAGCTACCTGACAAACCGGTTTGGGCAGCAGCGCAAGCTGATTGGCTGGCTGTGCAGCCGCCTACGCCGACTGTGACTGCGACCGAGACTTCGACTTCGACTATGGCGCACTCGCTCTGGCGACGATCGTGCGCCATTTTGTGTGAAAATGCGAGAGGAAAAAGCAGATAGCTGCAGAGCCAGCAACAAGCGTGGACCGTGCTGGGCACCTAGTGGCGAAGTTAGCGCTTAGCACTGTTGATTTTCATCAGCCGCAGTGTTTTTCTGCGCCACTGGCTTTTTCGCTCCCTCTGCCGCTGCCCCTGTCCCGCTCTGTTGCACTGTCAGTCAGACTTCAATGTGGCATGCTTTGTAATTCAGAAATGAGATTTTCCACAGCGCGCCTGTCTGCAGCAGCAGCAGCAGCCAAAGCAGTCGCCAGACAGCTGGAAAAATGCCCGTTGCTATTTTCATTTCTCCCTCTTGCCTTGATTTGCTCTAGAGGGTCTTTGGGTCTGCGAGTGGGACTGGGACTGGGTCTGGATCTGTTTCTTTTGGGCATACGCCGTTTTTCGTGGCGTGTAATTAGCCACCATTTTGGCTCTTGTTGGCATTGTCTGGCATTTTGTATTTATGTATTTTATGCAGACAGGTGAAACATAAATTTTGTTGCGTTTGTTAATTGCCCGTTTCGGAGTTTCGAAATTCCGCTGCCATATACAGGCCTGTTGCCAGTTGCTGTTTATTTGCCAGATTGCCGACCATAGTTTCCCGAAAATGTATACATTTTGAGAATGTCTGCACAGAACCTGCTTTCTCAACTATTGATTAGTGCTTGTCAGCACTGAAAATTGCTTCCAATCGCAGTTGCTGCTGTGCATTTCCCGAAAACCTAATCACAAGGCCCAAGTGGCTACAGGAAGTCAGCATGATTGTGAAAATTTAGATGCGAGATTCATAGGTAAGCAAATTTCACATATGTATTTGTTAAGGACTTGAGATTCAGCATCGTTAAATTTGTGAAATTTGACAGATTCCCAGTAAAAGCATAAATGCGTTTTTGATAGTGTGAGCTAAACTTCTCCAATATTATTGAAACAATAATTCATAGGTAATACAATTTTCATATTGAGTAAAGACGTGCTATTCAAGATCGAGTAAAGTCTTCTAAGCTACTGATTACTTGAAGATCTCAACTGAATTTAAACCATATAAAATATTTTCAGATTATCACAACACATATCCATTTGATATATGTGGATATATGTGTGTTAAGATAAAGCGAACATGTTAGACTTTTTTTAAATGTAGTTTTCATCTCTGATTACTTTTTGTTCTTATTACACACATTTCAACATTATCTTGGCTTTGACATTGATCTTAAAGAATAACTCAAATATAGATATCTATACATACACAAACATAAGTATGTATGTACCATATATAAAACCTATTCCCACAGAAAGTTTCCTGACAGCTCCACGTTCCCTATGCGAAGGCGACACTTTCTTGGGGATGTCCCAATACAATTTGCACTTCAGTTCAAGCGCTACGACGAAATCACATTTCATCGCCAAGCAAATAATTTCGGGCTTGACTTCACTGCAAACGGACTAGAAAGGATTCCAGCTAAACGCAATGCGAATTTGCTTGCCGCATTTTGGACACATTAGCACTTTTGACGGCGTAGACAGCATATTTCCGGTGAACCAGCCAGCAAGAAGATTCAATGCCAGCTTCCATTCCCAGACTCCTGCAATATATGTATATGTTGCTGCTGGTGGCGTGACGTCGGGCGCCAGTGCATCGTAAAATATTTGTACAAATAGCCAGCAAAACTTTATTTGACAAACACACAAAAGGAGGCGAACAAAAGATATGAAATTGTAACGTTTCACGCCTGCTTGCAGCGCGAACCGACAAAGAACGTCAGCAACAAAAGGTCCAGACAGCCAACTACTGGATGCTGGGCAGCAGCTGGGCACTTGCTGCCAGTTTTATGGCTGATAAGATAGACCAGTTGAGTCAGGTGTAATTGCGTCACTAAACGGTGCAATCGGCAAGGCAAAGTGGGCAAGGTCGTCGACGCGACAGCGACAACGCCCACAAGGCGGACAGAAGATCTCAGAGGCGACACTGCAAGGGTGTGAACTGAGTTGTAGTCAGGCGATTTCAGATTTCCAAATCAACTTGAGATGTTCTGCGGGCTTGTACCTGACAAAGAGACGCAACCCAAGTGGTCGCCAATTGAAGCAATAATATTCTATTGTTCTTTGTCGCGCGACGCGACAAGTGGCTGGCAGCGAGCTATCCCAAGGAGCGCTTGGCGCCAGCAGCTGATGTCCTGCAGCCCTTTGTGTGTCGCTATCTGCCGACTGTGCATCTGCGCCGGACAGTAGCTGATGCGTCGACATGTGTTTGTCTGTGATAAGCGATTTGATGCAGCTACCGTTAGGCAAACTGGTTGGCAGCATAAGCTCGGCAGCTGCGGGCGACAGCCCACATGGGCTGTGGACAGACCATGTCAAATGGCTGGGCTAATTAAAATAAATATATGTAGACATATATAAATAGCCAACAAAATGCGTTTATTAAAAGACCATCAACTTTGTGGTTATTGGAACCATAATCAATGGGCATACAAGTTGCATTTTATGCTGCCCCTTAGGGCACAACACATCAATAAATCATGGATAACCCTAATTAACCCGTACGCAGAGAAAGGTGGAGTCTGTAGATTGTCACCTGCACGGACAGTTTGGTCGAGCATCAATAAATACAACAAGTTGCACATAATTTATGAAAACGACAGAAACGAAAGATCTACAAAAATGGGCATCATAAAATAATATAAATGATATAAACGACACTGTCTGCGCCTAATAAGCCGCAATGCGAGGCGTTGCCTAGCCCCGAATCCTGAGAAAAACAAGCATAAAGATGCAAACTATGCGATAAGTCGTCAGTTCCAGTCCCAATCCCAGTTTCAGTTCCAGTCGCAGCCTCTGTGTTTTAGGCGCCTGCAACTAAATGCTAAACGAGTTAACTCGCTGATAGAGATCTTCGGGTAAATACTAAGCTGCGTCTCAAGGTGCGTTGGCCATCATTAGGGCAACGAGAGATGAAAAACAACAACAGCCCAGACAACCACAACGATGATTTAATTTTCCAACACGCTTTCTACCGCGCTAACGCTAAAAAAAAATAAAAAAGAAGTGTAGCCAAAAAAAAGAATCAGAAAAACCAACACCAGCATGGGTCAGGCTCGATTGTGAATGATCGATGGACTGTCGTTGAGATGATCACTTCTCGTGGCTGCCTAGCGGCTACTAGTTGAGATACTTAACGACGAGCCACCGAGAGGTCGACCCAGTGCCGGGCATTATAATTTGTTAAGATGTTTGTTTCGATCGCTCGATCGATCGCTGCAACCTTTTCCCAAAAGAAATGGACCCCTCCCCTCTCTTTTCCTGTCTGCTTCTTTGCATATTTATGCTTCTCACGTTGTGAGGCTCCACTTTAGCTGGCTACCCCTGGCTGAGCCTGTCACAAGATCAGCAATCCATAAGTATCTGTTAGATGCATTATGGCCAGGCGCCCACAAGTGCCAGCCAGTGAGAGAAGAGATGAAGATGAAGTCTACGAAGCTACTGATCGCTGTGATCATCTAGACGTCGCCACCAGCGTGCTGTTATCAGCAGTTCGGCATCTGGACACATTACATTGCTACTTAAGATACATTCTCCGGGCTGTGGTATCGATTGCCAGCGTTTCGCCATATCGATTACAGCGTCGCGACACGACCCGTCGCTGGCGGCGGCTTCTCTTTGCGTTGGCCTAGCGGCAATTGACCTGAGCACAGAAGTCGATCTATGTATGTAATCGATACGAGATTTCGATCTCAATAGCAAACGCGATCGCGATCTTTGCTATGCAGGCAAAAATGTTCAAACGATCGTTTACTGTCTCTTCCTGCTACAACATTCGGCGGCCTTCTACTCTGTGATCTTTGTGTCATGAAAGGGCGGCTGCGATTCGCTTGAGTTTGTCATTGATCAACGATCGCCATTGGCCATTTGGCCATTTGACAGTCGTTTTGCATGGACCCGTTCGACCGTGAGCTGATCTCGAATGTCCAGCCGTTTGGCCAGCCACTCATTTAGCATGCCACTCACAACTTCATCGCACTAATTAAAATAAATTCTGTCAGACATTCTCGTTTAATTTTTTCGCGCACCTCCATTTGGACTCGTTGCCCATTTCATAACAGCAGCAAATTTATAAAAAAAATGTGTACTTTCGATTATCCGAAGAACAAATACCCTTCTGATCTTGGTATTATGTACTTCAATTATAATCGTGACAGACTGCAGCTAGAATAGGTATATGACAAAGGAGCAGAACATTTATTTGAATAAGATGTAAAAGGCTGTACTGTAAATATAAAACTTTATGAAATATATAAAGCTTTTAGATATTAAAAACAGTCTTCAAAACGTAACAAATCTCATGTGTTTCAACAATTTATTTAAAGTTTTATTCTATATATACTGGCATAATTATTTTGAATTGAACATATGTAAGACCTGTAGCACAGTCAATTATTTTCATTTTTAACCATATATCTGTAGCATAGAGACATAAAGGCTTCTAATAAATTATGTTAAATATTTCACCAAATGAGTGTATTACTCACAGTTAGAGTATATTCAACACACAAACTACCAAAGTCGAAGCGAGAAAACATGCAATAAATACGTCAGGTAATACGTCAAATGCTCCAATGGAGACGGTGGCGCGGACCGTGTTCGCTCGCCCGGGACGATTTAAAATGCACATTATTAATTAGTTGTTATAATTGCATTTAAAAATCCATTAATATTTATAGAATTCATAATAAATAATGAGGCGCAGTCGGAGCTGCGTTACCCTGGCTCCCCCAGCACGGCGACAACGAACGCCTCTAAATGTCAAAACAGTCGACGAACAGTCACATCCACCACATCCACATTCACATGGATCTGATGGCTCCAACTGCACCAAGTTTGGCAATTTATGCGGCCAGCAATTTGGCGAGTTAGGATCGCCCCATGATGTGTGATGTGTGTGTGGCATTAGTATTTGGAACGAGTCGCGACGAAAATGTTGCTACTTGCCTTTGACAAATAATTTGGAGTGTGTCCACATGTATGTGAGAAGTCTTCGAGTGGGGCATTCTCGTTATATCAAGAATTTTGCAGCGAAGGCGTATGAAAGGTAAATTTTGAAGAGTCCGATATGAAGATTATTTATTGAACTATATATTTCCATATAGCTACTATATATAACAGTGATGATAGCTGAAAACTATTAAGTTCCTCTGCCAAATTTTCAGTTAAACATATTTTTGAAACTAACTATACTACTATAACTAATATAACTTTTTAGATTATTTCCAATAGTCACAAAAAACAGCAAAAATTATGCTGAAGGTTCGGTTCTCTGTTAAAAGCCTCTTTCTTTCCTTTGATTCAGCTCGTAAGCCATGTTTTTACATATCCATGAATTTAGGTTTTGATTAACTCTTTTCACTCACAAATAAAACAAGTCTCTAATTACGTTTTTAATTAAAGTAATTCTAGTCTAAAATATTTGTGTATACATACCCAGAAAATAGGAACAAAAATATATATTTTTTAATATGCGAGATTTTTATTACCATTATTTAATGGTTCCTGTTCCAGCTTCATAGAATAAAATTGAACTCTGCCTGTAAATATATAATTCATATTAATTTCTGGCATCTATAATATTTACAGCATGTATTTATTTAGCAGAATTTTAAGTTTTAAGATATTTGTTTTATTTTCTTTAAAATCTTTCGAAATAATATACCTCAATAAACTGATATATAACAACAGCACCCAAGCATGTTTTTGGGTGGACAATATATTTTATTAAGATTATCTTTCTCTTTTAAGATCAATTGCAGTCATGACCGTATCTGTTTGCCTACACAAGATAAAGGACCCTCTATAACCATCAAAACACTTTTTGACACATGTGAAAATCAAGTTCCGAACAATGTAGATCCTGTAGCGCATTCGGCGATTCCAACTGAACCAAAACTGAGATGGTATTCCTTTGGGTTGCCTTTCTGGCGCTGCCTTCATAAATATTTATAACTCGTCATTGAGCCCAATTTTTTATAACGCATATTAAATTGTAAATTAAAAACAAATTTCTGTTGACTTTTCTCCACTTGGGCCCAGTGTTTTATTGCATTGATATTTGTATGGGTTGTATGTATGTGTGTATATGCATGTAGTCACGCTCAGAGTCCAAAAACTGAACCCATAATTAAATTTTAACATTTCCACCTTTTTATATTCCCTTCCAATCCGTTTGCTTGTCTCTGGCTGCGATCACAGTGCAGCGAATGTCGCCTCCGTCTTTTTCGCTGTCTCTGTCTCTGTGTCTATCTCAGAGATTCTCAGGCAAGTTCTGAGCTCTTCTGGTTCCTCTGGCCCCGCTGGGCACAAGCCGAGTTCCCAGTGCTCCGAAGTTATATCAGAAAAGGGTGAAATATATCACTGGCGCCAACGTACCGCCCGCTGTGCCCCAAACGTGGTAAATTTTTTATTGCAGCCGTTTAGGCGAGCGTTTGACTGCCAAGGACATCAATCAAAAATTCTGTTGGTTCTCTTTTTATGCCCAGATTTCAGTATATTAGGGGCAGGGTTTTCCATTTGTTGTTTGTTAACTGCATTGACACAATAATAAAGTGTGGGCTTCATTTGATGGCCATGGGATGCGGGAATTGAAGCTTTTTGGGATTTGAGACGCGTTAATATGATAATATGCACCTCTGTCTAGTTGGAGTACCTGTTGCCTACGTCTTTCTCTTTTTTATGAAATAAGCAATTAAAAATGCATTTGAGGCACCATCATGCTGGCACTTTAATGATCGCCATTTAATTGGATTTCAATGTTTTGTCTTTTATGCGATTCTAGCTCTCGTTGGGGACGTGTGGTGGGTCCTGTTGGGCACTGACCTGTCTCGCATGCACAATTAAACATCTTTGATTGTCAGACTATAATTAATTTAAACATTTATATTGGCAGTTTATGAACCCCGACTAAATGCCGTAGGGCTATCAAAGTTGTTTATGGTTTTATGGGATTTGATTGAGTTATGAAAGCTGAGATGCGATGACAGCGCTTGATAGCAGGAAAACTCTAGTCACTAGTAATGAACGTTTATGTCTAGACATATGCAAACTCTTCTAAATAGTCAAAACTGACACGAAACTGCACTCTGACATGACAAGCACACATAACGCCTACTGAATGTGAGCATGGTATATACTGAAACTGAAACTGGATCTCTACTAGTGTTGTTTATGTGGCACATTACTCAACTGGCAGCCAGAGCATGAGCATAAGCAGCTCAATCAAAACCAGATACTACTTGCTGCTAACCCGCCCACCAAATGTCGCCCTAACTAGGACAAACCCTTAACGGCGTACCCACATATATCCTTATATATATAATTGTATAGACAGTTGGTCAGTTGACGAGACCGACGACTGGCGCGACGTCTTTCAAACACGCCCCTGTCTCCAGCAGTGGAAAGTCTGAAAGACTGACCCAAACCCAAATGAATCAGTTTCTCTCTCCCTCTTTGGCTGCGTTCTGTGTGCTGCGACCTATAAACTTATCGTGATTCCTCTGGCGTTTCTTTATTTTCGGCTGAAGATCCCACAAGTCGTTTGGAAATCGGTTTTAATATGTGAATGCGTTGATTGCCTCTGCTTTTTAATAAAATGATAACTTTTATACCAGCCAAATATTTCATTTCCTTTTAGACTACGGCGACGGCCACGACGACGACGACAAGACCAGAGCAAAGACATAAACGTAAAATCATCATCAAGTAAAAGCGAGATAACATACTCTTTAAAAAGTAACTAAAATGTTATACCCTGTATTCCATAGATAATCAGAAGTAATCTAGTAGTAAGCTACATGATATATCCGTATTTTATTTACCATTTCGACAAGATATTGAAACATCCTGATTCAAAGAGCTGAACTCTTTATATTGGTGTCTGCAAGGATATTAAAATGAGTTGCTATATAAAATATATTAAGCCTAGTACATATCAAAAATTGTAAGCTACAAGGACTTAATAATACTACTCTTAGCTATAAAGATTGATGCAAAGATATATGTATATAATTTAAAGTAGATTTTTTTTTTATGTTTCTCTTATATATATAGTATTATTTACGATCGTGCACGATAATACGCATAGATTGTATAACAGAAAAAAAAAATTAATTGTATTACTTAATAATTCCTGTTTTTATATACGTTTCGGATAACTGTGTTTATACATTAACAACCTTTTCCTTTTGAGTTTGCGGCAATGGGTATCATAACATGAGCATATAACAACTATGGAAACAACTTTGGCGCATGAATAATCAGTTGCCAGCACAAATTGGAGACTGGTCTGAACGTATTTGCACCTCTGAATTCGGTGTGGGCACAGCAGCAGCAGCCGTTGCAGCAGCAACAACAGCAATTCGGCCAAGACCCAGACAGCGATAGCGCCAGTCGACTGTCGGCTGTCGGCTGTCGGCTGCCCAGCAGCGGTCATGTCGAGTGAAGGGCCCAAAGCCCAGTGCCCAAGTCCAGACCCTGGCTAACTGGCTTCGCTTCAAGTTCGTAGTTCGTGCGTGTGCCCCGTCCTTAACCAAGTCCCTCTCTCTCTCTCTCCCTCTCTCTCTCTCTCTCTCTGTCTGTATGTGTGGCATGGTGTGGACGGGCGGTGGCAAGATCGTTTAGCAGCGCGACGGCGCACTTCATTGCCGGCTCTGCCCTGCCCACATCAGCCGTGCGCCGCATTCCAGCCAAATTTGCTCGCAACATGAAGAAATTGCTGCTTATTTGTTCGTGCTCTCGTTGCAGTTGTCGAGATTATATGTGAACATGGATGTGGCCATGTGGCTGCTGATATTGTGGTTGTTGTTGCTGCTGATGCTGCGCCTGGCGCCAGTTTTTGGCTGCCTCAAATGTGGCATTTAATGAAATTTCCCTCCCAGCTTTTGTTTTTATTGTTATGGTGTTGTTGTTCCTGCTTCTTTGGCTGTACAAAGGTTTTGGCAGCCCCTTAGGGGTTCAAGCTGTGGCCAACGTTTAGAGCTCTTATAGGAGAGCAGATCGCATGGAACTTAACGACTTCTTAGGAATAACACTAAATAAGATTCAATAGTCAATTGAGAAGTGTTTTTGCTCTTAGAAATTACATAAGTCTCATTTCATTAAAATTTTCCTTTCAAAAACTTGAATAGTTTTTAATTTTTAAGCTACTCTCGTAGCTCATGGCATATTCGTTGTGACCCCGCCAAAAAAAGAAGGCCAAACAACGAAAATCGTTGCTGTTGGCGTTAACGAGACTTTTGACAGGTTGATTCATGCTCACGTCGCTGACTTGGCTTATTTGACCTAAAGTAGGGGTCTGTCCGTATGTATATGTATAAGTATGTACATGTATATGTGTATGTGCCTGGCCCACCAGTCAGGCAGTCAACTATCCAACGATCGCCTGTCCATTTGTTTGTTTTTCTTATGGCTTATGGGAGTTAACCCAAAGCAACAAAAACATTTTTATTAATGACCACCGAACGAGCGAAGCTAAAACAGAAAGCAACAACAGCAACAACAACAGTTGATACCACACAATTGCAATGGGCGCCAAAAGGGCCACTTGGTTCAAGCCGAGAGACAGACACAGACTCCGTCTGAGACCGTTTACATGGGGCTATAGGGGGCAGGGCCAGCGCCAGTTTTGAGTATGTGTTGAAATGTGGTAATTTGTCTCGCTTAGAGACTCGCCAACGTCGCTGTTGCTGCTGTTGCTGCTGTTGATGCTGCTGCTGCCCACACCAAACAAATGCAGCTGATGATCAGCGTTTCATTAATAAAACATTTGTTCGCCCGAAGAAGTCAGAGCTTTATCTGACCAGCATGAAGTGGCGTCTTCTAAGCGTAGTTACTATTTCCATAATTCATAAATGCCAATGCGAACTGCCAACAACTACTGGTATTGAGTTTTTGTCAATAGTCGGAGATTAGAGACTCGTAACTTTGGATGCTGCTGCTGTTGCTGCTGTTGTTGCCCCCTATTATGGCTAGACAAACAATAAATTTCACAGCTTAACGCGATCGCATAATGAGCTTGGCCCGGCTGCGTCTACAAACACATCCACGACTTGGTCATACAAGTTGCAACCAAGTAAACACAACGAGCAACAGCAGCAGCAACAGATTCAACACTTTTTTCAAAGCCAATGGAACTGTTTGCTCAGAGCTTCAGTTGCAATCCGTTGGCTGTCGTTGTCTCCGGGCCCGGCTGCCGTTTCATGGAACTCTAAGCGACTTCAATAGAATTAATTTACGCCTCACGTTTGCCCCACAGTTGCATGCATTGAACGCGCTTGTTACAGCGTGTCTCCATCTCCATCTTCACCTGCATCTCTCTCTGGTGCGTATCTCCTCCTTCCACCGCACGCCTCTTGTGGTATTTATAAAAATTATCAATATTATTGTGAGCAGTTAGACAATATTTGTGCAGCAAGGTGTTAAAATGCATTTGCATAAACACTTGAAGCGTTGTCATGCCTCATTTGGCCTTTTGCAAACGAATGCCTCGCTGCCTGGAGCTGGGACAATCTATTTAAAGAGTTCGCTGATCCGTGATCTAATACTTAGTTGACATATTCGCTTTTTTATGAAGAAAATAATTACTTTTTAATTTGTATAGTCAGTTATGAAACAATTCTTGAAATTTTAAATAGATTCTACAATATATGTATATACATTTCGAATTATATTAATGCAACCAAACTTTGTCCCGATCATTTGTTTCATTAATATATATTCTACATACATTTGTATACAAATGGAGAGTTTATAAAATTCAATAACAAAATCGTTGCTCTAGATTTATTTTATTAAAATTATTCAGTCTAAGCCAAATTTCAGAAATATCCCTTTCTTTCAGTTAATTTTTTTTTAGATAAAAAATTTTCCAAATATTTAAATACAGTCGAATCCCGATAATTCGTCGTCCGCTAAATAGAAAACCTCAATATAGCGTATAAAATGTTGTCCGCTTGAAAAGAATTCCTGTTCGATAAATCTAATTCCTGTGTAATTCGTAAAATATGTTGTTATTCCCTTGCCATTTCGAATTATCGGGATTTGACTGTAATAGCAAAAGCATATTTGCTTAATATATATTCAAGGGGCTTAAATTAAACAAGATACGAAGTTCAAATATATCTAGTAGCATCAGTTCCTCGTCCCACTATAATTATCTAACTGTTTGTCAGTTTCCATGTAATAAAGTCGTTTAGCTTAAAAGATTATTAAGTAACGCAAGTTGATAACAGTTCTTTCATTGTTTTCTTTACATTTTGGTTTCAGAATTGTTAATTTTAACTGAAAGTACGAAAAAGTAACTAAGAAGACTACTTGGTAACACTAAAAATAACTTCAAGGATCTTACATTAGCAACTTCAAAGTATGTGCATGGAAGATACTAAAACATATATCCCATCTTCATATTTTATAAATGTAAGAATAATAAGTTCTAAAAAAATATTCGAAGACACAATAGATGAAAAGTAAATCCCATTACACAGCAGTAGCTCCACGCCTCAAAAGAGCAGAAAACAGAAGAGAGGGCAGAGCCACCCTAACTAAAAGATGTTACAACTTCACACTAAAGCATTGAAAAAGTGCGGCAGCCAACGCCAAAGGAACCAGGACATTGGCACCAAACAGCAACCAGGAGACATCAAATAGAGCTCAGCATGATCCCGAGTGCCCATGCCCAAAGGCATCGCGGCAGAACCAAAAGGCTGCCCAATTTGGCTTAAAATTACGCTACACTGATCAAAGGCAGCTGCGCCAGATAGCGAGCGACGATGACGATGTCGGGATGTCGGGATGACGGAATGATGAGACGTGATGCCAAGCGAAAGTGCAGTGACGTGTGGATGGTTCGGCTGGGTGATGGGCTCCGAGGCGGAGCGAGTCGAGGTGAGGCGGTGGCTCGTCAATACAAGCGATAAGCCTCATCTATGTCTTTGGCTGACTGCTATTGATCTCACCTGAGCAGCAGCAGAGTACCTGTGATCTATTTTACACGGCAGCGCTCCAGATATCGCAGCCTCTCAGCAACGACCAAGGCCTGGCTTGTCAATTGGGCGGACAACGATATTGTTATGCTTATTACACTGGCACAGCTACCGAAATGTTGGCTCTCCAGCTACCTCTCTCTTTCTTTCTCTTTGCGTTGTAGGAGTACGCGGTGCACTTTGAGTTTAGTTGCCGACCGTCGGAGATTATCTCTTTATCAGCCTTAATCTCAAGTAGTTAATAAAGTGCGATGCTTTGTACTTTAACCGCTTCCATTGTTCGCCGCTGTCTCTGTCCAGTGCCCAAAGAAGAGGACGCTGCAGAGTTTCGATGAGTGTGCTTCCATGCAGATAATCGTTTGTGGTATGCCGAAAAGATCTGAATATGCATTACCAAAAAAAGCAGTACGGGCGTGATTATCATGGGTAAAAAGTGCCTGGACTGGGAAAATTTAAGCAGCCTGTATTCAGTATGTGGACAAGCATTTTAATTATGCTCGAAGATTTTAATAGTCTTTGTGGAAGTCACTTTGTCTGAGGTAAAGGACAAAGAAGTTTCTTGTATTTGTCCTTATTTTAGTTGAATTTTTAAGGATGTGGTTCAGTATTCAAAATATTAGATCATATCAATCTAGCTGACAAAATTTTTATCAACTGGTTTTTCATACTATTTCACAAAGTAGGAGCATCTTGGTTTTGGGTAAAATTCATTCTTCAATCTTTAAGTTAAAGGTATAAGCATAAAATATGCGATCGTCAGATAAAGTGCTTAGATATTTATAATTTTATTGGGGGGCTTGGTAATAATGCATTCGTCTGATCAATTCAATAGTCTATTAACTACTCTGACTAGCTTCTTACATCAGAAAACTAGGATTTTTATACCCTGCACCCATTGAAAATGGGAAATCAGGGTATAATGGTTTTGCAAAAAGTATGTAACAGGCAGAAGGAGGCGTGGCAGACCCCATAAAATATATATATTCTTGATCAGGACTACGAGCTGAGTCGACAGAGCCCGTCTGTCCGTCCGTATGAACACAGTGATCTCGAAAACCAGAAAAGGCAAAAAAGAGATTTGAAATTTTAGATATATATTCACGTATACCATACGCATACCTTATTATCGATAATAATCAATATTTTGACTATGTTTTTAAGCTATAACATGAAGCTATAACATGAAGAATAGCTAGAGACCCCAAATTGTCTATGTAGGTTTACGTGATGAAAATCTTGACAATAAATATTAAAAATTTCGGATACCTCCCCCATTGGCCCCAAAAGTGAAAAAACGTATTTAAAATACTAGGGAGTTGGGATTTAGCAAATATACACTTCTGGATGTCAGAAAGTAGATCTACAACCGAAGTTATTTAACAATCAATTTCGATTGACAAAATATCTTGTTTAATAACTTCTATTTAACTAAACTAAATAACATTTTCAGCATTGAATTCTTTCATTTTACTAAAAATACGATTTGCATTAAAAAATTAAAAAAAATTAAATTGAGAATTAAATAATTTTTTGTTTGAAAAAATGGATTTTGTAAAATGTGGAGCCGGTATCTAAAATATAAAAAAAATAGAAAATATATTTTATATACAAAAAACTTAGGGCAAAGTTTGGTGAATATAACTAAAAAGATGTAAGAGACATGCTTAAAAAACTGAATCTTGATAACGTTTTTAATCGATATCAGTGAAACAGGGAAAGTTATTTAATATCTAAAACAAACATCGACAGAATTCTAATTGCAAAATTTGGTTATCCCAGCGTTAAAGCTGTGGAAGATATAGTTTTTTCCGATTTGCCATGCCCCCAGGAGACGTATATAAATAATGTTTTTTAAATCTAAGAAGAAGAGGAACAGTAACCCACATGTCAAATTTGGATGTTCTAGCTCTAAAACTGTAGGAGATACAGTTTTATATGATTTGCCACGCCCCCAATGGGCCAAGCTATATATACTATATATATTTTTTTTTGTCTAGGGGAGGCATGCATGACCCCTATTCTTAGACTGTAATATTGACGAAAATAATAGCATTTGCAACGCCCCCAATGGGGCGTATATATATACTTTATACCATATTATACTTTTTGGCTCAGGGTCATATATTCGCATATATAGACGGAGATAACAGCGTTTTAGTTTTAGAAGATATAGTATTTCCCGATTTGCCACTCCCCTATTGGCGTATCGGAAAAACACTTCAACTTGATCTGACGCGGCTACACACGAGTATATGTTCTAAATTTCCAGTATCTAGCTTCAATGATGTCCAAATGCTGCGTGTTCATACAGACAGACGGGCGGACAGCAAGACAGACATTGGACAAACCCAATATACCCTTTTCACTTCGTGAACGAGTATAAAAACCAAAGAACTAAGCGTTGTATTTGTAGTCACAAAGGCAAATTAGCCATCCTTAAAAGTCAAGGTTTAATTAGACATGCGCTATAGAGTCAAACAATAAAAAAGCAGCATCAAATTTGTTGAGCATGTTTTTTGAGTAGTATTGAAAGGTTTGGAATATATAAATTTATGGAAAGCAATATTACTCTTCTTGAAGAAAGACCACTTCCGGCTAGATGTTTGTTTTGCTACTAAAATGTATTGTAGTAATGTTTGCAATAAACTAATGCATACTTAATATTTAAAAACATTAAGTAAGCTTATTGTGAGCCCTCTTGATGTTTGAGTCCTTGATTATTGTGAGTCCTCTTGATGTTCAAAGCCTAAGAAATTGGTTCGGCCAATAAAAAAAAATTGGGATCATTGGCAGCTGTTTTGCCAGCTCCATTACAAAAGTAAACAGTTAGACAAACAGATGACAACATTCTTTCAATTGTCCCCCTCAGTTCAACAATGATCAAAAATTGTCAACAATGGCAAAATGATTGTTATCCTTTAACCAAACCTCTTGTGGTAAACCCAAATCCCATTTACCACAAACAATTTAAGCGAAAATTGTTTAAGCAGCAGTAAAAATAAACCAAAAGAGACTGCACCCATACGTATGCGAAAGAAAGAAGGCGCAGACAGATCCAAGACAGCGATGAGGGAGAGGCAAATCCTTTGGGCAAATCTTTGTAGAGAAACAACAAATGGCATACTCTTGTGTGTCTCTTGTAGTGAAATGAAAACAAACCCGAAATGGGATCTTAAAGGCTGCGACAAACTGTAAAAACAAATTGCATTTTGTTTCAATTATACAAGGATTACATGCCCGGCGATGTGCATGTGTGCGCAGCGATCTAGATCCTATAGTTGAAGTCTCAAGTGGGTTGGCTTGGACAATTTGCACTTGATTCTTAAGTAGGTGATTTCTATTATGCGAGACATTAGCTGTCATACAAACGCCCTATTCAAACCTAAGGGCGCACCACCGGCCCAAGCACTTGATTAGCATCTGAATGCATTTGAATACACTCTCGAATATGCACCCACAATGAGGATGCCTGCCGCCTGCGTGTGCATGTGGCCATAAAATCTCAAGTACCTTAGCCATTGTGCGCGTAACGCCGGTGCCAGCCGGGCCAACAGGTAGGATAATAAAACCGCAGACTGCAGCTTTTCATTTTTCCTGCACGGCCTCTTCAATGGCCCGGCCGCTGGGAAATTCGCTGGAATTTCCAGCGTCCGCCAGGCCAGTTGATGTGCCATAAAATTATGGTGGCCCATAAAATTCATTAATCGCTGCTAAATGCGCGTCATTAGTCAACACGCGGCGGCGCAGGCGCTGCACTTTTCCAGGAAACACTCGCCGCAGGCACCTACTGCATCAGACTCACCTCCCTCCTCGCCCGCCTAGGCCTCCTTCCCTTCACATTTCCCTAACGAGCCGCGCAGCCCAACCGAGGCGACAGGCGCGTCGCGTGAAAATGGTGATTAATGCTCTTAGTGCGTGGATTTAATAAGGATCGCACGCTTGCTCGAGTGCCGATCAACAGGTAGCCCAAAACGGAATGGAACTGGTCTTGGAAAGTCCCTAACAAATGCGATTGATAAAGGGCTCTTAAGGCGCTAGAGGGACAGCCATAAATACTTACTAAGAATTTCTTAACCCATATGTAAAATTTCTATCATATTAATCATTTTATTGGGTGCATATTAATATGCAACTAAGAATAAAATATTTTATTGTAATTTCGGAGGTTATAGATATAGTTTCCTCAGATTTGCCAAGAACAGATCAAGATTGACATATTCAATCATTTTTTGTTCTTTGTAGAAGATACAGTTTTTACCAATTTGCCATGCCCCTAATAGGCGCAGCTATATATACTATACGTTTTAATATGGTGGTGGCATTCACGAGTATTTGGTCGGACTATCCTATGGGAGCTATTGGATATAGGGGATATTGCTTTGATCCAGACATTGATCGTCGACATTCAAGCCTTTCCCAAGGGACTCTTGGCCAGATCCGTATATTTCAATATGAGTTGACTCAAGAAACTACGATATACGTATACTTCACGGGTTCAGATAATCATTCTTCTTTCTATTGCATACATTAGCACAATATTAATTTACTCATTTTGGAAAAATGTAGGGTATATGAATTGTCGACGGGGCATAAGGTTAGTTGAGCTAGCTCTGACATCCATTAATATACGATTCGTTCAGATGCTATAAAAGTAAAATTCTTAAAGCTTTTAATTTTGTCACGAACAATGTAAGGTTTTGAAATAAATATCTTTTATCTGAGATTTAAAAACAAATGGATCAAATAAGAGAACAAAGGAGCTGAATCTGCCAAGTCACAAAAATAATGAGTTTCTCCAAGCTTGATTTTTTGAGCCTTTGTATTAAACAATCCTAAATATAATAATTTTTAAGACTCAACTTCAGTTTATTATACCCCTGCCTTTAATACTACTAATCTAGTTAGTCAGCCGCACTCAAACCAATTTTTTCTTACATACTTTCAAAGGTTGTCTGAATTTTTCAACGAAACAAATATAATACTTAGCAAAGAATTTGTGGAATTCTGTTAAGTAGCCTCTAATTTCATTTTAATAACTTAATAAATACCAGAACTTTCTAAGAAAATTATTATAATAGCAGATGACGGACTGATCCACCAAGAGACGAGTGGTGGCTATGCACTTCAAACGCGATTCCGTTCAACGCTTGAGCCACACACCAAACAAACAAAAGAGGGGGAGGGAGAGGCTTCGCGCAAGCATACACACACACACACTCTTAACAGAAAACACAGCAGCAACAAAAAAATGTGTCTACTTCATTCATAAGATTTTTTAGTGGCGCCTGGCGCCAACATTTTTCACTTGCGTGCTGCAAGCGGCGGCAGCTCGAGTGTGTGCGTGCGTGTGTGTGTGTGTATGCGCTTGGCTGCGCCTCGAAGCACTTGACTTGTAGTGCCAACATTTTCATTAAGTCAAATGTGCCACGTACCTCCCAAAAAGATTTGCCTCTCGATTGTCGCTTTGTCCGCCCGAGGCGGACAGCGTTTAAATGTACTTCGTTGACTTAGCGTATCGCTCATAATTTGTTTTTATAGTTTTGCATTAGAGGGCGGCACGGGGCATGCGGCATGCGGCAAGCGGCAAGATAAGTAAATGGCCATGCCCTCAGCAGCTGCAACTGGCGCTTATCTGCAACGGGAGCGGAAACCGAAAGTGAACAGCTTTGAGTAGATGGAGGAACGAGGAGCAGCAGCCAGAAATGTCAACTGTGCCACAAAGCGTGGCGCCACGTCTCAACTACTTAAGTACTACTGCATAGATAGGCCAAGAGTTGATCAGCATTATGGAAACTTTAAGAGCCACCACAATAATATTTATAATTTGTTTTGCCAAATTGGACAACGTGTTAATTTTAGAACAAATTCGGTTCGAAAATAGATTAGAATCCCCAAATGAAAATATTCCATCTGCCCACGCAAATATTTTTCTTCGTCTTCGCCGAGTCATCGTGGCTATTAACAGTTCGCAAATGCGAGCGTGAGTTTTGATTTGTTTTCAATACCCTGTGTATATATTAAAAGTGAGTAAGCTGATTAGGTAGTAATGTATGTAACAGCCAGATGAAAGACTAACAATCCAATTCAAATTCTCGTTGAAGATGGTAAGCTTAGGGGGTCTAGCTTTGTCAATTTTTATAGACCTGTGTGTTATTCAAATCGGTTTCCATTTGTGGATGGATCAACATTGACATATCTTTTCCCATTTTATTTCATCGTTTAATATCGGGTTAACAAAGTAGTTTTTGGTGGGTTTCAGAGCACTATGCACATAATTAAAGTACTTTTACTACTTCCCATTCCCTAAATTAGTTGATTACCTTACATGAAATTCATAGATTTGGATGCCCTTTTCAAATCCAGGAAATCTCGTTAAGAACTGACTTTAAATTTAAAGGCTATACAACACTCTGATTCCTACAAAGTTGAAAGAAAGTATCGAAAAGCTTAAGAAAAACACCAGATGTAAAAAATAATCATAAATATTATATGTTATATTGAATACTATTGCTTTTTTGAGCTCTACACTATGTACAGAGTATCTAATAGCCGTGAGCTCCCCAAACTCTTGCTTTTTCGTTTTTTTTCGCTTTTTGTCATTTTGTTTTTAGTTTGCGTTTTGAATTTGGGCATCATGTTTATGGGTCGCTGCGTCCCCAGAAGCGCTCCCAAGTGTTGACACTTTCAATTTGAATGCAAAAGTCTCGAGTCGAACGATCCGAATGTTCCCTCTCAGTCAATTCGTCTGCGGTATTCTCGTATGTAAATGTTGTTTAACGACTCTATATGAATTCGTATGTATTATTCGTATATCGTATAGTCGTATTTATTGTGCCGCTGATTGAATATGCAAATGCATTTTCACACGTTCAACAGAGGTAAATAAACTGCGACTAAATGGAAAGAATGGATCTTCTCGTTACTGCCATAAATAGTACCACTATATGCTTCTACTTTTTGATATGCTAAACTAAACTCTAAACTCTTCTGCTTCCTTCTCTGACAATTGTTGACTAAATTCAATTGGGCGTCAGTGTCTGACCTACAGCAGACACCACTGCAGTGCTCCACCTCTGGGGCGTGGAGGTGATAATGGCAGCTCCCATGCAACATTCCTCTGCACATATAAAAAATTAATATTACCTAATAAATCTGTCAAAAGTATGGCTAACTGCGCATCAACAGCAACACACAAAAGACTGAGAAAAATATTTTTTTTTATCAATATACCTAAATTCTTGGGATACCAAAACGTATATACTCTTATAAAGTGGAATAATGAAGAAATACTTATCAAGTTATTATAAATATTGCTGAGGTATTTTACTCGCTTAGAGATTATTTATTTTATTTTTAAATTATTTAACAAACCAAATTTTTCAGCTTACCTTTTTAATGTATTTTTGATTATAAGATATATATTGGATGCGAGGAGTATTTCCATAGCAGAGAGTATCTCATGTCTGTGTATGCAAAGATTCTGGCAGCAGGGCGCGGCTGCGCTAACCGGGCGGTCAGCCGGTAAGTTTTTTTTTCCCAGACGTTTACCTGTCAAATGTTGCACTCGCACACGAAAAATGATGGAGTGAAGAGTTTTAATTTTATGACGCAGCAAAGGAGAGAGAAGCCTGGGACAGAGTAGACGACGACGGCGACGACGACGGAGTCGGAACCGATGATGATGGCGCCAAGAAATTAACGAAACGCGCCATAATAAACACAAACTGAGGAGCGAGAAGGCAAGTGGAGGCTGTAGAGGATCGTTGCTGTAGATCGCTGAAGCCCAGCAATAACTGATGCAGATGCGTGATCCTTTAGAGGTCTGGTCTGGTCTTTCAGTCTGCCAGTGGGCGTTATCGGAAGGTGAAGGTGATGGTGGGAATCAGGCATGCCTAATCTATTAACTATGCAGTTAGCTGCTGGGTTATCTGGCAATAGCATCGATCTTGTTAGTCGCTTTTAATTGGCTGTGAAAGGTTCGGCTTCAGCTTCAGTTCATTCAATAAAAGAGCTTCATCTGCATAACGCAAACGACTTAACACTTTCCCACCAAAGTCCATTGACATTGTTCGACTGCTCATTTATCGGCAGGCACAAGCACAGCGCATGCGTATAGCGTAGTATATATATACACATAGATATATAAAAGCCGATACAAGATCGTATCTCACAATCAGTTACAACAACATGCCTGTAAATTGCCGCAACCGCAACGCATACGCGATCGATCCATAGTTAATTATGCCTCCGAAAAAAAGGTAAAACTAAAAAATAAAAACAAACTAAACATTTTTACGAGCGAAATTTGTAATCATTGCCACATTCATATGCAAATGGGTTTCCTCCATGTGCCCAGCTCTGTATCTCTATCTGTATCTATATCTGTATCTGTAGCTGAAATGTATCTGTAGCTAGTAAACGTGTATCTGTAGGTAAGGGCCAGCTGCTGCTCGAACGGCAGCTACGCGTCTGTCGCTTCTGTGCTGTCTTGGCCTTTGTTGGAGCGGCCCTATTTTTGGTGTTAAAAGTACCGTACTGTTTGCCATATATACCAACTAAAAGTCTACGAAAATTATAAAGCAAAAAACAACAACATGCTGTGCGACTTCGTGTGTTTGGTCCACGGAGCCACAGATAGCGATAAGGAGGAGTGTGTCCCAGAGGTTAATTTATTAAATGTTTCATCCGTTGTTTCTTCTCTTTGTGTACGTGTTGTCAACGAAAAAGCCAAACATAAATTCCAGATGCGACATCTTATAATTTCTTCTTTGACTCTGCTTAGCTACCATATGTCGCCCTCTCTCTCTCTCTCTCCCTCTTTCTCTCTCTCTTTGTCTCCCTCCCTCTCTTGTTTTGCTGTATGCTCTTGCACGGTAGCTGCTAAGGTTGTGAAAAAGCTTAAATTTTAATCAAAATTAGATCTTTATCTGCTGCAATTTATTTGCTTTTTTAACAAATATTTTCATGCTGTTCGCTTTCGCTTTATCTCGTTTAACTTCTTTTCTGACAGTGTATGTGACTGTGTGGATGTGTGTGTGTGTATGTTTTGGACTAATTGTAAATATTTAAGCTTTTGACGCCTTAGATGCGAAGCTGAATAAGAAAACCGTGTTAGACAGAAAAAAACCATTGCAGTGGTGGCATAAATTGTTCTCGCTTTGAGTAATGGCCGTGTGCCTGTTGACTTTACGCCATATTTGTTATACCCTATAGACAATATAAACGCAGGAAGTATAACTTGCTTAAGAAGTAGATAATTATTTCTCTCAACCATTTATCATTGGTTGCAATAAAAATCCGATTAGATAAAGTTACCCAAAAAGGTACTACTCTGAACCTGTAAATATGTAAATAAATATAATATCAATGTAAATGAATAAAAATCGATATATTACTACAAAATGGAGCAAAACATTCTAAAAACTAACTTCAATAAAGAAACAATAAGATCCAAATCCATGGTTACCTATGCTTAGTGCTGGGTATCTTACAATCTGTTACTCTAGTTTGAAGTATATCAAAAGTGAAAACTTAGGGTGTTTGGTATCGGTAGCTTCTATGCTTTTTTTTGTTCACTTGCGTTGCCAGATTCTTGTGTTTTTATACTTGTTCACGAAGTTAAAAGAGTATATTGGCTTTGTGCAATGTCCGCCTTGCTGTCCGTCCGTATATCTGTATGAACGCGAAGTATTTGGATCCTTTGAAGCTACTCGAGTGTACCCGCGACCGAACAAGTTTAAGTGTCTTTCCGATACGCCCACTGGGGGCGTGGCAAACAGGGAAATACTATATATATTAAAACTAAAACGCTGTCAAACGCTGGGATTTGGACAAAGCTGTATCTTCAACAGTTTAGAGATAGAACATAAAATTTTGGTAAGAAGCTTACTGTTGACCTCCCCTAAATATCGATTTGAAATGTATATAGCCATGCCTACTGTGGTGTGGTAAATCGGGAATAGCTATATCTTTTCAGATATAAACGCTAATATTATGGCAAACCAGGTAAACTTGTATCTTATACTGTTTTAGAGCTGCAGCTCCAAAATTAATTTGACCATAAATCATTGACATGCCTTGGCGCTGGGGAAACCATATTTTGTAGTTAGATTACTGTTGAACCCCTATACTAATTATACTTGATTACATTATACTGTCTTTTCACCGTGAACGAGTATATATGCAGTCGGTAGTGCCTGACTGCAATGTTCTTACTTGTTTTTTAAATAGATTAAGCTTGTTAGCTTTGTAATACCAACAATAAAGATTTGGCTTAAATCAGTTATACTACTTGGCTTAATATTTTTTGAAGAAACACATTATTTTATTATAAATTTATTAAGAAAACAACTCAAAGTTGAGCATAATAAAGCAAGTACTTACGTCCTAGCAAATTTACAAAAGAACCAAATCAGTTTCATTGTAAATTTTTCTCGGATATTCATATAGACATTATACAACAATCAAATTTCTTGCTGAGAATCAGGTACCAGCTAATGGACACAGATACGCTTCGTGGAAGTAAGTGCTCCATAAAAGCGAAAGTCTTGACGCCATTAAAGCAATCAACAACAGCAACAGCAACAGCATTGAGGCAACAAGTGTCAACGAGTGACTAGTGCCATAAGTACACATAAAAAGAAGAAATAATAAAAAACGAGATATACTCACTAGAAGCAGCCATGGTATACAGTGAGCTAGTCAAATAAAAGAAGAAGACGTGCTGGCTGGGCAGATGATACGAAAGGCATTGGCCAGCACAAACAAATGTCCAACACAAGTCAAGATAATGGAGGGTAGGAGCAACAGTTGGGGCAGGAGCTGGAGTTTGTTGTGCTTCTAGAGAGATTAAGGCATTTCCTATTCGACGTCAAACATGTTTTTAGAAGGTTTGTTCGTTATTCTTTATCAAGCAGCCCCGAGCATTGTAATTGCGCACTCATGCCCGGTGCTCTGGACCAAAGCAAGAGAGATAGATAGAGAGAGAGCGAGAGAAAGACAGATTGTGCGACAACAATTACCCCGCGGCTAGCCGGTCAGCTAGCTACTCAATCAAAGCCAAAATGCCGACACAATAGTAGAGTAGAGAAAATAAGGTAGCCAAAGAAGCCGTCAAATTGTTACGCATAATGGATGTTTTTATCAGGCGAAATGATTTCTTGACTACTGGACTTGGACTTAGACTTGGCTTGGGTTTCTGTTGGATTCGGATATGGATTTCGATTCAGAGTTTTGGGTCTGCTTTTGTTGCTCGACCTGGCCCATTGTTTGTGCTATTTGTCGGCGATCTTCTAACTTGGCTTTGATGTCAACGCTCACAGCGCGTGTCCATTGAACTTTCAACCAAAAATTGCATACTAATGAATTGATTTGAGCATCAAAGTGAATGCCAAAAACCATACTTAGCAAGCTGATTAGGCCAGCTGTTGATCACATTTAAAAATGACCGATATTGTTTTTAAACACACACACACACACACACACGAACATTTGGAAACATTCAAGTGCCAGCTCAATGAGCATCGAAGGTAAACAAACAAATATTATTGTCGAAAAATATGTATATAAATACACAGATATAAATTTATATAAATATGCAGATTCTTTCGCTCTCAGAGACTGTGAATGATGTTGAAAAATGCCAGCCAAAAAATATATATAACTACTCTCCAGTAGCACTCGAATTTTAAATATATGTATAATATTGTAATAACTCAAGTGTCTACACAACAGAAGCGCCTCTCAGCGCGTCGCGTCGCCAGCAACTTTAGCACTTAAGTTGAAGTCTGAAGCGCGTAAAGTCGAAACAGTCAGTCAGTCAGTCCGTTCGTCTCTCTTGTCCGTCCCGGGCTCGGTTTTGGGCCGTATTTGCTTATGATAATTTGAGAGCAAACAGCGATCGACAGTGGAGCACAGGCAATGGATGTTAAGGAAAGGTAAATCTTGTCTCGCCATAGGTCGTGAATGTGCAGAAAAACAAAAAGCGAAACACACGATTAAACACCTCTCAATTATATACACATACATATGTATGTATGTACATACATATATGTTGTGGGGTCTCGCACAGAGGTCTCGGGCCTACGTGAACCATTCGAGGCTGCTAAGTGGACTGCTATGGCCCATTGTAGTCGCCTAGCCGCACGGAGACCCACATGATTATGATGCTTTGCTGCTAAATTTTATTTTTAACTGTCCCCGATCACAGCTGTCATATTTGGGAGCTACTCTTGAATATACCCTATAAAGGGTAACAAGAATATTGATTCATTACATGTGTGTATATCTTAGATAGACGATAGATGATGTATTCTTTGAATATACCCTGTGAAAATATACAATCATTATTTGCTTCAATATCGCAAAAGATAACGTAATACGATGATGTGTGGAAGGATGTTGTCTGAATTACACATATTATTATACAGAGGTCAAATCGAAGGTAAGGGCTACTACATACAGTCTTATTACCTAACTACTCAAAACATGAACTGAGATCATCTGTAAGTTCATAAAGAGTTTTGAATAATTAACAGGGTATCACTTGATCGTTCAATTCGAAATAGATATAAATTTGTTGTTGTTGCTCTCGCCTTGTTGATTGAGTGACTTAATTTGCATACAAAAGTAGATTTACATGCCAGACATCCAGACAGTCGAGCGCTAACAAATAATCGCCGAGCTAGTCGAAGGCATCATCCTCCAGCCTCCAGCCTCCTCTGTCTCTTGCTGTAACAATGAAGATTCGACAAGTGGCAGTCGTTAATAGTCTGAGAGCTGGGCGCTTATTCAAACAACCAAAGTCATATATACAAGTAGCTAAAAGTTTAAATCAATAAATTTTGGCATCGGTTCACTTAAGACCCATAATGAAAAGCAATAAAATAGGAAAAATACTGTCTGAGCACTCGTTGTATTTTCCATGGAAAATTACATGGGGTTCGCATGGCTGTATGCTAATTTTAATTTGAATAGCCGTGTGAGAAAAAGGCGCGTGCTCATCGCAGTTTTATGGTTAATTTGCGCAAAAGCAAATTAAAGGCTATAAAGTGCAAACTCATTGCAAGAGAAAAGTTAGGAGGTGCTCGAAATTAATTGAAATACCTTATATTTACTGCGCATTGTTCTCAATGCGAATTTATGTGTCTAATCTAATTGAAATGTAGTTAATATTAAAAGCAAAAGAATTCCTGATATTAAAAAAAAAACGTTTTTGTTGCTGACAAAATAGAGCGAATTTTACGAGTTTAGTGTTTTTGTGCGACAGTCGCTTAGGCAACTGACAAAGAAGGATTCAGAATATTTATTCGAATGCCTCGATTGTTTGCAAATGTTTTATGTTATGCTAACTATTAACCGAATACTAAGCTCCATTAGCATGTAACTTGAACTAAGTCTCTGGTCAAATATTATGTAATAATAAAAATGATTTGTAATGAATGTGTTTAAATAAAAAGCAAAAGTACTCTAGGTACTAGGTACCAAGTACCTGACAAGGAGATTTTAGAAATATGCCCTTTAAACATTAAATGAAGTCTCAAGCTCTCATAGGGAGATCGCCTGCTGATGCTATTGAATAATATAGAGAACAGTCTGAATGGATGCAAGCCGAACGCTAAGACTTTTAATTTACTAATACTACAAATGTAACAATACAAAAGCGAAATTTCTAATTGAAAACAAATTTTGTCTGCTGCGGGTTTTAAACCTCAGTCTCCTCATCTCTATCAAGACGCCACACTCTCGTGTTGCAAAGAGTGCAGGCACTCCAGTATGTGCTTGTTGCCGCTTGCTTTTACCGATTGACAAAATGTTTTCTTTAATAACTTCTGTGTTACTTAATGGATTTGGATGAAACTTTCAGCATTGAATCCTTTTATTTAAATGAAAATGCTTTACTACCTAACAAAATCGACATTTTTAAATAGTGGCTATATTTGCAACTGAACTCAAATTAAATTAATATTGTAAAATTACGGGCCGGTATCCAAAATATAAAAAAAGCGAACCGTATTTGTATAAAAAAGCTAAATGAAAATTTGGTGACTTTAGTTTAAAACATGTAAAAGATATGCGCAAAAAGCTGAATATCGATATCGTTTTCAATCGATATCATGGAAACAGGAAAAGTTATAGAATATCTGCATGTAAAACTTATGTCTCAATATATATCTTATAAGTACTGCAATCGACGTGTTCAAATATACGGACAGACAGGCGGACACGGCTAAATTGACTAAGATTGTCGCACTGATCAAGAAAATATACTTCATAGAGTCTGCCACGGCTCCTTCTGCCTTTACATACATTTTCTTTTTTTTAACAAAACCATTATACCCATTTTCAATGGGTTCATGGTATAACTATGCTGAAGTCCTTAATGTTTTGGTTGAGCATTCCATTTAAATTTTTGCCTTGCAATATCCAGGGAAGTATCATGTCAAGCATATCAGGAAGATAAACTCGGTATGTACTATTTAAATGAAATGTATGTATTCCTGCCTGAGTCAACTGTAAGGAATGCAGCAAAGAAAGTAGACGAGCTACCTGTTGGGCTAGCGATACCTTCCCTGATACGAAACGGAAGTCGGCCCTAGAGCATTAGTCAAACAGCAGGCAGATAATTTTGGGCAATACCAATTAGCTTAGTGCTGACAAATTGCACAGCTATTGGCGTGGTGGTCTCGCAGACCTAGATCCGGGCTGGTAGGCACACAGTCAGACAGACAGAAAGAGACGAACCTTTCGCTAATTGTTTGGCCATTGCATATGGAAAGAGGAACCGGAAGCGTGCGCGACCAAATGTGAAAACACGAGGCATAAATTAACGCAGACACGCATATGGGTGCGTTGCGTTGGGTGCACGGCAGAGTGTATAAACATACCATGCAGACGCAATTTGGGCGAAACGCCAATGCCAATGCCAACAACCAACAGCTAATAGTAAATTAATTTCTATCGCTTATCGCCGCTGGCTGCCACAACATAAGCCCAAGTGGATGTGTCAGCCAGTAAAGTGCTGTGTAAATTAGCTCGCAGAACTATTTATCATGCAAACTCAAGTATTTCGCAGTAGTACAGGACAGCCAGATAACAGCCAAAGCCAAAACTCTGGCAATGTTTAATTACTTGAGCCAGCCTAACGGAAGTGGTTCTGTTTATCCAGAGATTGGAGCTGCAATATTTGCCATGTAGTATGCAAAGATATACGAGCTACTGGAACTGAAAGCGAAAGTTATTCAAGTAGCGATCGCAGGTGGCGTATACTTAACACAAGTGTTAAAGTTCAATTTAATAATATGCCTAATTTAATTAGTTTGCAACAGATGGTAAAGCAGACTTGACCCATTAGCAAACAAAGACTTAGGTCAATGCGCATATGCATATATGAATACGATTTCTGATTTTAAAAAATAGATAAGTTATGTCAAAGCAAAGTTCATTTCATTATCGTTTTAATTATTATATTATTATGCACTATTTATTGCAAATTTACTTTTAAGATTTAAAAAAATGTTGAACAAATGTTTTAGACTAAAAAGAATATACTTAATATATACAGAAGATTGCATTGCAATTGTATTTTGCTAAAAGAAAAGTTAATTCTTAAATTACATCATGACTGAAAGCAAGATTTGTAACATTTCTTTGTATATAGTTTTTAATTATTCAAAGGGTATTTTATGGCTTTCTTGGGGTTGACTTATCTCGAATTGGTATCAATCTTCATTTCAAATTTAGAGTTATCTACAAAAATCTGAAAAATAATTATCTCCGCTTAGTAACTTATATTATATAGAACTAAAGCGTTGAATATTATCAAAAGTCGAGCACCAAGTATTAGCTCAAGATCTTATAAGTAGGATAAATCTAATAATTATTTTTCCAAGATGGCTATTCACTATGCATAATTTATCAAATAATTAATTATTGATTTGATATATATGTACAAATACATGTGAATATACGTATTTAGTTAACAAATTAAAATTTTATAAGTTTGTTGTTTATTATCGATGTTTAAAAAACAATAATCATTAATTTTTGACCATGATTTAAAATACCAATCCATAGTTGCTGATCCCCCCACGTAAATACCACCATGGGCATAAAAATGTTCATCTACTTCCCGTTTGCCGCCTTCGCACCAATGCAATCGAATAGCCAGCAAATTTGTAGACGACATGCGTTTCCGCAGCTTAACAAATGTTTTGTCAAGCTCAAAAAGGTCAGAACGAGAAGATACAATTAAAGAAGAAGAGAAAGAAGAAGAAAATACTATAATCAGCCAGCTGCATCTGCAATGCTGAGCTCGATATCGTGTTCGTGTAAGAGATTCAGTCCATATCGGTGCTCGGGGTACATGCGTATACCGCTATATCAATGCCGCCGAATGACGCAGCGTCAAAACTAAAATCAAATAAATGAACAGCAAAACGGCAGCCACAGCAGCAACAACTCTGGCGAAGACAAGAGGACCACCATGATGGCAGAGACTACAAATGGGCAAAGCATAAATAAGTATAAAAAAAGATGCCAAATGGAAAAAAAGGAAAACTCTAAAAAACAATTTCGATCATGATGTATAATTAAAAGGCAACACCACATCAACACACACACAGAAACAAAAACACACACGTACAGACACACTCAGAAGTAGAGGAGCATGTGGTTGTCTGCTTCAGCTGGATCGGCTGCTGACTGTGCAACTTCGCACTTCAAAATTAAAAACAATTAGAAAGAGCGGGAGAGCGAGAGAGAGAGAGAGGCAGCGCAAGCAATCGATCTGTTGAGGGCGGAGCTTAGACTGCGCTAACAAAAAACGTTTGCAGCTGGTGTCAATTTCAAAATGGAGGCGCCAACAAAGCGAGCGAGTGCTCAGCGTCAGACAGAGACGGCAGGCTAGCTACTCTTTGTGCACGTGCGCTGCGCTTTAACAGCCAATCACAGTGCAGCTGAGGACAACCTGCAATAGTTTTGAGATCTGAGCAGCTGAGCTGCGCTCACAACTGATCTTGCAGGTAATGTCGATCAATAGCTCGAACTCGTCAAGCTCGTTTTCGCTCTGCGGCAACGGCAGCGACATTTTGTGGAACTTGCTCAGTTGAAATGCGAACTTGGAGAGCGCAAGACGCGAGCGTCGGTAAATCTTTGACAAAATCCACTAGACACGATTGAAATTCACGTTTCCAATTCCCAACTGGTTGTTGTCATAATCAAATTAACACCCACACGCCTATGAGACATTTGCCATAACTACGCCACTTGCCAGCTGTGATTTGCATAATTGACGCTAATCGAATTCGCCTCGTGGCTCGCATAATAGAACTGAGAACTCATGCTGTCAGCTTTCGTGTTTTGTTTTGTTGTTGTCTGTGATTGAATTGTGCCAAAATTTAAACAAATTGTTAAAGTGTGAAATCTGTTTACCCACATCTACCTTATATATATATATAAATCATGATCACCATGAACGAGCTGGTCGATCTGCGCATGCAGCAGCATATCGCGCACGAGATCTACCGCCATCAGATAATGCAACGTATACCGGGTAAGTGAAGCTTCGTCAACATCCCCTCGACCCACCCGCACTCTAGTTAAACATTACATAAACTCCATTTTGTTATTGCCGGCGGCACTACCAATCGCTACTAAAGCTGTTAAGGATCATTAGCATTAATGGCCGCTGCTTTTGGCTTTGTCGTATTTGGGGCGCTGTTGTTGCTGTTGTTTTTGTAACCCGCTATTAGCGTTTTAACGACCATTGGCCCATAAAGCTGACTAATATGGGAATAGCATTTGTCGATTTTGCATAAGCAAATGCGAGAGATCACAGCAGGGCCTCTGAGGTGGTAACTGATAACAGCTGTTGGAGCAGCACATAACACAGCAGGAAAATCACTTAAATCTCAAAAAGACCTTCATATCATAAAAACAAACAAACAAACCAGTTAATAGATCAAATCGAAGCGTAAGCGTGCTGTAATCTACAACACTTCCATACAAACTGCCTCTATCTATAGATATACTATGCCAAAAGATCGAGTTTACATTTTTAGGTAATTCGGAGACTGCAAGAATGAATATCCACTTTACTGTTTCCTTATCTATGCATCAATAGACATTGATTTTCGGCGATTGGTAAAAATACATTTCATTAGCTTTTTCAATATATCGATATACATATATCGATTTCTGTGAATTGAACAACAAAAATTAATAATTAACTATTTTCCATAAATTTGCCAAATTAAGCATACTTTCAATATTTAATGCTGAATGGTCTTTAAAATAAGTTTGATTATACCAGATTTATATGTAGAATATTCTATTTAAAATCTCCAAATTATTTAAAAAGCTGAATAGTTAAAATTATAGACAAATACTTTGCCGTTTAAGCCAAACCCAGGATCGTATCGAAAAAATATCGATTGGAATTATAATTAGAATATATAGCTTTATATGTATATTGACTTTCACAAAAACAAACACATCTCGCAATTTCACTTTCAAAACTTTATTGTTCGTTAGCATATATATGTACGTGTTTTGTATCAAAGTTTGTCGATTAAGGATAAAAGATACAAGATCATTGTATTGCGATGTGATCTGAACTCGAATCACTCACCATAATTGGTCTTCTACATTGATATCTTGTATATATAAATATATATCTAAAAGTCTTTTATCATCAGTCATTCGTTCGTCATGTAAGCGTTCCTGTAAGCTTTGGTTAAACCGTCTTACTTTCTTGATATGTTTCTTTTCTATCACTGACAACAGTTGCCTTTGTTTAAAATTTATCTAGAATTTAATCCTGAAAGTTTCTTACACATATTTTATATTCTTAAATTGTTCCCAATTTATGAACTTAAAGTAATCACTTTGTATTCCAATACAGATCCATTTCCGCCGATGCTGCCCATTCCGATGCCGCGACACGTGATAATGCCACCACGTGTGTCGTTGCCCGGCGTGGAGATGACGCTGCAAAACGACGAACTCTGGAAGCAGTTCCATCAGATTGGCACGGAAATGATCATCACAAAGAGCGGCAGGTAAGGTGCCCGAACTGAATGTATTGCATTAACATTTAATGTGCTCAAATGCAGCTCCAATAAAATGTTTTTCAACATTTTTGGTAAATAAAAGTAAGAGCCGTGTCCCTTCAAAGTCGCGCCCGAAACAACTTTTGGAATGTAATGAAAGCGAGTTCTCGAACGATACATTAGCACGAATGTGAAAAACAATACCCGAAAAAAACGCTGGGTAAAGAAAAACAGTGTGCATTCATTGCCGATGGCGTTGGCACTTAAAGCGCCGCCAGCGCCGGGCTCTTAGCTCTCATCAGTCAGCACTTAGCCTCAGTTTCATCTTCGTCAACATCAACATCAACATCGACATCGACGTCGACGTCGACGGCGGCACTGTTAAATGCTCATTAGATGCAGGCGCCTGCGAAATTATTTACAGGGACGTCGCGACAACAATTTTCACAGGCAAACAAAGCGGCGGAAGGATGCAGGATGTGAAAGATTGGTGAACGCGGACAGGTACGGGGCAAGCAGCAGAGCGATTCAAGTGCAATCAAGACATGCCAAGGCATGCCCAAATCGAATATATCTCGAGCGAGGCGTAAAACGAACAAGCTCACTGCCACTTTGCGTGTGCTGCATTCTTCTTCGCATGATGGAAAATGAGCACGGAATATCAAAGCGCTAGCGCAATCGCCCTAAGATATTGTATCTTGTATCTTGTGTCTTGTATCTCTCGCTCAGTAGACTACCTAAAAGTGTCCGGCACTTGCTCAAATGTGCGTAAAGTGGCGTCATCGTAATTTATTGTAGGCCTAGTATGGACACAGAGCTCAGTGGGACGTCCTTTCGGCGTTCTTTAAGAGAGAGAGAGAGAGATGCCTCTTGGCTTGACCTGCTGCTGATGCCGCTGATATTGCTGCGGCATGTGGCATAAATCTTTGCTTCAAGGATACTTTGTCGTCATCTTTGCTGCTCTCGGCGTTTTTATTGTGGCGCCTGTCTGCAGACGGCCTCAGATACACTTGCCCTCGAATTTGTATTGGTATTCAATTTCGTATCTGTATCTGCACGTTGCGCGTTGACAATGACCACAGCTTGTCGACATTGTCGACAGATACGAGCAATTTCACACTTTTGCCGACGAGATGCACAAGTGCCGATAAGATCGGATACGAATACAAGATACAAGAATACGTAGCATTCTGAGAGGCTTCTCTTGCATTAACATAAACTTTTGGGACACTTCAGACAGTTAACTCTTTCTCCTTTGGCTTTCTTACATATCTGTGAGTGTGTGTGTGTGTGTGTGTGTGTGCGCGTATATATGCCATGAATTATTCATAAAGTCTGCGTATTAAATAGTTTTTATGCTCATCAAAAATGTTTTATGTGAAATGCAGGCAGACAGACAATGATGGCGACTCTGTAGCCCTTGTGCGCTCAATCGATTTGAATTTTTAATGATTAGGCGCCACAGTGCCACCGTGTTGTGTTGTCTTTTAGTGTTGCATCCAATGCTGCCCAACGCCAAGTGGCGCTCATAAAAACTAATTAGTTGCCTGTCCCAACTGTCTCAACTGTCCCATGCCTCGGCCCAAGTCGAATGTTTAAAGATTGCATCGTCTTTCTGTTCGGCTTGGGCTCGCATGGGTGGCAAATGCGCAGACGACCATAAAAGATAGATAGAACAAAGCGTATCACATTTAATGCATGAGTTTTCCAAAACGAAATGACTCTGTCACGAAGCTTTTAGTGCGGCTACAACCCAAACCCTATGAGAATCGCGGGGAGAGGCGCAACGCAAGCCAGAGTAAATCAACTGAAATGTAATCTGCCGCATAGCGTAATACAGGTGAATCACTTTAAAGCGTCACTGCTGACACTTCGGCGACTATCAGTGGGAAATGAGTAAAAGCTAAATTTGAAACTTTCAGTGAGGCAACGAAAATGGAAAATTCTGGAAAGTAAACTTAACAATTACATTGCAGACGATGTTAATGCTGGAATCTAATGAAATTTTTGGTCAAGGATGTAAAGAGCTTAAATATCATTTTTTTTTAAGGATTTTTTAGTATGATAATGATCTTAATTGATGGCCTCAAAGGCTCGAAGCCTTTCATAGCATTTTATTTTAATACGTCTAAGTATCATGGAAAATTTAAACAAAGATAAGCTGTTATTTTCTGAAATATAGCTCAGTCACATCATCTATATATTATATATTATAATCTAGAATAGCCTCTGTTTCGATAAGTTGGCTTTAACAGCTAATATATCTTTAATAAACAAAGATTTTTAAAAAGTTTAAAAATGTGAATCGACATTATTAACCGAATTGTCAGTCTGTTTTTATTAATGTGTCAATTTTGGCGCCTATGAGAAAATAATAGTATCGAATTTGTATGCTTGATCTCAGCCTATTTTTAAGAAGAGGTTCAGGGTACAGCAGTCACATCCTAAATAGTTCAGGCTACACCTGTTTGAGCGCCACTAAAATACTTTGAAATGCTGAAGATGTGTGTTTTGTTTTTGTCTGTTTTTTTGCTTCTTCCAAAATTCCTGCACAGATCCTCGCATTTGTTAATTATGCGGAGACGCGCCAAAGATCAATATCTTAACAAATCGTTTGTCAAAAATACACGAGAAACTCTTCGACAGCAACAGCAACAAGAAGAAAAACAACCAGAACGAGAAACAAACAGAGCCAAAAATTTAAAAAGGCAAATTGAAAATGAAATTCTAAACCGCACCAATGTCGAAATATTTGGCCATGCGTCGCAGTTGCCTCTGCTGCGATCTAATGAAATTCAAGAAAAACAAAAACCAGAAAAGGAATCAAATTAAATGTAGGCAAACGCAACGCAGTCGAGTTAAATTAATTAATCATCGCGCAGAGCAGAGCCAAAAAAAAAAAAACAAACAAAACTAAAAGGCATTAAAAATACAAAATCATTGCCAAAAAGCAAAAGCAACAACAACAACACAGACTATCGCAGACTCTAAACAACGAACAAGATTTTGAGGCTGGCGCCAAGCGCACTGACCACCTGCTGCGCCTCTGTGGCAGGGTCGCGCTCCGCAGTCCCAGCAGCACGAACTGCGATCCTTGTTAGCACTGTGCACACAAAGATATAGACGATATCTGGCCTTTATTTGTTCTCCGCTGTTCTCCTTTTTTGTGAGTTTGCCTAGGCTAATTACATGGCCCACGAGCAACTCACAATTAAATATGTGTAACGCCCCCAAAGGATGCCTCAATTCCATTTCGTTTCCCTCTTGTTGACTTTATTTGAGGCCTCATCCAATCTCCTTCCTCTGATTACAGACGCATGTTTCCCTCGATGCGCCTGAGCGTTTCAGGCCTGGAGGATGAGACCAACTACTGCATCCTGCTCGAAATGGTACCCATTGGCGACTGTCGCTACAAGTTCTCCGGCTCCCAATGGGTGCCAGCTGGTGGTGCCGAGCCGCAGAGTCCCCAGCGCATGTACCTCCATCCGGACAGCCCGGCAACGGGAGCCCACTGGCAGGCACAACCCATACTCTTCAACAAGGTGAAGCTGACGAACAATACGCTGGACAACAGCGGCCATGTGAGTAGATGGATGCAGCGTGCTGTTGTCAATGTAATATCATTTATTCTCTTACTCAAGCAGATCGTGCTGGCCAGCATGCACAAGTATCAGCCCCGTTTGCATGTCATACGGACCGCAGATCTGGCGCAGATTCCATGGGCGCCCCAGCAGGCTTTTGTGTTTGGCGAGACAGAGTTTGTGGCCGTGACAGCGTACCAGGTAAGTTCCAGACAAAGATCAGTGAGCACAGAGAGAGAGTGAGAGATCGGATTTTGCCAATTCATTGAGCTGGGCTCACTAATTGGTTAATTTCGTCAACGATCGCTCACGCCGTGGGTAGCCTGACCAACATCTCAAATTAGCATGCAACGCCCTTTGTCTACAAATGCCACAAGCGGGCAGAAGTCGTCACGTTGGTCGGCTTGTTATTTTAGGAAGTTGGATAGCCACATCCTTGTGCCTCTTGCTGTGTTTTTGTCTATGTCTAGGCCCATTGACACAGCGACGCCAGGTCGCCAGTCGTCAGTCGTCAGTCGTCAGTCTGGCTCTAATTAGCGTGATCGCTTCCACAAGATCATCTTCCCATAGTTGTCAAGTCATGACAGAACGACAGACAACGACTCCAAGGCTCAAGTGTGCGACTCCCTGGCAGCGGTGTCAAGTGGCCCTGTTACTTAACGCCAGAGAGTAGCCGCTGGCCGCTTGAAAGATTGTGCGATTGTTTGACAACGACTGCGGCTACTGGCAATTGTCATATTTCATGCAATTTACAACTGCAACTGCTGCAACATTGACTCCTTATCCTTTTTCGTTCTTTTCATAGAATGATCGCATCACGAAGCTTAAGATCGACAACAATCCATTTGCCAAGGGCTTCCGCGAAACGGGACAATCGCGCTGCAAACGCAAAATGTCTTCATCGCCAACCGATGACGATCAAGATCTGAACCAGACGCATTTGCAGTCCTCTGGTTCGCTTGACATGTCGCCAGGCAAATCCACGACGACAGCAGCAGCAGCAGCGGCGACCGAGTCAGCATCCACATCGAACAACAGCGAACAGGATGGGCCGCAAATTAAGCGCCTGAGATCAAATGGTTCCGCCTGTTCGTTATCGTCATCGCTCGATGGCGCTGAGCCAGTTGCTGGGCCTGGCGCCAGCTCGATGGGTTCGCCCCCTGGCGGCGCCACCACCACCGCCACCGCCTCGTTCATGCAACATTTTCAGCAGAACATGCAAACGCTGCTGCGACCCTCGCTGGTCGACCTGGCTTGCACCTACTTCGGCCGTCCCGCACACGAGTACAATGGAACGACGCCGGCGTCGCATTTGTATTCGCCAACGTCCATTTTGCAAGCCGCATTGCCAGCACTTCCGGCCCTCGCCTTGCCACCCAGCATTTCCGTTCAGCACACAGACGAATCGACAACTGACGACGCAGAGCTAGATGTTGGCAGCGAATCGACAAATACAACAACAACAACAACAACAACACATTCACCACTGGAGCAGCAGCAGCATCCGCCCCCCGAGGCACCCGCCAAGCGAAAAGGCTTCAGCATATCTGCCATTCTGGGCGGAGGCAGCTAGTTGCAGCAGCTAACTAGTTACAACAAGACTCTCAAGCCAATGCCTTTGATATTATATATTGTACAAATGTAAGCTGAATTTCGCCTGATTAATACATAAGTTTATGCTAAGTTTGTATAGTAAAAATATATAAATGTCTATGAATATAAAACTGTTTGTCTTGATTGATCTGACTGACTGATTGGAGATCAACTCTCAGTCAGCGTCTCAGTAGATACGTCCGTATATTGGTTTTCTCTAAAGTCTATCCTGATATCCTTCCCTCTAACCATGTTTGAACTTTATAACTCAAAATATTTACCCGTATATTATGAGGTAAGGTATTAGGATTATATTGATATGTACTTTGGGCATGTCATGGGAAATGATTCAAGCATTGATCTACAAAACTTATAGAGCTGGTATAACTAAAGCTTATTTAACAATTACATATCACACAAATGGTAGATTTAAAAGTCTTTAAACTGGGATAATCAAATCTTTTGTTTCTGTCCGGCTTTAAGAATAGATATAAATATATATATATATTTTTTTTTATTTATGCTCTTTGAGGCGGATTGACATTGATAGCCAATATTTTGTTGATAAAAATGTAAATACTCTTACTTTTTTAGTCTACATTTTTGATAATTTTTAGACTCTGTTCCCAAAGGGAAAAAGAGTCTATTGGATTTGTGCAATGTCCGTCTTGCTGTCTGTCCGTCTGTCCGTCTGTCCGACTGTCCGTCTGTCCGTCTGTCTGTATGAACGCGCAGCATTTGGACACTATAGAAGCTAGAGACTTGTAATTTGGAATATATACTCGTGTGTATCCGCGTCAGATCAAGTTTGAGTATTTTTCCGATACGCCCACAGGGGGCGTGGCAAATCGGGAAATGCTATATCTATTAAGACTAAAACGCTGTTATTTTAGTCAATATTGCAGTCTAAGAAATGGGGCTTAGAATATATATTCGTGTACACCACGCGGACGTTTTAAGATATAGATTATATATCTACGCCCATTGTGGGCGTGGCAAATCGGATAAAACTATATCTTCTACAGTTTTGAAGCTAGAGCATCCAAATTTGGCATGTGGGTTACTGTTGACCTTCCCTTAAGTTAGATCAAAAAGTTATATACCCACGCCCCCTGGGGGCGTACCAAATCGGGAATATATATATAGCGATTTGTATAAATCTTATAATATTTTGAGCGTATTAAGAGCTAGAGACTTGAAATTTGGAATACATGTGCAAGTAGATCACTCGGAATCAAAAATATATATTATAGATATTTACGCCCATTAAGGGCGTGGCAAATCGGATAAAACTGTATCTCCTACAGTTTTGGAGCTAGAGCGTCCAAATTTTGCATGTGGGATACTGTTGACCTCCTCTTAAGATATGTCAAAAGTTATGTATCCACGTTTTCTGGGGGCGTGGCAAATCGGGAATTACTATATCTTTTACTAAAACCGTGATAATTTCGGCAATATTTCCGTCAAAGAGTTGGGACTTGGAATATATATACTAGTATCCTACCTCTACCCAAAAATATATGTTATATATAGCTACGCCCATTTGGGGCGTGGCAAATAGGGTAAAACTGTATCTCCTACAGTCTTAGACGTAGAGCATCCAAATTTGACATGTGGGTTACTGTTCATGAAATTAAAATTTACGAAAAAAAAAAAATAATAATAATCATAATGTAAGCCTCCGTAAAACAAATTCTAGTTGACCTAACTGGGGATTGAAGCAGGGTCTTCGCTACCACAACGCAAGTCTGTTTAACCAAATCAAAACACTTCCAAACTCAGTTTGGCACATAGCAACGCAAGAGACGCCGTGGTGTTGTGGGTAGAGTGGTGGCATGCGAAGCGCGTGACCTAGGTTCGATTCCCAGCGCTGACGCGTGATATTATCATTTAATAAAATTTTATTTTTTTTTTTTTTTTATAACTTCTATGTTATTTAATGGATTTGATAACATTTTCAGCATAAATCCTTATATTTATTAAAACAAATTCTAGTTGACCTAACTGGGGCAAGTCTGTTTAACCAAATCAACACACCAAACTCAATTTGGCACAAGAGACGCCGTGGTGTAGTGGGTAGAGTCGGTGGCATGCGAAGCGCGTGACCCAGGTTCTATTCCCATCGCTGCCGCGTGATATTATCATTTATTAAAATGTTTTTTTTTTTTATTATTATAACTTCTATGTTACTTAATGGATTTTGATAAAACTTTCTGCATAAATCCTTATATTTTATTAAAAATACGGTTTTACCTAAAAAATTAAAAAAAATGTAAATGTGGCTTTATTTGCAACTAAACTTTTATTAAATTGATTTTGTGAAATGTGGAGCCAGTATCCAAAATATATAATAAAAACCAAAATAGTATTTTATTTTTAAAAAGCTATATGTAAAATTGTATGACTGTAGCTAAATTGATGTAAAAGACATGCTCAAAAAAGGAATCTCAATAATCTCGCATTCAAACATACGGAAAGACGGACGGTCTACATATTTATTGAGCACACACCTTTAACAGGAACAGAGTCTGACGCAGTCGGTGGCGCCCGACTGCAACGTTCTTACTTGTTTTAAATATCATTTTAGATCATTTTATACTTGAAACACATTTAATAACTCTATTCAATATTTGTTTTTTTTTTGCTTTTGTGGGCCATTGAAAACTAATAAAGATTCCGTAGTCTAAAATAATAAAACCTATGAAATTCTATATGTGATCACAACTGGATGTCGATACCGACACTCAAGCTTAACCCTGCTAAGGACTTTATTTGTATTGATCAATGCAATATTTTTCAACTCTTCTGTCTGCTTTTCTTGTTATCTAGAGAGATTTTTTTTAAATATTAAGTTTGTGTCTAAATTATTAAAAAACAGCACTTCTAGGCGCCTCTAAGATTATTACCTTATCAATGCAACCAGCTCTTAAGTATTTAGGACAGACAGACAAATACCTTTGGCTAATTGGCAGATCTAAAGGATACTTCAAAGCCATCACGCCCACACACTTTGCTGTAGGTAAATGAATATGTTGCAGTCAGTTGGGATTTTTATCATTGATGCAGCATCAAGCAGCAGCAGCAGCCGCCAGTAGACGCAACTCGAATCACAACTTCCGCTTAACATTAATCCCAACCAATTTACAAGATAAACGCTAGAATTTCAACAACATCATCAGCCGACGAAGATGACGCCGGTGGTGCAGCATCCATTAGCTGCACTGCAGCAGCGACTGCGACTGCGACTGGCCAGAACATAATTTGTTTGCAATTAAATAGCTCGACAAGGCATGAAATTCGGTTGCAGCCCAACAACTGAGGCGCAGTGAGAATACTCCGGAGACTCATAATGGTTAAAGATGTTTATGAAATGGGCAGAGACTGAAACGAAGAGCATCGGCAGCGGCAGCGGCGTCGGCAAACAGCAGCCAAGAAACATACACATTTCGTTATGTAAGCTGCAGTTGCCTGTTGTTTTTGCTTCCCTAGTTTATTTCGCCGGCCAATGATGAAGTTTACGATGACATGCGTCACCACCCACGTCTGAAGTCAAAAAAGAGGACGTCGAGGGAGGCGTGTGCAGACGTAGTCTCCGACCAGAGTACGACCAGCAAATAAGAAAATATAGAAAAAACAAACAATTTCAATTTACCACCAAATCGATTTCTAAATTGTACTCGCCAGGGAGCACCAGAGCAGCAGCGGCAGCAGCAGCGAGCTGCGGTTTTATAGCGCACAGAACGGGTGACAGATGTCGTTCTGGCTGTGTTGACAGGCGCAAGGTTGTAAGTGCATTGAATGCCTCATTAAATAGCTAGAATTGCGTCTGCGTCTACGTCGGCGTCTGGCAGATGTCGCAGGTTGTGCGGCGTGTGCGTAATTAATGCATTTGGCTGTTGTATTTTACGGCTCAACATTTGTTGTTGCTTTGTGTGCCCCCTGAAATTAGATACAGTTTGTCTCTGCAACCAATTGCTGTTATGTAAACACAAAAGGGGGAGCAACATGAAACAAATAACGAAACCATTACCATTACCATTTCCTAAACGAAAGTTAATTGCTTGAGTGCTGCTGGCAAAGCAAAACAAGTGCTAATGTATAAAAAGCATTTTACGCGTGGCAGTAGCCACCTGAAAATGGCTACCAATTCAAATTTCGCGCCTCGTGACAGCAAGTAGTTCAAACGCGACATTTTTGCACTGCTTGGCAAAAAGATGCCCACACACAAAGTAAATAAGGAGAGAAAGGAAGAGTTACAAAATAGGCCATATTAGTTTGGATTCGCTGAACGAATTTGCTGGCTACATTAATCCCTCGCCAAAAATAAACATATTTTGGAAGCCAAAAGAATGCAACAAAGGCAGGCAGGATGTGTCTCAGCGTAGTGTGTCGCCGGTGCCAAGCCATAAAAACGAAACCTCTCATAATCTATGTATGTCTCTTCCTTCGCCTTTCTCAACCGTAGTCCTAAGCCGTGGTTTTAAACTAGAGCGGAGCCAAACCCACTCAGAATCCTACAAAGCAGTTTATGCAAATGGACTCTCATGTAGGCAGTCTGCGAGACCGCGTCCGTACCCGGGGATGGGACAATTAACAAAGCGTGTAATTTTTCGATCGTAGCGTGTGAACAATGGCACAAACAATTACCGGATAATAAAAACCCACCCACACACATGCAGGCAAACGGCTTGTCTGACCTATGCTAACTGTGCTTCATTTTTGCAAATCCATGCGAACAATTAAGACTAGCAACAACAACAATGGCCACTGTCAAGTGCGTCTCCTGCTCTCCGCCGTTGTACACATTGTCCGCGTCCTTTGTCTACAAATCTATTGAGTGCAAACTGTAGCAGTATTTAAGTTCTCTGCATAATTTGCATATTATTTTTTTGTGCAAACCTTTGCTACCTAGAAAGGGGCGTATGAAAACTAACCGCATAGTGTGGGTATGTAACAACATAGTAGACCGATTGATGTATCGATGACGCATGTGTATCGTGTAATCGATAATACAGATCAATACGCATTTCCCTTAGCCAACAAAATTGGGGGCGCGATTGATATCTTTCTTTTTTAGTATTAAAAATTAATTAAAATAAAATAAATCAAAACTTATATTATTACTATTAAAAAATTCACTATACATAAAAAAGTCATAGAAATTCTTTGTTTATCATGGAAAGTATAGAGCTTTGAAAATGTTGTTTTAAAAGTTAATATTTGTAATATCCATATTTGCACCTATTTCCACTACTTTTTAAATAAACTTATAAAAGAAAAAACATTTAAAGACCAGCTTACAACATATAAGATCATTTTAATATAATTGTTTCAATTTCCTAATACTTAACTAAACGTTAAGTAAAATTTATAAGTTTTGCATTTTTATTTTTATTAATTCATAATTGGTTTGATATGTTGACCTTTCTAACTATCGAAACTTAACAGCACTGGGCCAAGCTTAATTGATGTTTTAACGATCTCTGACTCACGCGCCCATCTCTAAAATAAACAGCAATCTAATTACACATCTGGGTGTCAACGAAATAAAATACAAAATGAGTTTAATTACTAGTGAAATTGAAATTGATGATGAGAGTGATTCCTTTCACTCATTCGCACAGAGCGATCGCGATTCATCCGAATTGAGATCACTTTCCGACCTAGATGATGCCCCCGTAACAGACACACTTAAGTTGGAGTTCGAGAAAAAAGCTAATAAGATCGTTAGTATAAATTTCTATTGACTTTAGCAAAATATTGATTAGTTCGCTTTATATATCGCTTATATTCGCATCAAGCTGAAACCAAGTCGTCCTAATTCGCCTGGGAGCTGTAGCTCTGATGGATGCGCTTCTGTGGTAAATCCAATTCAACAACAATCACCAACATTAAAGTCCTTGCGGAGACCCTTGGCAAAGAGCCATCACATGGTGCCGCAGTTAGAGAGCAACTCCCAGATGCCTGATATGGATCTCTTCAACATGAATGTTACACCAGAAGCCCAGAAGGATCCAATGAATATCAGTCTCGATACGGAGGCAATGCAGAAGTATGCCTTCACCGAAATTTGGATTGAAGAGCAAAAAAATTATCCGGAAAATAAACGTTCGCTTAAATGTGAGTTTACGGCCTCGTTGAATGATTATTTCCATGAGAAAAATACCGATCAACTTGCAAATATGACGCTGGAAGAGAAGCAGAAGGGCAAAAGGAACAAACAACTATTTGTGACGCCAAACAAAGTAAGTAAACTCAGATCCATTTGCTTTATCATTTAATATTCTTAATTTTTACAGTCTAGTAGCGCTCCATCAACTGACTTTCAATCGGTTTCCGAAAGCAAACCGTACGTGTCGCCCTTTGAGGACATGCCCGTAGTGCCTGAAGAGAAGACATTGCCTGGCCACAAATCTTATACCGTTGTGCCAGCTGGTTACGATTTGTCTAATCTGGTGGAGTATAAGAATCCCAATCATTGGCATCGACGCGCCAGCACTTTAAATGATAACCGTCCCTAACTAGAACAATTGTGTGCAAACAGGAAATTGCACATTAGATTAAAACTCACATTGAAGTGGTAAACTTATTATTATACTCAATTACTTATCGTTGGGTTTGTGAACTAAGCCAGTGTTGCACAATTCTGAATCAAACTACAATTAAAATAGCTTTTTTTGTCTTTATATTTTATTTGCAAATGTGAACTGAACATAAAATAGCAAATATATTGAGTATGTATATCAGTTTACTTTTCGCCACAATATGTATAGTGATTAGAACAGTATCAGCAGCGCCGAAAATCACACAACTCTATAACATATGTAGCTGTTATAGGAACGATCTGTCATTAATTAAGTTCTAGTATGAAAAAGTTTTCAACTTAAACAGATAATGGATCGAAACATAGCAAAATCTTGCTTATCTATTATCAAACTATCTGTAGAAAAAGGCTCCATTGAATCAACTTTCTTGGATTTTAAAAAAATAAGCTTTTGATCAAGATTACACATCTCACTGTAATTTAATGCATTGCCGACGAAAACTAAAACTTTTAGTTGAGTGATGTGGAATCGTGAGCGTAAATTGCGTCTTGCATTCCTCAAGTGCTCACGCATCGTGTAGAATTTGAAGGCACGAATATGTCGCATTGCGATGATTGCGGCTGGCGCCCATCTCTACTCCAAATGATTTCATTGCGATGCCGATAAAATTGTCGCCAGTGAAAATGTCCATGACTTTGATTTTGGCCGCCATAACATTAATTTCCAACGAAATTACACATACACAACATAGAGAGGGAAAGAAAGAGAGAGACAGGGGAGTAAAACAACAACAAACAATAAGAGCTGGAGCATATAGCAAACACAAGGCCTGGGATAAAAAGTTTGCTTATCTACCGCTGGAGGACCGGGACCTGCAACGGCGCTCATTTGCCTTTGACATGCGAACGTTTTTAAACCTGCGCCTAGCTCTGGTCTCTGGTTTGTGCCACTCGGCTGCCGTGGCTCCTAAATGAGAATTCAATAAATTTTAGCAAATAGCCCCGAGCAACGGCTGCAACAACAGCAATAACAACAACACAATAGCGATTTGGCGTCGTTAGTCTTTTTGGCGACGTTTAACATGAATATGCAGTGTGGCTAATGTGGAGCCCATAAACACTTCCAGCGGCAACATAAATGGGACTGCAGCCCCACAGCCGACAAGCAACAGATGTCCCCACTGAGAAGAGACAAAAAACAGGTTGTTGCTACGTGTGTGGTGGTTAGCTGGAGCAGAAAGTTGGGGAATCAGCCGCTTAACAATTGTTTCTTAACGCGATTTGAAATGAAATGCCACCATCGAAGATTTGCAATTTGGGCAATAGCCGTGTCTCGCTCGCTCCGGCTACCGGCTACCGGCTTGGCCAGCTCGGTTGGCCATTCAAAGATGCCGCCGCATTTCCGTTGGCCAGCGCTACAAGTTGCATGTGTGAGGCAACGACTCGAACAATTTTGCATGTAAATGGCAAACAACTACAACGTGAAAACATCAATTACATTTGCTCTTACCTTGCGGCCAACTGCTGCCCAGGATTACCTGCCGATCGTCGCGCTCAATCAGCGCACTGGCGCTGGCGCCAGCATTTAAGATGCGGCGCTCTCTGATCTGCTGATAAGCCCATGTCGTCGGCGTTGTAGTTGTTCTTCTTCTTGTTGTTGCTGTTGCTGGCTCAGCGAAGCTCAGTGGAGCATATGGAACGGGAGAGCGAACTGTGCAACTCTCTGCGAACCAGTGTGAACATGTGGAGCTGGAACTGGTTTTTATAGCCAGCATGCGAAAGATAGAAGACGCAATTATGTATACAAAAAATTTGAGCAAAATGAAAGCCCAGAAAAAAATTTCAAAATTTATAAATGAAAGAACAAGAATAAATAACAATTCATAAGCAAGGCCAAGAAAGATTATGGGACACCAGTTAATATTGGGCACGCTGAAGATTAAATACCCTTTCATACTGAAGGACTTTTATAAAATAGAATTTAATTTAGAACAATTGATTCTATGGAGTTTAACTATATTGTGTTACCCTGAAAATCGAAGTACTGAGGATATGGAAGTTCAATATATGAATACCGAAATGTTGATAAGACAATTGCAAAGATTGACAAAGATATTTTTAAAAAAATTTGTTTTTTACCAATACGTTTTTATTTATTGATGATGTTTATATATTTATTTATATGTCACACGGATCCACATATATAAAATTGAGTATTATCAATATTAAATATATAGTTTTTTGTCATAGAAAAGGGGATATATAGGTATTTATATGTAAATATCTCATGACGTACTTATAATATTTTATTATAAATAAAACTATAAAAAAAATCATAATTAAAATCTCATGACATACTTTTAATATATCATTATAAATAAAATAATATATATATATATATCTTGGTTATAAAGAATTTCATAAAGAGAAAACATCTAAGCATCAACATTTTTTTATCATAAAACAACATTCTGGTTACTCCGCAAGATAAACAACTTTTTCATGGCATCCCCGTGCAACGATTTCAAGTATGCCATGGACCTTTAATGCTTCAATAAGAAAAGCCTTTTGTGAAATTCTTCTAAAAAATCTTTATTTGCTCGCATTAAAATGCCAAAGACAATAAATCCATTACGAAATCATTTAAACAATTAAAATTGCATAATAAATACTTAGGATAAATACTGATGGTAAATACCTGGAAATCTTAATTAACTGCAAAATATCACAATACAACCTACCGACTACGCAACTAAACGCTAATTAAATGTATAAGGCACTTAGGAGCAACAACTAAACAGCTGAACAACTGAAATGGGAGCAACTGCAGCCCCGCACAGCCACTAAGGCGAGACGCTCGCTCCTAATATGTCTAAGATGCTGAAGCTGCTGCGTTTGGGCTTTGGCACAGCGGCGGCGGCTGCGGCTGCGGCAACGTCAGCATTGCCCATACCAGCGATTCGGCTAATCGATTCGGATTCCAGGTCGGGCTCCGCTGCGCTTGTCGTGGTGCCCACCACGTCCACAAAGGTATCGGTCTCTGGCTCGACGGCCGACTCGCAGCCAGACGAGGAGGAGGCGCACGACGAATCGGGCGATGGCGGTGAGTAGGCCCAACTTGGATAGCTGGCGATGTGTCTGGCATAATCAATGCATGGCAGGGGCGGCGGCGGCGCTGACAGATAGAAATTGGCCTCCAGAGTATCCAGCAGATAATGGCGAGGCACCAGCAGTCCACTCGGCTGGTGTTGGGGCGGCAGGGACAGCTCTTCAGTGAGGCGCAACCGTTTAGCCGACGGCAAGACTGTGAGCTCCATATCATGAACAGCTCCCGTTCCGGCAGCATGCGCAGGCGCAGGAGGGGAATCGTTCAGCTTGCGCTTGCAACGTGATTGGCCCGTCTCACGGAAGCCCTTGGCAAAGGGATTGTTGTCAATCTTTAGCTTTGTAATGCGATCGTTCTGCAAATGAAAGCTGAACATTAGTAATTGATCAATTGACAGATTAAAGCTTAGGCCACAAACCTGATAGGCTGTCACAGCTATAAACTCAGTTTCGGGAAACACGTAGGCCTGCTGTGGGGCCCAGGGTATTTGTGTCAGATCGGCTGTGCGAATCACATGCAATCGTGGCTGATACTTGTGCATGCTGGCCAAGACAATCTATGGTAGATAAGCAAATATTTAGTGATAAGTGACGGTGGAGCAATTAAATGCCAAGACTACACCTACATGTCCATTGTTGTCCAGCGTATTGTTGGTTAGCTTTACTTTGCTGAATAGCAAAGCTTGGGATTGCCAGTGTTTGCCTGTTGCGGGGCTATCCGGATGCAAAAACATGCGCTGTGGACTCTGTGGCTCGGCGCCGCCAGCCGGCACCCACTGTGAGCCGGAGAACTTGTAGCGACAGTCGCCAATGGGCACCATTTCCAGCAGCACGCAATAGTTGGCCTCCTCCTCCAGCCCGCTGAGCGAAACGCGCATCGACGGAAACATACGTCTGGAAAAAGTGAAGCAATCATAATGGCGGTTATAATGACATGCTATGTGATCTCATTCGAGAGCTTATCTCGCTGCTCTGCATGCCACAGTTGTGAGTATGAGATAAGCGGGCGCAAAGATATAAAAACTAAATGATAACTGAACATACCTTCCACTCTTGGTGATGATCATTTCGGTGCCAATGTGATGGAATTGCTGCCAGAGTTCATTGTTCTCTAGCTTGGCCTCGACGCCTGGCAGCGAGGGCTGCGCCGCTGCGTGTGCCACAAAATGTGTGCCGAAATTGGGCAATAGGCCGCATAGAGGATCTGCAAGAGAGATTGCACATGTTAAAGCCGACGGCAAAGCATAGATAACACTCAAAACTCTACCTGGCAGGCGTTGCATAATTTGCTGGCGATAAAGCTCGTGAGCAATCTGCTGCTGCATGCGCAGATCGGCAATGTTTGGCAGCGCCAACATTTTTTATTTTATCCACAATATTTAACAATTTATAATTTGTAGGACGAGTTTATTGATCACTGTAAAAACGTGTTTTTTATTCAATTCAAAGTCTCAATTCTTTGTGTTTTTCTCTCTCGGTAACGAACCGCTCGCCACGCTGTTCAGATTGAAACTGTTGCGCTCTGAAAATCGTGAGCTAGAAACTCAATTCCAGCAGAATCCAGTCGGTTCACTTTTCAGTCTTCGTCGCCGTATCAGGTAGCCGCACGACCTGTTTCTCCGCTCAGACGGTTTCCAGTTTGCTCTCTCCCATCTACAGATCTGTGATTGGTCACTGCTTCACGCATATCATGCTGTCTCGCTCCCGCCAATGCTTGCGCCATTTTGAGCGACTTTTTCTTTTCGGGAGCTAAATGATGGGCACCCATATTGTTGTTGATAGCATTAATTGCATTGGGGATCTCTTTGAACTATACATTTGGGTATTAATGGTAATGAAAATGGAAATGTTCTAGATTTGGTCTACATTATAATAGTCTATTAGCCCAAAAGAGATTTTAGTGAAAGAAGTAAACAGATTTCCTCGATTTTAAATAAGAAAACCATTATATTAAAATAGGTTGTGCTTAAAATGGGGATAATGGGCATATTTGTTCTTTGTAGAACTTATTGGTGGAATACATTCAAAACTCCTTCGTTGACATAAAGAACAGGAAAGACATCATGAAACAATATTTTAATTCGTTGCAAACAGTATATATATCAAAATGGAGCGATCAGACGTAGAAATTATTGATTAAGAAAGGCTATTGTATGGATAACATTTTTGTATTATAAAATATTTTTTAAAAAAAATTGAAATTGTTTAGTTTTACTCTGCACCTTGCACTTGATAAAAAATATTTTCAACGTCGAACTAGTATATCATATTACTCTATCCAAAAAATTGTCAACTTTTCTTTTGTATCCACAGAAACTTGAAAATAAGCTATTATTTTTCCAAGATTCTTGCAACGCCGTTTAAAATAAGACAAATATATATCATAATGTTCCTTTAAAAACAATTATTTCTTAACCTTATATTTTCAAGGGTATGTCTACTCTTTATCTCTCTATAATATTTTCATAATTCTCAGAAACAGGTTCAATAAAATATTTGTTTATTTCGGATTGCACTTAAAATATCACTCCTAGTTTGTTTCATGCTCTTATATCAGAATCCAAAGATCATCTCCCATCTGGCTGGAAGAGGATATATGCAAGTAGTTGTGCCTTATCGTGGATCAGCATACCAGATACCGTTTGTGTATCGCTACCGTAGAGTGAAAACAAAGAGAGAGCCGCCTGCAGATAGGTTACTGTAATCAAATGTTAAACGGTACTTGTGTAGCTAGATGGGCGCAACAATTTGTTGAGGAACATCAAACTGGCGCCAGGGCCAGGCGACAGCCGCCACGGCCACTTGACTGGCACGTCGATCGCAGTCGCAGTCACCTTTTTACTGTACGCATTGCCACTTGTCCTGGGAACGGTGGGATGACAAAAATTACGACAACGGCGTCATTGTCGGCATCAACTCACAGGCAAGTCATAAAACTGATCACACTTTGTCCAAAGGGATGCTGCGGCTGCAGAGAACAATGGGCACAAAAGATGCGCACTTTATGGCCCAAATTTGAGCGACAGCTAACAACCGACCGCCGACTGTTTCCGACTGCTTCCACCGGGCATTTTGGATATTATTGTTATGATTATTGTATGTTTGTGGGTCGGCTCTACAATTTATGTTTATTGTCTAGACTCTAAAAAGAGACTCAAAGAGTAGACTGGCCCACAAAAACAGCAACGTTCGACAGTTTGAAGGCAAACCGGAACACCTGAGGTCCTGTGCGATATAAAAATGTCCAATAATATGCATACAATAAAATGTTGTATATGGAAACCGAAACTCTTTCTTATCTAACGGAATCCACAGTCCGAGTCATTAGTCAGCTGAATATCCGGTAATTTGAATAGCTTTTCAGAAGCCAGGCTCAACATTTCCGCACTAAGTGCACTTCCTATCTGCTCTGACTCGGGCAATTAGTGTTCCTGTACAGGAGCCATACGCCAGACGGATTTACGTCATTAGCGTTCGTCGCAAACGATTTTGTCCTCGGCGCTCGGTTTTCATTCATTGCCAGCTCCCGGAAAAACCCGGGGAAATCCGAACTGTCATTCACTAATTACTGCCCCTTGGTTTCCAATTTAGGATATTTTCTTTCGCAATGCGCTTAGGCTGCTAGATAAACATCGGATTCGCTCGAAGCTTATGTTTTGCACATGAATCAGAAATTTAAATTTATTGTTGCTGTTGCTTTGGGTTTTGGTTTCGAATGTTTTACATGTAACTTATGTAATATGCGAATTTATCACACGCAAGCCACGTACATATAATACAATATAACTTTTGAATCTTATGATAATTTATATTTAACTATATGATTTGATTTTTTTGATTTTTTTTTGTGTATTTGTCGTTAGTTTATTATAATTTGTTTATCACAGCTATAAGTTTAAACATATACATACATATATAGATATATATTGTTATAATTTAATTGGTTTTTTTCATTTTTTTTTTTTTTGTAATTTTGCTTTTAAAAATATGTTTTACAAAATACCTACATACGCACAAGCACGCACACATATACATATACATATACACAGTTGCAAGAAACTTACAAGTATAAAAAATTCAACATGAAAATGTTGATAAACATATAAAAAGTAGGATAAGAATACATATTTAACAACATTTCAGCAAGACTCACGGACCGCGAATAATAGAAAGAAAATAGATAACACCAAAGGCCCAGTACGCAATTGATATGTAGCTCCAAATCCAGCTCCTGCCTTACGACAGCTCAAAGCCTGTATTGCTGCTGACGGCATAGCGCAGTTTGTCTCGCAGCGTCGACTTCTTCTGGTAGTTGGGCAGCTTAAGCAGATTGAAGCAAGTGGATGAGGTGGGTAGTCTATTAAGCGGATCCTTTTTACGTATCGTAAAGAAACCTCGTATAACGCTTCCAATAGTATCCCCGGTGTCCTCATCGTCACCCACCTCAACACAGCGTATCGAAAAAGGCGGCTCAAGATGCGCAAAACCCAACAGTGGAGGTTTAGAGCAACTCGTGACGAACTATAAAATGCATTCATTACAACCAAGTCAAATAGAAGTTTTAGTAACTCACCTTAAGAAACAGTTTGCGCTCCTCCTCCGTGAAATCCTTGCCCAGTATATCCCACAGCCAGCCCACAACGCGATGGGAGTCATGAAACCCTCCATAATACTGTGTATGCTTACGCAAATCTTTCAAATCCAATGGCACCGTGTCACCCGAAATGAGTCGTTGCAGTTCTGGCGGCGAGAATAGCGATAGCCACTCGGGATTGACAATGCTGCGAAAGCCACGGTTGAATGCCTGCGTCTGCTCGCGAATTTGGGTGTTCATATGGAAATAGGCCATGTAGTGTATGTAGACCAGCTTATTGTGATCGTTCACAACCCGTGCCTTGCCACCTGGATGCAGCTCGTGTGTGACTATCTTGCCCATGACATCCTGATCCACAGAGAACGTCAAATTTAAGTCGGCCACATCCTGTTTGTAGTGTTTGATAAAGGTAAGGCTACGATAAAGTTCGTTGTCGAGCGAAGGCAGCTCGTCCATGCAGGAGTAGAGCGCTTGCTGTGTTTGACCCAGTAACTGAGAAAGAAAGAATGAAGCAAAAGGCACATCCACGACGATGCCCTCGTAAACAGCTTTGCCAAGCATTCGCCCCACAAATTCAAACAGCTGCAAATGATTGTCCTGCACATAAGAAATAGGCGATGGATACAGCCGCTGATCTGAGGTGGTTTTGAATAGGTTCAGAGATGGATCAAACACTTTTTTTATGGTCTCCTCTAGGAACTCCTTGAAAACGCCATCCTGATCAATGCCCGCCTCGTGCAGTCCCTGCTGATTGATAAAACGCACACGTATCACACCTTTTAGCGCATGTGTTGGCTGAGCGGCCAACTGGCGATAGCCATCCTCAACAATCCGCTCCCGATGAATAACAATCAGCGCTGACCGCGGGGAGGCACAAGCGCTTTCTGTCAGACCCATCACTGCCTTCTCGTTCTGTACGAACTTTCTGAACAATTTGACGCGATCATCGTGCGGTATGATGTGTGGCATCTTGGCCAGCAACAGCATCGCGTTGCGCTTGGCTTTCTCCAAATCATTGATGAAAGTCGATGGCTTGACCTCCGGTATGAGCCAGTGATTCGTTGGTGTGAAAGGACGTCGACAGTCACGACGATATAGGCAAAGCAACAGCGTATGAAGCGAAACAAATACGGGATTATTTACAACGTTTTTGGCGCCTATAAAACATAAAACTACCCATTAGAAAAACTTTTAGAAGGGAATTGCTGTACGCATACCCATAATGTTGTCATTGATCAGCTTGAAAAGAATGTTGTTGAGAAAATAGGTTAGCATAACGTAGTCGTTCAGACGAAAGGGATTCTGTTCGGTATACATTTCATATTCGTCCAGAATGCTGCAAAAAACAAATATTGAATTAATTCTAAATATTATAAATAATAGAACTTACGTCACATAGTGTGTCATGCAGTCACAGAAGAGCATTAGCATGGCTATCTGTGGTCTTTGCGCCAACGTCTCGCACCTCATCAGGTCCAGATATTCCTTCATGCCGCAGTTGGGCCCTAACGAGGTTAACAGCAGCCAAATGTCGTACAACACATTGTCATTATAGCAAATGCCCGTCAGAATATCAAGTTTCATTTGGGAGAGTGTGCTTAAGGCCGCATAATACATGCCACAAATTCGAGACACCTGAACCACGTCGTTATTGTCCAGCTTACGCCACTGTACCTTTGGCTGCTTACCAGCGGCGGTGGCCAATAAGCCGCTGCCACGTGTGGAGCTCCGTTCCAGAGCGCGACGCAGCAAATTGCTTGTTGATGGCTGTTGCGGTGAGTGAAACTCGATGCGCTCGTAGTTTTCGTTAATTCCCTTTAGCAAATCACCCAACAGCAGCTTAATGCAGCGATGGTCCCACAACATGTGAAACTGTTTCTTGATCAGTGCAACATTCTGATTTTGTGCCGGTTCCGCACAAGGCGTGTGCCAGCCGAGCAACTCATGCCACTGCGTGAAGACTCCTTTGGTGGTCACCGTATTGGGTATTAGTTCCAGCAACGATGTGGTAGTTTCCTAAAATGTTTATAAAAATGAAATAACAAATAAACGCGATTTGTGATGTCTACTCACAGTCAACAACGGATAGGACAATTTCTTTGCTTCAGCTAAATTTTCAATGTTGAACATATTTACAATGTTGCCCAAATAAGCCAACGATTTGGTTCCAGACATGCTCGAAGCAAACTCCTCGAACCATTGAAAGTCCTCCGATATGCTTACAGCACGTTTCAACAACGCCATCGAGCTGAACTGCTCAATGCACTGCGGAACGCTTTGATGCAAATGATATATCAGCGCAGGCACTGAAAGTATTTCGCTTAGGAATTGTGAAAGCAAGTTGCGACTAAAATCGCCATCGACCAAGGGTCGCAGGCAGAGCGTGATTATTGCAACAAGCGTCACCGGTTTAACAGACAATTCTTCGCGTGCAGTTCCTTTAAGCAGTATAATCTGTAAGTACGGAAATATCAATGCATTATTATAATTGTGAATGATCTTAAATTCAAAAGCTTCAATTACATCTGTCAATTACTTACCCGCATGGTCTTGTAGAATCCGTGATGCACCAAATGGCCCTGAATGTTGCAACAGATCTTCTGCATAGCAGGCTGCAGTCGCTCAAATTGTGCATTACGCAATATCGCCCAGGACTTGGGAGCGGTGAACACAATGAGAGTATGCAAGAAGAGTGCAAGCGAGATGCTATCAGCATGATTCTCTGGCTTTAGTTCTGGCAACAACTGCATGCAATTGGTTAATAGTAGCTTAATGTGTCCTATCCAGGGCAAACTGCGATCCTTGTGCAAACACAAGGCCGCATACGACATCTTTGGATTGTCGGCTTCCATTGCGCGGTTCACATAGCGACAAATGCTCTCTAGGCGATCTCGCATGCGCCCATCGTTTTTATCCAATTTGATTTGTGTTAGATAGCGACGCAGTACAGGATAAATGTGAACAGCGGGCTGCAGCTCCTTCTCATCCTGTTCGCCTCCATGACCTTCCACGAAGAGAACGTTGAAGTCGTTGCTGTGGTGTATGGAATATATTTAGCTTTAGGATATATATGTATATAGGGTCCTACTGTCCTTACATTATGCGTTTTTGATACTTGCTGCGGGCAACAAATCCTTTGAGTGTTGCTTGCAACAAAATTGCAGCCTCTTCCCGTCGCTTCTCAAGGGCGCGCTCCTCTCGCGCTGCCTTTGTATGCTCCAAAAAGTTGGTTTTATGTGATTCCGCTTGTGCAAACATTTTGTATACAAGAGTGTTATGTGGTTTTTGTTGTTTTTCCTCCAGATAGGTGCAGCTAGTTTGTTGTTTTCCTTATAGTATTGTGTTTTCGATGGGTTATATTGCTCAGCAATTTAACAATTCGCAGTGTTTTGTAAGCTTCTTATATTAATGTGCATTGCAATGGTCGCTTGCAGTAGCACTCAATTTTCCAATAACTATTTTTCATTTTCCTTTGCCACTAGCTTGTATATTGTATGTGAACAAGTTGGGTTGAACAAGCAATTCTAACAGTCTGGCAGCACTAAAGTTAAAAATACCGATGAATTTAACATTGATTAATAGTGTAGTTCATCAAACAGCAAAATTATGGAATTATTTCAGATAACTACATTTAAAAATGCATTCTCAAAAAGTTTTGTTAGAAAATATATATTTTTCTTAATTGTTACATCTTATTCCATAATTTATGATGGCAAATTGCCTACGAAGTGAGTCATGATAAGAAATATACTAGATGATATATCGAATTAGTACTCAGGTTGCGAGGCAGTTCATGTGAACTAAATCGCCCCGAACCGATTTAACTTTATTTGTCATCTCCATCTCCAGCAGCACTTTCTACGAGCGAGAACGTCGTCGCGTTTGCGGGAATTAATAATTAATTAACTGTTAAAATATAGTATAAATTTGCACACAAAAAATGCAAACAACTGCGAGCGGATACAGTTGTGTGCAGTTTTATTTCGTTTCATACTAAAATGTGTTGCGTGCACGCGCAAATATGTCGTGGTGATGCCAGAGTCAGCTAAAAAAGGCGATGTAGTATGATTTTGCAAGACGTTGAAAAACAGAGAATAACAAAGCCAAGTCAAGGTGAAAATACAAAAATTAATGGATGCGCGATCCGATAGCATATGCATATCAAATTAACGAAATATGCTCGTATTTCGGAACGATCAAAACGGTGTGAAAATAATTTCAAGGTTTGCAGCGCGAGCAAGCGAATAGAAAGCAAAAGGTAATTGAAAAATAGAACGATTTTGGCACAAGCGCAGAGCGCAGTGTATAGTCTATGGCTATGGTATTGTGTTGTTGTTAACGTTTTGTCTATGACTGGGTGGGTGGGGCGTGATTTGGGGGCAGCTGGTCGTCGCAGCAGCAAAACAAAACAGCGAGCGTGTTTGTCGCATATATGTGGACGACAGAAGCACTTGCCCAAAACGGAATGGAACGGAAAGTGAGTGCAATTGAAAAGAAGCGACGTGAAAACAATTGTGTTGCGCTCTGCCTACAAAAGCAGGCACAACAACAACAGAGCCAGAGGCACTGCGAAGAAGAAGATGAGAGCAAATGCCTGCCTGCCTTGCTGCTTTGTAATCTCATGTAATTTGCCGCAATTTTTACTTGTGTATTCTGGCTGTTTCCGTATTTGCGTGTGTGTGGTGTGTGTGTGTATATGTGAGCGCGCTTTGCTCTGGGGTCGGTAGGTCGTTTTGTAGCGCGCGACATATTGTCGCTTGCATTCCGCCACACTAACACACAGTGACAGCTGGGTGAGAGTATGTGTATATGTATATGTTTATAATGCATTGAGAAGCTCTCCCCCACTGCCAGCGTAGGACGGCAGCAGCATTACATGCTCCTTCGGCTCTGTCAGAAAAAGGCGCGCGCGTTTGGTTTACTTTGCTGCTGTGGCTGAGAGTTAGTTTTGCAGGCTCCACCATTTTTAAAAACGCCAGCTACATTAGCTGACGCCACCAATGCCAGCGCCAATCAACGTCATTCTCTCGTCTGCCGCTGATGCTCTGCTTTTGCTTCTGGGGTTGTCCGCTGCCGTTGCCATCCTCAGTGCTCCCCATAGCGTGCCCATTGCAGCAATTATAGGCTGTGCCGCCTGCCTAGCTTCGTTTTGTTAAATCCTCATTTCTGTTTGTGTTTATTCGAGTGCAGATAATCAAATTTATATTGTGCATGCAAAATACAAAATACGCGAAAAGAAAAATGCCAAGCAAATACGATCGCTGTTGCTGAGTTAGCTGAGTTAGCGGCTACACATGAAACACCGCAAAAGTGAGTACCGCACAACGGCTGTTGTTGTTGTTGTTTCATTTGCCTGCTTTATTTCTGTAAATATGTATCGTTTATTAAACTTTGACGAATTGACAGCTATTATGGGTGTGTGGGTGTGCAATATTAACAGCAACTGTGATATTGACACATAACCTCAAACTTCGACGCTGTTTCCCAGTTAGACATGCCTAGTTACCGTTACATAGAAGCGCGCCATGTGCAAAAGAAAAAAAATATTTTTGGCTTTGATTTTTGCTTTAATATCGTTCACATGTAATTGTGTGCTACAATTAAACAAAAATGTGAAATCCCACCTAAAAAAAAATAAAAGTAAAAAAAACCAGTAAATTCCACTTGACCGCTCTTTAATACTGTAATTGGGTCCGTTATGTTTTAATGCTTGCTCATGTACACACATACATAGAAACATATTCATATACATGTACATACATATGTATGTATGTTTGTACATTGACACAGCTGCATTGGCGAGAGAGCTTTAAAATTGTAACAGTAGACAACAGCAGCTATAAAAAAAATCGAAGAAAGTCGCTAGCGAAACAACTACAACATCTACTGTAACAAGCTTTATGATACCCGTTCGAAATGAGCACAGCGTATAAAAGAAGAAAATACAAATGAAATGAAATAAAATAAAGCGCACTAAATTAAATGAAAAGTATAAATTGCGAAAACTTAACCACACTTATTCAGAATCTTTCCGCTTCCGAGCGCCCTAGCCCATAAGTAACCTAGACAGGCTTTAACCTAATAGGTAAATAATGATTTTCAAATGTGTAGTATTATTATTGATTTATCGCCACCGCCGCCGCCACCGCAAAGCTCCAGGCGAAGGTGTTATGTACCAAACTCGTTATTTATTTATTTATTTTTCTGATAAGAGCCGCCCCGAAGGTGGCTCCCGAAGTCCGATTGACGGACGGACGTTTGGAACGGGCTACAATGAATGCTAATTTTTTTCTTTTTCACATTTCATCATAATTTATATTTTCGCTGTCGTATTTGTCAGGTTGCAATTTTTGTTATTGTCGCCACATTTGTAAATTTAATAAATTAGCAAAAAATTGATTTGATTAACTTTGAATGTTGTCGGCGTCGTCCACACATAGTCGCTTGACATCTATTATCGCCCGAAATGGGAGCACAACCAGCAGCAACTAAAGAGGGGTAAAATTGATTCCACTTGTGACGTGATTTGTGCTGATCACGCGGCTTCAAATCAATGCAATGCATGTTCCACAACTATTTTATAAGAAATTTATTAAAATAGCAAAATTAAAAACCTTTCGAATTTTTCAGTTCCTTTTAAAATATACTTGGTTTTTTCACGAAAAAGTTTTTTAAGCGAATTCAAGTAATACACTAATTCTAATAAACTGTTACTATCTCCACTTACAATTCGTTTACGTTTCTCATTACAGTACCGGCAACTGAACCAAAAAAAAG